>CM022953.1:60520320-60927718 GCA_012931725.1 Litsea cubeba
AAAAAAAAAAAAAAAAAAAAAAGAGAAAAAAAAAAAAAAAGAGAAAAAAAAAAAAAAAACGGGCTGGCCCACAGGCCACGTGGCCGTACGGCCAGATCCGTACGGATCTGTCCGTACGGCCCACACAATAAAAAAAAACATGAAAAAAAAAAGAAAAGAAAGCAAAAAAAAAAAAACACGTGTAAAAAAAAAAGGAGGCAAACACGTGAACAAAAAAAAAAAAGAAGAAAAGAAAAAGAAGAAACAAAAAAAGAGAAAGAACTTTTTTTCCTACAATGAAGTTTCTTGAAAAAAAAAAAGGAGAACTTACTGAAGCCATTGATGGAGAAGAAGAAGAAAACTCTTGAAGATCTTGAAGAAGAAAAGCTCTTGGTCTTGAAGCCCTCTTGAGATTATTGCAAAAGAAAGTAGTAAGAGCAAGAGATCCAACCTTCTCCTTGCTTTATAGAGGAGAGCAAACCAAGAAGGAAAGAAGAAAGAGGTAAGTGTTACTAATTAGTAACCTTACCAAAAGAAAGAAATTAGAAAGATTCTTTCCAAAAGAAAGATATCTTGAGAGATTTTTCTCCCAAAAATCAATCTATGACGGATTCTTTCCCAAAAGAAAGATATCTTGAGATATCCTATCCCAAAATAAAGGGATCTTGAGAGATTTTCTCCTAAAATCAATCTATGACGGATTCTTTCCCAAAAGAAAGATATCTTGAGATATTCTATCCCAAAAATAAAGGGATCATGAGAGATTCTCTCCAAGTAAAGATATTCTTAGATATTCTCTATCCAAATGAGATATTTTTGGATATTCTTTACAAAAATGACACCATATGAGATCTAAGCCATTTCAAAAGCTTAAGGTCCCATGGGTTAGCCCATATGAGCCAGGTTTGACCACCTAGGCACAAAAAAAAAAAAAAAAAAAAAAGAAGAAGAAAATTTTGGGCTTTTAGTCAAAGAGAAATCCCTCTTACCAAGAGCATACAAAAATGGTTCCATGCCTCTTTTGAGTTGATTGGACCATACAAAAGAAAATTCCAAGCCCCATGAGCTTCCAAAAATCAAACCATCCAGCCTCATCTACCAAATTGAGCCAAAATCTTGAAATTGACATTTCACAAAAATCAAACCAAAACCTGGTCCCCTAACCTGCCACATACAGCCTGTTAGGTCACAAGACCAAAACCAAAAACCAAAACCTGATCCCCTAACTTGCCACATACAGCCTGTTAGGTCACAAGATCAAGACCAAAATTGATCCCCCAACATTCCACATACAGCTTGTTGGGTCACACGATCAAAACCAAACCCGACCCCCTAACCTGCCATATATAGCCTGTTAGGTCACAAGGTCAAAACCCAAAATCCACATCCCAGATGTCATCTTCAAAACTTTGCCTTGAGATGGTACGTGATCCCTTTCACCACCATAAAATTCCCCTGGAAGCTCAAAAGGCTACAAATACCAAAAGAAAGACTGCTCAAAGACTCTTGGTCAAGTCACAGGCTCTCCTTCAAAAAATCTCTTCGAGGCACATCGACTACAAAAGTTAAGCAACTCGCCGCTGTACCTCGAGGGGGCATTTGTTGACACCAAAATGTCACTTTGCCTTTCCAAGATCCAAAGAGCTACATGAAGTCGCAACCTGCCATAAATAGGCAATGCTGCTTCCAAAAATCAAATCTTGTCAGAATCAAACAAAAACTGCAAGATTCATCCAGACAGCCAAAAGAGGAGTACACAAGAAGTTTCAAGCCATTTCAAGATCATTTGGCCTAACTTCGCTTCTCCGACAGCCAAATCAAGCCTCTCGGTGGTAAAGCTCTCCGGGACCATGGTTTCCAAGACAGAACCTATGGATCATCTTAAAATGACTCCAATAGGTTCCCTGTCAAATTTCAAGTCAATCGGACATCGGTTGACCGCACATCAAACCGCGACATCTTCATCGCGATAAAAAGCAAGTCTGCAGGTGATAGGACCCCAAACGGCTTCGAAACTCAAACAAAAGCCTATGGTTGGTCTTATTTATTGCTCAAGAGGCTTCACACCAAATTTCAGGTCATTCCGACATCGTTTGACCCAGTTTCAGCTTCTGACGGGAAATCGGCAACTCTGCGCGACAAAGTCTTCGGCTTTCTCAGGAAATTGGAAACTTTGCAAAATAAAATGCAAGGATTCTCATCAGGTTTCCTACAAAGAAATCAGGCCAATAAATGATCAAAATGTCAAAGAAAAGTACAGAAGAAAAAAGAATAAAAAAAGAGTAAAAACGGACGCAAAACGGGACACGAAAGGGGGAAAACCCCCCCAGGGTCGCAGACCCCTGCGACCCTGGGCCAGGGTCGCCGGCGACCATGGACCCCGGGGTCGCCGGGAAAGCCCCGAAAACCCCGGTTTTCGCCGTTTTTTCGCGATTCGAGGGGTCCAGCCTCTGGTACTTTCCAAAATTCATGCTTTTGAGACACCAAGTCCTCTGATATCCGTCCAAAACACGGGTAAATCATCAAGAGTATCAAAGACAGTATTGATCGCCACCCGGTCAACCAAAAAAAGTGTGCTTTCCACCCGACCGATCGAGAAATCGACAGGACAGATGGCACCGACCCGCTGTTGGCAACAAGCACCTGAAATTACATGGTCACCTGATGTCGATCTACATGAAGATCCATCGATGATCATCGACAGAAGAATTCCAAAAGACGTGGCACGGCCCGCGACTCTTCAGCTACTCGGCGACCACTTAATGCGATTAATTGACTAGCTTTATTACAGTCATTAATCCATTTCTTTGGACGGCCCAATCAGAAGCAAGCATTTGGGAGTTACAAGTCAAGAGATTCATGGCATTTAACCCATGAAACTCCTCCCATCATGGCGATTAAAGGCGATTAAATGCCCTCAATCTCCTCCGGCCAATCAGAAGCCAAGAAAAAGGAGTTACAAAATAAACAATTCAATTTTGTAACTCCTCCCATTATGTGGCTTAATGACATTAAAAGCCCATAAGCTCTCCTAAATGGCTACCAAGAGCCTATAAATAGGAGAGCACTCCAAAGGAATCCAGATCAGAAAAACAGAGACAGAACATCAACAGACAGCAGACAGAAATCCAGAGAAAAGAAAAAGAGAGAAAACTCTGCGGAAGTTTTACACCGGCCACCGCAACAAGGTGACAAAAGTCCCTTGGGGGGTACCCCCCCCAAGGTCCTTGCCTTCTCCTCCTGCCTCCAATGGCTTAGATGTGGCTTTTCAGCCCGTCTACTCGGTTTTTTATTGGACATAGGACCTTCCTTTGGTCTTTGTCTTCTAAAAACCCGAGGTTATAGCCAAGCCAAGCGAATCAAATAGCATCCTCTGTTCTCATCTGCATGGATGATGGCGAAGCCCACATATGGCTTGCGACCGTCAATCTAAACGAGTCCCCCACAATCTCCTGAGAAGTTAGATCCTCCTTTTCTTGCTTTTCATTGTAGTTTGTATTTTTTCAAAAGAGACAAAAATCACAATTCTTGTCTTTCATTGTTGATAAGGATTGTAAAATCGGCTATAAACGCCAAAATCGGCTATAAACGCCAAAATCGGCTATAAACGCCAAAATCGGCTATAAATGCCAAAAAAATCGCCTTTCACGGCAAATCAAGAAAATGTCTCTTTTCTTAAATATATGTGCAATGGAAAACTTGAAAGAAGTTGATTTCCTTTTTACTTGCGAAGGTTGATCTCCGGATCACCATTTGCAATTCCAAGTAAAATAGAAAATCTGGCACACCCACAAAAAAAGAAATGTTGATGCACGCCCCTGCCCCCCGGTTACGAAAGGGTCGGACCCGACGGACTCCCACGTCCGCCGACCTCGGTAGGAACCAAGCAGGAGCGCGGTCCATCAGCGCCCTTACCAAAAAGGACGTAGACGGTATCCTCGCCAAAGCAAAAGAAGAGGATATACTCAAAGAGCATGGGATCAAGCCACCATATCCCTTATGGATGGACTCGGTCCCGTTCCCCACCAAATTCAAGCATCCTACTCTCCAAACATATACGGGGAAAGGATCAGCCAGACAGCACGTCATCCACTTCAAGATCCTGACAGGAGCTATCGTGGATCAAGATGCACTCAAGATCCGCCTCTTTGCAAGTACCCTAAAAGGTACGGCCTTCGATTGGTACTCCACTCTGCCGGAGGACTCAATCCAAAACTGGGCCATGCTAGAGACACGCTTCCTGACTCACTTCAAAGGTGAGGATCACCCCGCTACTATGGCTCAGCTGTGCAGCCTAAAACAGGGGGAGAATGAATCAACATATGACTTCATTCACAAGTGGAAAGCAATGGCATACAAATGCTCTGATGTATTGCCACAGGCGTCGCTAGTCGACATCTGCCGAAACAACATGAGAGCCAGAATCCGCTCCATGATCATCGGCAACAAATCAAAAAACCTGGGAGAACTCCTAGAAGCTTCCATGGAAGCTGAAACGGTGATTAAAGACCTCAACAGTCAGAAATCATCAAGAAAAGAGCCAACCGCCATTGCAACCTCTAAACCAAAGAAGAAAGAGGTCCTCAATGTGCATACCAAGTCAGCTCCTCAGCCACCAAAGAAAGTTGAAAACAAAGCTGTTGGTAAGAGACCTGAACTCTCAGACGCCTTCAAAGAACGAGTAGAGAAGAAATACCCGTTTGATGAAGATGTTGATGAAATCTTCGGGGCTCTTGTGGCAAACGGCAAGCTCACCTTGCCTGAACCAAAAAGACCGGGTGATGTTGGCAAAACCAACGATCCTCGGTACTGTCCATACCACCAGATGATCTCGCATCCTCTCAATCAATGCTTCGTTGTGAGAGAGAAAATAAATGAGATGTGGAAAAACGGAGTCATCACCTTTGACAAAAACTATGGGTCTGCCTCCGTCAACATGGTGACATGTGGACAAACATCAAGATCACCGAAGAAGAAGATCACTACTTCCTTCAAGGTGATAAACTCAATCGAAGCGTCCGAGGAACTGGTTCCTTACCCGACACCAGACGGACAACCGATATGGGTACATCCCGATCTCCTGGAAGATGAAAATTGGGAGGTCGTGAAAATAAAGCCTACAGCTCCACAGCGAAGGCAGGCTAGGAAACATCTCCTCAAGCTCAAACGGCAAGAGAAAACCCAGCCAAAACTAGAGGTCAAAGAAAAGGCAGAGGCTTTCTCTACCGCTTCACTGGAGGTAACAAAAACATCCCTTCCAGAGACTTCAAAGGGGGTAAGGAAATTCACTCTTAGTGATTTCATGCCACCTCAATTTAAAGAAGCCATGCAGGAGGCATCATACTCTTGTAATTCAGTAGTTGGATTCTCCATTGATGGATACGAATCCAGCGACACCGATGATGGATTCGAACCCAACTACACAGATGAGTGGGAGGAATCCCTTGAAACGGGAGAATATCTCTCCGATGAAGAATGGGTTCCTGAGTCTCATCTTATGCCAGTAATCTGGTATAACCCCCTACAGCCACAAGGATCCTGGTCTGATGATGAAGAAGACCAAGAAGCTGTACAAGAAAATGCTGCTGACCCAGCACCTCTCATTACTCCAGTGGAAATCAACAATGTTGAGCCACAAAGAGTTGATGAAGAAGAAGATCCGGCTCCTATGCCTGATCTTGAAGAATATGCAAGGATCTTGCAGCGACTCGCTCTAGAACAAGAGCAAGAACGCGTCAACGAGCCTCCTCGCAATCCAGAGCCTGAAGTCCCTGAAGACCACCAGGTACATCCTCCCTTAACTCTTGAAAATGGAGAAAATTGCTGGATAGACGATCCTCTCACATCCGAGGATGAGTCTGACTCCGATCAGGCAACGTCTCCCGTCAGAGCTTCCTGTAATGTGATAATTCGGGATTATAGCTCTTCCGAAGCATCGTCTGATGAGAGCACTTACACTCCGGCGACGCCTAGCAATGTATCTTCTGGAGCCACCTCGTCTCACGTGACTTTCACTGAGATGACACCCTCTCAGGTTTCTTCTCCTGAGACTGTGACTTCAAAGTTCACACCCTTCCTGATGAAGAATTCCCAGCCATTGATGCTTGGGACGATGAATTAGTCAACGAAGAAGAAAGATTACTGGATGCTGTTCAGGACTTGTTCCCGGAAAATGCTCCATGCAACACAATCACTGAGGATGGTAACTCTGCTGCTGATACATCCTCAGCAAATGAAAAACGACAGCCTCTTGATCCTGAAGACAATCTTCCAAACGAAGACCCTTCTCAAGAAGCTCTCGAAGTTGGTAGAGGCACCCGCTCTGGCCGGGACTACCACAAAAATTACAACCAATCTTCCTTTACATATGTAAATCCTTCGGGAAAAGATGTTGTAAGCGCCCCTAGTGGCAACAATGATGAACATGCAGGCCCTAAGGAGGCTTTCAAGTATGACTTGATTGAACACTTCAAGCACATACCTGCACGTCTACACATCCTAGATTTGTTGCGAATGTCTCCGCACACTCGTGATAATCTCATCTCGGAATTACAAAAGCTGAATGAGGATGTCGACAAACATGCCCCGCAAGTCCTCCAAATTGAAATGGATTACCGGGTCAAAAACTCAGAAGCCCCCTCAAAGGGAGAAAAGAAGAAAACTGAGGGATCATGCATTGAATGCCTCTCGGTTAAAAAAGCAGCCAGTGCAACCATCGCCTTCACAAAGGATGACCTCCTACTTGGCGAAACCAGGCATAACCGACCCCTGTACTTCACAGGATATATCAAGGAAATGCCTATGCATAGAGTTCAGATCGACCCAGGTTCTGCACTCAACCTCATCTCCACATCGGCTCTTGAAGAGTTGGGCATCCCACCCAGCAAACTGAGCCACACATCTGTATCTATCTTTGGATACGATGGGAGTACTCAAAGGCCTATCGGCAAAATCAGGTTCAAATTGCAGATAGGTGATCTTATCTCTGAGGTCACAGTGTATGCAATAAAGACCCCTTCATGCTACAACATCCTTCTCGGACGCCCTTGGATCCATGAGAATGGTGTTGTCCCTTCAACTCTACATCAATGCATCAAGTTTGTTGGCGACGACGGCATGATACATCGAGTCTTTGCGGACAGAAAACCCTTCGCAGACTCACAGATGTATGAAGGTGAAAAAGAAGAAGAGGAGAAGTACACAGCACCCTTTACCGAAAATCTCCAGAAAGATAAAGGCAAAGCTCCTCAACAATCACCGGAAGAAAACAAACCATCCGGTAAATCTGAAGAGAGCATGCAAACTCCCTTCATCATCTCCCTCAAATCTTCAAAGCCTTTGGTCATCACAACTAAAGTGAAGAAGGCAAAACAAAAGCCTGGGGGCAAATTTGTTGTCTCTTTCGTGTCTATCATGCAAGACACGGACTCGGATTCAGAGCCAGAAGACGACACATCGTCAAGCCAAGCTGACACTCAGCAAGTTCAGCCTGCTCTTACTCCAATGGAGACAACCTCTGACATAGAAGATCCTACGTCAGCTTCCTTCATTGTTCCAGCAACTTCAGCAAAGGAAAAGCCGATCTTCTTCCATAGATCGGATGCTTCTTCATCAAACTCCATGCTTGAACCTTTCCAAAATAAAGGTACGCCTCAACTATCCTTATACAGTTCTGTGGCACAAGCTATCATGAAGAAAATGGGCTATGACGCTCAAAACCCAGTCGGTTTGGGAGAAGGACGCGGTATTCTCACGCCATTGGGGCCCGTCTTGACCAAAAGCCAGCTGGAAGATTGGAGACTCTACGGCTATGTAGAAAAGTCTTCACACGGGTTAGGGTATGATCCTGACACTCCCTTGAGACAGTTGACACAAAGGCTTAAAAGTCAATATACTGACCAAGCCTCAACATCTCAAGTCCATGAAGACATCGATCTCCCTGGATATCTCTTTGATGAGTCACCTGACAAAGATCCAGGAAGCTCATCCAATTGGCACGATTTCTCCGAAAATGAAGAGGAGTTGTCCGATGGCACAGACTTGTGGACTTCTGACCCAGAAGAACCCTCATCTCCAAAAGAAGTAGCCTACTTCGACTCGGTTTCAACAGGCGATTGGGATCATCTCATAGCAAGCCTTGGGAAAATTACCGATCAAGAAGACCCGTGGAAAGGAACAAAACCTTGGTCTGGAAATGCCCTTGAAACCCCAGAAGGTTCGTTGAGCTGGAAGCCTCCGAAAATATTGTGGAGGAACCACCTTCGAACCTTCCAACAGAAGATCCTGTTCAAAAGATAGACTTGGGAACACCAGATAACCCACGTCCTGTATTCATAAGCAAGAATATAAAGGATGATGAGTTACCCGAGTATATCGCTTTTCTTCGTGAGTTCGTTGATTGCTTTGCATGGTCTTACGCTGAAATGCCAGGCTTAGACCCCAAAATAGCAGTTCACAAACTCAATCTTCAAGAAGACATCAAGCCTGTCAAGCAAGGCCAAAGAAGATTCCGTCCAGATGTGATGGATAAAATTGAACAAGAAGTTCAAAAGCTCAAAAGCGTCGGCTTCATCCGTGAGGAACAACATCCTGAATGGTTGGCCAACATTGTCCCCGTGATGAAGAAAAATGGGCAGATCAGGGTCTGTATTGACTATAGAGACCTGAATGGCGCATGCCCAAAAGATGAATTTCCACTCCCCATACCAGAGGTAATGATTGATAATACCTGTGGATTCGAGCGAATGACATTCATGGATGGTTTCTCTGGCTACAATCAGATAAAGATGCATCCTGAGGATGAAAAACATACATCCTTTCGAACCCCATTTGGCGTGTATTGTTACACTGTCATGCCATTTGGTTTGAAGAACGCTGGTGCCACATATCAGAGGGCTATGATGAAAATATTCCAAGATATGCAGCACAAGACGGTTGAATGTTACGTTGATGACCTCGCCGTCAAAAGCAAAAGAAAAGAAGATCATCTCGAAAACCTTCGAGAAGTCTTCCTCCGGCTTCGCAAACACAAACTGCGAATGAATCCATTGAAATGCTTCTTCGGCGTCTCGTCGGGTAAGTTCCTCGGATTCTTAGTTCGGAAAGCTGGAATAGAGCTTGACCCCATAAAAGTCAAAGCCATTCTAGAAATGCCCTCTCCAAGAACCTTGAGAGAACTCAAAGGGCTTCAAGGGAGATTGGCCTACATCAGACGGTTCATCTCCAATCTTTCGGGGAAATGCCGTCCATTCTCCCGGTTGATGAAAAAAGGTGTAGACTTTGTCTGGGATGCTGACTGTGAAGCTGCTTTCCAAGACATCAAGTCATACCTGACAAAACCTCCAGTGTTAGCTGCTCCTACCACTGGAAAACCATTCATCTTGTATACAAGAGCCCTTGATCACTCTCTGGGAGCTCTGCTTGCGCAAGAAAATGATCAAAGAAAAGAAGCTGCTCTATATTACCTCAGCCGCATGCTAGTAGGTGCAGAGCATCGCTACTCTCCAGTTGAAAAAGAATGTCTTGCAGTGATGTTCGCCGTACAAAAGCTGCGTCACTACTTGCTTTCCAACACAGTCTACCTGGTCTCGAGGGTCAACCTCTTGAAGGTCCTTGTCACAAAGGCAGGTTCTCTCAATGCCCGACTGGCAAAATGGTCCATCCTTCTGTCACAATTTGATATTAGGTATGTACCACAAAAAGCAATCAAAGGGCAAGCTCTAGCGGATTTCCTCGCAGAGCATCCATTGCCTAAAGATTCTCCACTCAGAGATGATCTCCCAGACGAACCAGTCTACAATGTGGAGACTTTCTCACAAAGTGCCTCCTGGGACATGTACTTTGACGGTGCAACCAGGACAAATGAAAAAAGACAGCTGATCTCGGGAGTTGGCATCCTCTTTGTTAGCCCCGACAAATACATGATTCCACACGCTTTCTCGCTACTGGAACCATGCACAAACAATGCAGCTGAATATCAAGCTCTGATCTTAGGATTGGAACTCGCCATCGAATCCGGTATCACCATGCTGGAAGTCTTTGGAGACTCTCAACTGATCGTCAACCAGATGAATCAGAAATTTGAAGTCAGGAAGCCAGATTTGTTGCCCTACTACAACAAGGCACAATCACTTCTGCAAAAGTTTGACATCTGTCACATCACCCACATTCGTAGAGGTGAAAACATACGTGCAGATGCCCTAGCCGGACTTGCCGCATCCATGGCAATCCAGGAAGGGGAAAACATGCAAATCACAGTGTGCGAAAGGAGAATCCTTCCTCCTCTTAACACACACCAAGCAGTTGCTGAATGCCACCAAGTGGTCGGAAGTCGGATTTCAATCCTTCAAACTTCAATTGGCGACTGGAGGGATCCGTTCATTGATTACATTATGTTCGGAATCCTACCTGAAGATCCAAAAGAACGGGTAAGCATCCAAAGGCGAACCCCAAGCTTCCATTTGGATATTCCTTCAAAAATCCTTTACAGGAAATCCTTCAATGGAGTACTTCTACGCTGCCTGTCACAACAAGAGGCTAAAGAAAACACTCAAAGAAGTTCATGCTGGTCTTTGCGGAGCTCATCAGGCTGGACCTAAGCTCTATGATCAGATAAAAAGGTTAGGATATTACTGGCCTACCATGGTAGCTGACGCAATGCAATTTGCCAAGCGCTGCCAACAATGCCAAGTTCATGGAGATTACATTCACATGCCTCCAGAATGGCTGCATCCTACAGCGATCTCATGGCCTTTCGAAGCCTGGGGTATGGACATCATAGGTCCTATTTCTCCCCCTTCAAGCAAAGGTCATCGCTTCATCTTCGCCGCCACGGATTACTTCTCCAAGTGGTCAGAAGCATTTGCGTTTAACGAAATGAAGACCTCATCAGTCCTTCAGTTCCTGCGCACCAACATCATTTGTCGTTTCGGCATACCCAAAAGATTCGTCCATGATAACGGACCACAGTTCCGGGATCATCGATTCTACAGGTTCTGCGACAAATACAAAATCCAAAGCTGTCCTTCGACTCCATACAATCCGGCAGCAAACGGGTTAGCAGAAGCTTTCAACAAGACACTCTGCAAAATCCTCAAAAAAATGGTCTCTAGTCACAAAAGAGACTGGAGCGACAAAATGTCCGAAGCTTTGTGGGCCTATCGAACCACCATTCGAGGACCAACCCATAGCACACCATTCTCCTTGGTCTATGGATGCGAAGCTGTCGTGCCCTTGGAAGTACAAATTCCTTCCTTGAGGGTATCCTTGCAAAATGACATGACTCAAGAAAGCAATGTCAAATTGCGGCTCCATGAGCTGGACAATCTCGATGAGAGACGGCTCGAAGCTCAACAAAGCATTGAACTTTACCAAGCACGTATGGCAGGATCTTTCGATAAAAAGGTCAGGCAACGGGCCTACAAAAAGAGTGACTTGGTTCTTGCGGTAAAAAGACCAATGGTCTTTGCTTACAAGTCTAAAGGCAAATTTGAGCCAAAATGGGAGGGACCCTATGTCATCGACAAGGTTTTCTCTAACGACGCATACGCACTCCTAAACATGGAAGGTGACAGATGTATGCTGCCCATCAACGGCAAGTTCTTAAAGCGGTACTACCCTTGAAGACTTACCCAACTGGGTAAGAGCAATGCCTGTACGGCCAAAACCGGTTTCCAGGTACACGCTCGCTAAATCCACCCTTTTTTAGAATTTTCATGTCAAATATTGAAATTTCTAGAAATCTAAAACAATGCTTACTTTCATCGTTTCATGTTCAAAAAAAAAATCCAAGTTTAGGAACCTTCCCTAACTTGACCAAAATTTTCAACCCTTGAACCCAAAATTCATGGTTTGAAACAAAATCCGGATTCAGGGATTTCCACCCTAGTCCACCCTGCCTTTTACCGCCAAAATGGTTTTAGGTCAAAACTTATGACCCTCGTGTCTTTAAACAAAAAAAAAAAAGGTTTTTCAAAAAAAAAAAAAACCGCGAGGAAGCGACGCTTAGTCGATACTCGCACAAATCGGAAGCAAGCGAACCACGTTCGACACTTCCAAAATCGCAGGGAAGCGACATTTCGTCGATACTTGCAAATCCAAAACCGTGGAAACGCAACATTTCAGTTGATATCCACAACCCAAATTTCAAAGGTTCGAAAAAACCTAAAAAAAACTGTGGAGACGCAACATTTCAGTTGATATCCATAACCCAAAGGTTCGAGAAAACCACAAATTTCAAAAATCGTGGGGAAACGACATCAAGTCAGTACCCGCAAAATCAGAATTTTTGAAAAGCAAGGATGCGACATTCCATCGATACTTGCACCCAAATCCGCGAGGATGCGACATTCCATCGATACTCGCAACCGAATGAGCAAGGATGCGACATTCCATCGATACTTGCAAGAACATTCAGCAGGGAGGCGACTTTTAGTCGATACTTGCATTTTTTGAAAACCAAACCGGCTATAAATGCTATCAAAACAGGCTATAAATGCCACAAACCGGCTATAAATGCCATCAAAACAGGCTATAAATGCCACAAACCGGCTATCGATGCCACCAAAACAAAATCGGCTATCAATGCCACAAAAAAAAAAAAAACAACTTGGATTTCAAAAAAAAAAACTGGCTATCAATGCCACCAAAACAAAAAACGGCTATAAATGCCACAAAACAAACCGGCTATCAATGCCACCAAAACTGGCTATAGATGCCACAAACAAAAAAAACTCGGCTATCAATGCCACAAGAAAAGCTGGCTCTCATGCCAAAATTGGCTTCCATGCCACAAACAAAAACCTGGCTTTCATGCCAAAACAATCACTTGACAAAAGATTTTCACAAAATGACAACCTTTTGATCAAATCCCATTTAGCAATTACTTTTATCACAAAAAGATTCAAGTGAGCGTAGGGATAACAAAAAAAGAAGAGCATCCCATTTAGCAATTACTTTTATCACAAAAAGATTCAAGTGAGCGTAGGGATAACAAAAAAAAAAAAGAAAAGAGTACCAAAAAATACATGTGGTACCAAAAAAATAAAAAAATAAAAGAAAGAACTTTATTTTTCCTACAATGGAGTTTTCTTGAAAAAAAAAAAAGGAGAACTTACTTGAAGCCATTGATGGAGAAGAAGAAGAAAAGTCTTGAAGATCTTAAAGAAGAAAAGCTCTTGGTCTTGAAGCCCTCTTGAGATTATTGCAAAAGAAAGTAATAAGAGCAAGAGATCCAACCTCCTCCTTGCCTTTATAGAGGAGAGCAAACCAAAGAAGGAAAGAAGAAAAAGGTAAGTGTTACTAATTAGTAACCTTACCAAAAGAAAGAAATTAGAAAGATTCTTTCCCAAAAGAAAGATATCTTGAGGGATTCTCTCCCAAAAAGAAATCAATGAGAGATTTTCTCTTAAAAGATATAATCTATGACGGATTCTTTCCCAAAAGAAAGATATCTTGAGATATTCTATCCCAAAATAAAGGGATCATGAGAGATTCTCTCCAAGTAAAGATATTCTTGGATATTCTCTATCCAAATGAGATATTTTTGGATATTCTTTACAAAAATGACACCATATGAGATCTAAGCCATTTCAAAAGCTTAAGGTCCCAAGGGTTAGCCCATATGAGCCAGGTTTGACCACCTAGGCACTTAAAAAAAAAAAAAAAAAAAAATTTTGGGCTTTTAGTCAAAGAGAAATCCCTCTTACCAAGAGCATACAAAAATGGTTCCATGCCTCTTTTGAGTTGATTGGACCATACAAAAGAGAATTCCAAGCCCCATGAGCTTCCAAAAATCAAACCATCCAGCCTCATCTACCAAATTGAGCCAAAATCTTGAAATTGACATTCCACAAAAATCAAACCAAATCCTGGTCCCCTAACTTGCCACATACAGCCTGTTAGGTCACAAGACCAAAACCAAAAAACCAAAACCTGATCCCCTAACTTGCCACATACAGCCTGTTAGGTCACAAGATCAAAACCAAAATTGATCCCCCAACATTCCACATACAGCTTGTTGGGTCACACGATCAAAACCAAACCCGACCCCCTAACCTGCCACATATAGCCTGTTAGGTTACAAGGTCAAAACCCAAATCCACATCCCTGATGTCATCTTCAAAACTTTGCCTCGAGATGGTATGTGATCCCTTTCACTACCATAAAATTCCCCTGGAAGCTCAAAAGGCTACAAATACCAAAAAGAAAGACTGCTCAAAGACTCTTGGTCAAGTCACAGGCTCTCCTTCAAAAATCTCTTCGAGGCACATCGACTACAAAAGTTAAGCAACTCGCCGCTGTATCTCGAGGGGGCATTTGTTGACACCAAAAATGTCACTTTGCCTCTTCAAGATCCAAAGAGCTACATGAAGTCGCAACCTGCCATAAATAGGTAATGCTGCTTCCAAAAATCAAATCTTGTCAGAATCAAACAAAAATGAAAGATTCTTCCAGACAGCCAAAAGAGGAGTACACAAGAAGTTTCGGGCCATTTCAAATCATTTGGCCTAACTTCGCTTCTCCGACAGCCGAAAAGGATCTCTCGGCGGCAAAAGCTCTCCGGGACCATGGTTCCCAAGACAGAGCCTATGGATCATCTTAAAATGACTCCAATAGGTTCCCTGTCAAATTTCAAGTCAATCGGACATCGGTTGACCGCACATCAAACCGCGACATCTTCATCGCGACAAAAAGCAAGTCTACAGGTGATAGGACCCCAAACGACTTCAAAACTCAAAAAAATCCTATGGTTGGTCTTATTTATTGCTCAGGAGGCTTCACACCAAATTTCAGGTCATTCCGACATCGTTTGACCCAGTTTCAGCTTCTGACGGAAAATCGGCAGCTCTGCGCGACAAAGTCTTCGGCTTTCTCAGGAAATTGGAAACTTTGCAAAATAAAATGCAAGGATTCTCATCAGGTTTCCTACAAAGAAATCAGGCCAATAAATGGTCAAAATGTCAAGGAAAAGTACAGAAGAAAAAAGAATAAAAAAACAGCAAAAACGGACGCAAAACGGGACACGAAAGGGGGAAAACCCCCCAGGGTCGCAGGCCCCTGCGACCCTGGGCCAGGGTCGCCGGCGACCTTGGAACCCGGGGTCGCCGGGAAAGCCCCGGAAACCCCGGTTTTCGCCGTTTTTTCGCGATTCGAGGAGCCCAGCCTCTGGTACTTTCCAAAATTCATGCTTTTGAGACACCAAGTCCTCTGACATCCGTCCAAAACACGGGTAAATCATCAAGAGTATCGAAGACAGTATTGATCGCCACCCGGTCAACCAAAAAAGTGTGCTTTCTACCCGACCGATCGAGAAATCGACAGGACAGATGGCACCGACCGCTGTTGGCAACAAACACCTGAAATTATATGGTCATCTGATGTCGATCTACATGAAGATCCATCGATGATCATCGACAGAAGAATTCCAAAAGACGTGGCACGGCCCGCGACCTCTTCAGCTGCTCGGCGACCACTTAATGCGATTAATTGACTAGCTTTATTACAGTCATTAATCCATTTCTTTGGACGGCCCAATCAGAAGCAAGCATTCGGGAGTTACAAGTCAAGAGATTCATTGGCATTTAACCCATGAAACTCCTCCCATCATGGCGATTAAAGGCGATTAAATGCCCTCAATCTCCTCCGGCCAATCAGAAGCCAAGAAAAAGGAGTTACAAAATAAACAATTCAATTTTGTAACTCCTCCCATTATGCGGCTTAATGAGAATAAAAGCCCATAAACCCACCTAAAAGGCTACCTAAAAGCCTATAAATAGGAGGGCTCTCCAAGAAGAAAAGACATCAACAAACATCAACAGACATCAACAAACATCAACAAACATCAACAAACATCAGAAACATCAGAGAAAAAAAGCACAAGCACACAGACAGAAATCCAGAGAAAGGAAAAAGAGAGAAAACTCTGCGGAAGTTCTACACCGGCCACCGCAACAAGGTGACAAAAGTCCCTTGGGGGGTACCCCCCCCAAGGTCCTTGCCTTCTCCTCCTGCCTCCAATGGCTTAGATGTGGCTTTTCAGCCCGTCTACTCGGCTTTTTATTGGATATAGGACCTCCTTTTGGTCTTTGTCTTCTAAAAACCCGAGGTTATAGCCAAGCCAAGCGAATCAATAGCATCCTCTGTTCTCATCTGCATGGATGATGGCGAAGCCCACATATGGCTTGCGACCGTCAATCTAAACGGGTCCCCACAATCTCCTGAGAAGTTAGATCCTCCTTTCTTGCTTTTCATTGTAGTTTGTATTTTTTTAAAAGAGACAAAAATCACAATTCTTGTCTTTCATTATTGATGAGGATTGTAAATCGGCTATAAACGCCAAAATCGGCTATAAACGCCAAAAATCGGCTATAAACGCCAAAATCGGCTATAAATGCCAACAAAATCGCCTTTCACGGCAAATCAAGAAAATGTCTCTTTTCTTAAATATATGTGCAATGGAAAACTTGAAAGAAGTTGATTTCCTTTTTACTTGCGAAGGTTGATCTCCGGATCACCACTTGCAATTCCAAGTAAAATAGAAAATCTGGCACACCCACACAAAAAAAATGTTGATGCACGCCCTTGCCCCCCGGTTACGAAATGGTCGGACCCAACGGACTCCCACGTCCGCCGACCTCGGTAGAACCGAGCAGGAGCGCGGTCCATCAGCCTTGCCCTTCGAGAAGTGCTCCTGCAGGGGAGCATTCAGCCGCGGTGGACTCCCCATCTCCAACGGGGATGAAGCAGATTCGGTGTGGTAGCTGTCCACCTCTGCGGCCTCCCCTCTCGCGTTGCACTCTTCTGGATGGGACACGTAGGGTAATGGTCCAGGGAGGACCATCGGCCCAGAAGGGAGAGACTTCGGGCGTTCTCCGCCTCTTTTGTTTCTCGGAGCCATGGTGGTCGGAAAGGGTTTTGAGAAAGGTTTCGGGGTATGGGTTAGTACCTCCCCACAGACGGCGCCAATTGTAAGTGCCTAAAAATTAAGGACTTCGAACCAGGGATTAGGATCCTTGTTTTGAGTGGTTTGGATGAAGATTGTCGTGGCTCCGACTGGACCGGAAGAGGAAGAGAGGAAAACACGTCAGAGGACCCTGGCTGCAGGCAGCGCAAGGCTCTCCGATGCTTAAGTCAGTTCAGGGACTGAGTAGGGGAGATGGAGAGAAAATTGCAGAGTAAGAGTGTGCGTTATGGGTTGCGTACCTTTAGGATGGAGATGGAGATGCTATTTATAAGTGATGGGGATGACTAACGTGGGCGAGTCCCAAGATTGGGCTGGCCACTCGAGTGGCTGCGTCCACTCAGCCCATAATGCATTAAATGCTGCCTCACCTAC
Source organism: Litsea cubeba (assembly GCA_012931725.1). NCBI lineage: Eukaryota > Viridiplantae > Streptophyta > Magnoliopsida > Laurales > Lauraceae > Litsea > Litsea cubeba. Next base: position 60,537,635 of record CM022953.1, read on the forward strand.
CCATGCTTCATTAAATGCTAGCCTTGCCGGGTCAGGCGGCGGTTCTGACTTTTGGGCCAGGTCCCATCGGGCCTGGCCCGGAGCCATGCTCTGGGGGCGCACGTGTTCTGTATACGCCGTTTTGTCAGTAATGATAGTCTGCAGGGCATGCCTTAGCATGCGCCGTTGTCTGTCGTTAGTCCCATCAATACCCGTCAAATCCGCGTTGCCGAGGTGTGATGCCGAGGTCGGATAGGTCTGACTTCGGGAAATCTCACCTCGGCGAATGCCGTGATCCTTCAGCCGTGGTCAGCCTTGGCCTAGGGGAGGCATAATCAATCTGCCTTAAGACCGGGGCTAGCACTGATCTCAGCTTAGTGGAAACACCCCCACACAGGTGTGGTGTTTGGGATTTTAGGAATTTCTGGTTGAAGAAGATTGGGTGTAGGGGTTGGGGTCCTTTGGAACGAGAGGAATATGGATGGTTAGCATTCATACCCACGAATGGAAATAGAGCTTTCCAATAGACTCAAATGTAGAAACCTTTCTAAAGGAGAAAAAATTATTTGTTTATATTTTTGCACATTTTTATTTTTATTTTTTTTTAGATTTATACTTATGCAATCTTGAGCTTTTATGATGAGAATCAGTAACTATGATGAGTTTATGAAATTATTTATTCATTTTTTTTTTTAAGATGCAGGCATGGAATCATTACGAGATTGGGTAGTATAGGAAAAATAAAAATAAAAAGGTATGTTTAAAATTCTTTGAGAAATTACAACGTCGTTGTTAGTTGACTTTATTTGTTTGGTTAACAATGATATATTTATTCACTTGCAAAATTGATTACAACATGAGTAGACGACCGACCTCTTTTTGATTTATTGAAAATCTCTTTCTATACACTATATATACACTATATAAACTATAGGATAGTGCTCCTATCCAACGCCGGGTTGTGGATCTCCCCTTGGCCCTTGGGATGGATCAAGGGATACTTAAAGATCTACGTGGGATTTATTTACCGACCAAGTTTGGGATCCATTCGATTATTCTAGCATCTTCATCGGGCTCTTGATCTGTGGCCAAGTAAATCTTGATGGAATCAACACGTGGCATTGACTTGTTAATATACAACTGGCCTGAGCCTGGAGTTAGAACTGAGCTTCGATTTTGAATTTTAGAGTTCAGTTAACTGAAAGCTTTTGAGATCCTGCACATAGAATTCGGCCAGGTTCTTTTGATGGACCAGTTTGTGTGGAGTGGATAGCCTTCCTTGTACTTCTGTTACTCTAATCCAGCAATGGTTGTTCAGCGTTTCAATTTCATTAAGCATGGCCTTATAAAAGGGGTATAAATCTGTCTTTTTTCTGATTTAGGTTCGTCCAGATTGGACGCTTGCTCTTGGATCTTTCTCCCTCTCCACGATCTTCCTCCTTCCCTACTAGATCTGTACCATACAAATGCAAAACCTTGATTCTGTCCACAATTCCTACTGATTGGAATAAAAACAAATCCATGATCCTCTCTACTCTTCAAACATCGTCTCAATATTTGGCTTTGAGATGTTCTCTGGTAGATTGGAAACAGAGAGGTTTAGCAAGCAAAGCACGAAGCAAATTTTGAACAAATTTCTCCATATTTCCATGTATCTAAACAAACAGCCCCTACAATCATCTGTTCTGACTGAGAGATCCATATATATATATATATATAATATATATTGTGTGGGGAGATTTCCGGAACTCAGGATTGAGCTAATCACCGCCATCAGATGAGACTAAGTACTCTCACGTGCCGTCCGCGTGCCATCCACGTGGCACCAAACTCACCTCGGCTAACCGAGCAGAAGCCACAGCCGAAGTCAGACAACTCCGGGCCGCCAGCGCCGAGCTCGACTACCCCGTGTGCCCATCTCGGCTGAGAACTCCACCTCGGCCGGGACGAAAGCCGAAGCAGGAAAGAACCTCCACTCGCACCCCTCTTCCCCCACGTCATCAGGCACATGGAGGAATAGGGGCGCGAGCTAGTGAGACAGATGCGACATCCAGCCATACACAATCTTCGCCAGATCCCTGACAATGCGGCATCCAGCGGCTGAAGCCACATCAGGGCAAGGCCCGAGGGCGGATCCGATGGTACCCCAAACCGTCAAAGGCGCCCAACACGATCTGGCCCAACGTGACGCGCATTTAATGCAACGTGGGCTGATCCGACTGGCATTAAATGCAGAGTGGGTTGGATTGGACCGCATTAATTACAACGTGGGCTGAGCATGACTTCCCAGTCGAATCATGGGACCCACATCAAGATATCTTCCAAATCGTCTATAAATAGAACGGCATTTCACATGCAAGGTACGCACAATTCAACCCACAGAGCCGTTACCCTGCCTCTCTTCTTCCTCTCCTTCCATTGTTCCAGTTCATTCACTGACTTTGGCATCGGAGAGCCTTGCGCCGCCCAGGCCAGGGTCCTCTGACCGTTTGCTCTTCTCTTTCAGGCCTTCGGACGGTACCCAGTCATCACCAGTTTGGATAAGTCCTCTAAGGCTCCCCAGTTATTGTGGGTCATTATTTTCTGCACCTACAATTGGCGCCGTCTGTGGGAAAGTAATATCCCAACCTCCTCAACCTTCCCAACCTTCTCAACCTCAATCTCCCAGAAAACCATGCCTCCGAAAGCTAGGAAAGGCGGAGAGTCCTCAAGAGCAATCCTCGAACAGCCAATACCGTCGACGGACGTCCCTCCTCAGGGCGGTCCCGAACGGTGCATGGCATATCTGCAGGTGAGGGCCGCTTAGGCTCGCAGCTTTTCGTCGAGGTCCCCCTCCAAGAGGGACTCGACACCTCGTTCTCAGCAGACGAGGTTACGCCACCCCGACGCGACGAGCGTCGGCATGAGCGTCCTCGTAAAGACAAAGCCGTCGCCGTGGAGGAGACGCGTCCCGTTCAACCTCCTGCCGCCGAAGGAGATGTTGCAGCTCAAAATGCTCTCCCCCAAAAGCAGGAGCGGTTAATCCGCGAGCTCCAGCAGCAGCTGAGAGCAGCGCAGACTGCCTCGTTGAGGCAAGTCTCTGATCCTCAGGGAAAGAAGAAGGACGCCCCCAGCAGGGCAGCCCAGCCTCCTCGTGAGGATCTCAGAAACCATCTGGACCAGAAGCGGAGCCAGATCCATGACGAAGGCTCGAGCAACAGCCGAAGTCATCGTAGCCGCGATGGCCGAAATCATAGCCATCACAGCCCAAACCACTCCAAGCGAAAGTCAAGAGCCCAGACACCAGAAAAGGACAACGAGCAGGAGCGATTTGACAAGCGCGTCAGGTTGGCTCTTCAGCGGTTACCCAGATCAAGGGCCTGGACTTGGACCCAGATAAAAATGTGACACGGGTCAGTGGTATCAAATCTGTTTATGCACCCAAACTCAAATTATAGAACCAGACCTGGACTAAATGGGAGGGGTCAAGACCCAACTCAATTAGTGATCTAAATACTGACATGCTAATTGTAATTCTATATACATCAATAGCATCCGGTGGTGGTATTTGGATGATACTTGGGCCCTCCACACATCACCTGACTAGAAAATGGGTTCGAGTGTGTGTTCTTCAGATACTTGGGCTTCAGGGAACCTATTTCAGCCCAATACCAAACCCATTTTCAGCCCAATACCGACTTAAGTCTTGACTGAAGCCAAGTCATGTATTAGGATTGGATATGCCACATAGGCTCGGGATGTTATTCTAGGTATTATTTTCAAATAGGTGCTATTATGGGAATTAGTTTACTTGAGGGTGCTATTCTGGGAAAAAACTCTTTTATTTATTGGAGGAGTCTCACGTGTGTTATGATTGGGTAAGAGTAGGATTACAAGAGAGAGACTAGGACTCCACTTATAATTGGAGAAGAACTATAACTCTAGTATCCATTTAAGCAAACCAACTGCCCCTTTTGGAGTATCACATTCAATTCTTTCCTTTTGAGAGAAATTTGAGAGAGAGAGATTGGTCCTTGGAATCCAAGGGAAGAAGAGGAAGAAGTCAATTGAGAGGGAAGACGATCATCGGATGTCAAACTCGCGCCCGCACATCGCAAGAGTAACGAATCATTTATCAAAGGTGAGTGGATGTTTCTAATTAATTAGTTTATTAAGTTAGATGATTGATATTGTGATGTGATTTAGATATTCTGTGTTGAGAAGATCTGTTGGTCCAGAAATCATATGTTAATGGATATGGAAATAGTACATGTAGAAAGGGGATGCAGATTCATGGAACAGGCTAGAAATCAGTTGAAACAGAGACTGTCGACAGGGGTATCTTGACATTGTTGGGCCGTGGGACCCCATGGCCCACTAGATGGAGAATCCGGACCACGGATCCAGAGGGTGACCCATGTTAGACTCAAGTAGACATGGACCCATGAGGATTGGGTCCCATCTGGGCCCTCATCCAGTTGCTTGAGTGAGCCCAGGCGTGAATATGGAGGAAAAGGGGCTAAGGGTCGATATGGGTTGTGGGACCCATTAGTGGACCTGATCAGAAATCAAACCCCACATCTGAAAGGGGACCCAGGGACGGTCTCTGTGGAGGTGGTCCCATGGGGAGTGGGCCCCATCTACCCCACCATTTAATAGGCAGAAAGCTTCCCAGGCGTGAGGCATTACAAATCTTGGTTTGATACTGTTTTGTACTATGGGCCGCAGGGTGTGATCAGATGATGAATCCAATCATATAGGAGGGGAGTGTAACCCTGAGCGACCATCTAGGTTGGGTCTGATCTTGGATTCTCCAAATGGGACCCTGGATTTTCATTAGCAAGTTTCAGGCATAAACCATTATTTTTCTTCATTCCATGTATGTAGAGGGGGAAGGATAGAGTGCATAAATTGGGGACAGATCTGGACTTGTCAGACTCCTTGAGGTTTATGTGATTAACTGTATAGTTATGATTACTGAACTGATATTGACTGTGGATTGTGATTAATATTGTGTAATGTTGTGTTATAAATAGTGTGCGCCACCCTTACACCAATCAATACCAATTATGATTAGAAGTCGGGGCAGGAACTAGTAAATTGTGAAGGGGTTGGATCCATACTACTATTTATATAAAGCATTAATAATATTAAATCTTGGTTGTTATATGGTTGTGAGATATTGTGCATTGGATCCCAGAGTTGGGATGTGGGACTTGTGTCCAGATGATTGATGGCTGTTGTATTGGCTGGTCCTTGGTGGACGTGAATGGCCGTTGTATTGGCTGGTCCTTAGTGGACGTGAATGACAAGACAGGGCAATGATGGCCGGTATACATGTATACGATAAGCCTTGGTGGCGTGGTAATGTGCATGGGGCACAAGTATGTGATTGGATGAATTCTTAATTATGCTGACTTGTTAAAATAGAATTGTATGTTATGTGATATTATTTTTTATGCTATGTTGGTAATTAGGAGAATTCATTTACAAGTAATACTGATGTTGTGTTGCCCCTTTAGGTGACCTTGTTGCGGGTTGGTCTAGAGTAGAATGACATTCAACACTTAGATTTCGGTATGCGTGGCTGAAGGGAGAGAACAAGAAACATTCAAAAAATTGTTAGAGAGATTAGCTCTTGTTTTAGGAAAATTATTCAATGTTTTAGTACATTATTGATTCAGTCAGGACATAGGGATTTTGAGTATTCGTAGATTATTGATGTTATTGACCTTTTATAATTAATTGGAATTATGGTTTGATTATAATGCCTAACTTCTTGCGAAAACTATTTGATGAATGTATGGTAAATGTTGCCAAGTTATCACGATCTTGAAATCTGACAGGGCCTCGAAATTTGGGTCGTGACAAAGTCGTATCAGAGTATAAGGTTTTGGGTAACCAAGCCAAACCAAACCAAGCCTTTTCCTACTAGGTGGGGTCGACTATATGGATTTGACGACACCAATCATATCTGTTTAGGGCCATGTCCTCCGTTAGATCCATGTAGGCAAGGTCATGTTTAATAGTTTCTTTTCAACTTCTCTTGGGTCTCCCTCTTCTACTCATCGCAATCTCCATGCTTTCACACCTTTTAACAGGTGCCTCCCTTGGACGCCTCCTAACATAGTCGAACCATCTTAGTCGATTTTCTCTCATTTTATCTCCAATCGGTGCTATTCATACTTTGCCCCTAATCTCCTCATTCCTAATCCTATCTCTCCTTGTGATCCGGCACATCCATCTTAGCATTCTCATCTCCGCAACTTCGACCTTCTTGACATGATTATGCTTTACTATCCAACACTCTGATCCATATAATAATGCTGGTCGTACCGCCACCTTATAATACTTTCCTTTAACCTTGAGGGGAACTTTTCGTTCACACAAGATCCCCGAAACACTCCTCCATTTGGTCCACCCGGCCTGAATCCTGTGACTTACTTCAGTATCAATCCCTCCATCCTGTTGCACCATAGATCCAAGGTACTTAAAGTTTTCTTTCTCTACAATCTTTTGTGTGCCCAAACTTACTTCTATGTTACCAGGTGTCCTACTTTGACTAAACTTGCATTCCATATATTCCGTTTTGCATTGACTTATCCTAAACCCTTTTGTCTCTAATGTTTTCCGCCACAATTCTAGTTTAGTATTCACTCCTTCTCTCGTCTTATCCATTAAAACAATGTTATCTGCAAATAGCATACACCACGGCACCTCATCCTGGATATGTCTTGTAATCTCATCCATAACTAGGGTAAACAAGTACGGGCTTAACGCTGAGCCTTGGTGTAGACCAATCGTGATAGGAAACTCTTTAGTCTCGCTGCTAGTCGTCCTTATAGATGTCACGACTCTATCATACATATCCTTTATCGCCTCAATATATGCGACACACTCTTTTCTTTTCCAGAACTCTCCAAAGAATCTCTCTTGGAACCCGGTCATAGGCCTTCTCCAAGTCAATGAACACCATATGTAAATCTCTCTGACATTCTCTATACTGTTCCATTAACCTCCTCAGGAGAAAGATAGCCTCCATGGTTGATCTCCCAGGCATGAAACCAAATTGATTATCTGAAACGCTTGTTGTTTTTCTTAGTTTTCTCTCAATAACTCTCTCCCATAATTTCATCGTATGGCTCATCAATTTAATCCTGCGGTAGTTCGCACGGTTCTGAATATCTCCTTTGTTCTTGTATATGGGTATAAGAATACTTTTCCTCCATGCATTAGGCATCTTCTTGCTCTTTAGCACTACATTAAAAAGCTTTGTCAACAACTAATGCCATCCTCTCCCAAGCACCTCCAGACCTCAATAGGGATACCATCTAGCCCAACCGCTTTTCCATTCTTCATTCTTTTCAATACTTCTTTAACTTCTTCCATACTGATTCTCCTATAGAACATATGATTCGCTTCTTCTTTAGAAATGGTAAGCTGCCCCAATTGTATGTCAATACTACTGCTTTCGTTAAATAACTTGTAGAAGTAGCTCTTCTAACGCTCCTTTATCTCCTCTTCCTTTACTAATACCTTTTCATCCTCATCCTTAATGCATTTAACTTGGTTTAAGTCCTTGGTTCGCCGATCTCTGGTTTTAGCAAGCTTAAATATCTCTCTTTCGCCTTCCTTAGTGTCAAGTCGCCTATATAGCTCCTCAAATGCCTTTGCCTTTGCCTCACTAATTGCCTTTTTGGTTTCTCTTTTTTTCTTCTCTATACCTCTCCAAGTTCGCTTCATTTTGATCATTTTGCCAAGTTTTAAAGCACTCTCTTTTAATTCTTATCTTGTCTTGGACGGCTTTGCTCCACCACCATGCCTCTTTCTGTACTGGAGCACCCCCTTTGGATTATCCTAAGACTTCTTTCCCTACCCTCCTAATACACTCTGCTACCTTATCCCACATATTATTTGTACTCTCATCTATCGCCCAAACGTCTTCCTCTAGTACTCTTTCCCTTAAAGCTAGTTGCTTATCACCTTTCAGGTTCCACCATTTAGTCCTTGAGCATCTATACAATTTCTTTTTTCTAGTCCACCTTTGTAGCTGCACATCTATGATCAACAACCTATGTTGGGAAGTCAAGCTCTCCCCCGGTATAACCTTGCAATCTTTATAAGCTAAGCGGTCTCTTTTCCTAGTTAAGAAGAAGTCAACTTGTGTCTTCGATGGGCCACTCTTATAAGTCACCAAATGCTAAGGTTTTGGGTAATTAAAAAAATCGGCAGCCCATAGGTCACGTGGTGAGGATTTTGGGGTGTCAACGGTAGAGATTAAAGTAAGATATGTTTTTATTGATCTTTTGGCTCACAATTTCCCCTTCTGCAGAAGAAATAAGACAATGAACAACGCTACTGGAAATGAGAGTGAAAACAACATTGTTCGGCCGAACGGTGGAACTACGGAGATGTCGGAGTACGCCCGACAAATGTTTGAGAGTTTTATGAAGGCGTATACGTAGGTCCAAGAGCAGATCTCTATTATTCATCACCACCAAAGTGAGAATGGGGATGGACACAACGATATCAGAGGTGGCTTGGGCGAAGGCAACAATAATGGGGGTAAGAATCGTGAAAGAGATACCTTATATAAGAGAATCAATGAATTTTGCCCCAATTGCTTTGAAGAAACTACTAACCCTTGGGATGCAAACAAATGGGCAGAGCATAAGGGAGGCATCTTCGAAGTCATGGGATGTACAGAACATCAAAAAGCCATACTTGCAGCATTGAAATTAGAAGGCGACGTAAAGGAATGGTGGAAGGCAACTAAAAAGAGATTAAATGGGCAAGAAACAGAGATCACCTGGATTTTCTTCAAGCGGAAATTCATAAAGAAGTTTATACCGGATCATATTAATTGGGTCAACCCAACATGTTTATTAATTGGGTCAACCTGAGAATAGAAAAGGGTCATATGAGACCAATCATTGGTGCTGGCACTGCAACTCAACTTCCATTCAACCTTTCATATTTTTGCAAGCCCACTTTCTCTTCTTCTTGATCAACATCTCAGTCCTTCACTTTCACCATCACTGACCATTCCATTTATACAAGTTTCAAAATCTCCAAAACATATCCAAGCCTAAAAATCACTCGACCATACCCAAACCCACCTACAACTCATTGCACCCATTTGATTCCATCAACTTTCATCAACTTTCCAGCCCGAAAACAACTTCTCATTATCTTGACCACCAGCTGAGCCACCAGTCTTCATCTCTTCTCATATATTGTATCAATCTTCTACTTTAAAGAAATGACCCAGACTCTACCCTCTTGAAACAAAAAGAACCCAGTTTCTTGTTGCCATCATAGAAGTCCTCATTGTCTATTTCAAAAAGAACCCAGTTTCTTGTTGCCATCATAGAAGTCCTCATTGTCTATTTCTATATCCTTTCCTTTACTTGTTTTTTCCATGATCTGTTCTATTTTCAGTTTCTCTTCATTTCTTTGTTTTCCTCCATGCTCTATCTTTCTACATTTTCTCATCAACTTCACCTAAAAAACTCAACACATTTGATGGACCGCGCTCCAAATGCTCGAGTTCCTACCGAGGTCGGCGGACGTGGGAGTCCGTCGGGTCCGACCCTTTCGTAATCGGGGGGCAGGGGCGTGCATCAACATTTCTTTTTTTTTTTGTGGGTGTGCCAGATTTTCTATTTTTACTTGGAATTGCAAGTGGTGATCCGGAGATCAACCTTCGCAAGTAAAAAGGAAATCAACTTCTTTCAAGTTTTCCATTGCACATATATTTAAGAAAAGAGACATTTTTCTTGGTTTGCCGTGAAAGGCGATTTTTTTGGCATTTATAGCCGATTTTGGCGTTTATAGCCGATTTTTCGCGTTTATAGCCGATTTTGGCGTTTATAGCCGATTTACAATCCTTATCAATAATGAAAGACAAGAATTGTGATTTTTGTCTCTTTTGAAAAAATACAAACTACAATGAAAAGTAAGAAAAGGAGGATCTAACTTCTCAGGAGATTGTGGGGGACTCGTTTAGATTGACGGTCGCAAGCCATATGTGGGCTTCGCCATCATCCATGCAGATGAGAACAGAGGATGCTATTGATTCGCTTGGCTTGGCTATAACCTCAGGTTTTTAGAGGACAAAGACCAAAAGAAGGTCCTATGTCCAATAAAAAGCCGAGTAGACGGGCTGAAAAGCCATATCTAAGCCATTGGAGGTAGGAGGAGAAGGCAAGGACCTTGGGGGGGTACCCCCCAAGGGACTTTTGTCACCTTGTTGCGGTGGCCGGTGTAGAACTTCCGCAGAGTTTTCTCTCTTTTTCCTTTCTCTGGATTTCTGTGCTTCTGTCTGTGATTTTCATTTTCTGTCTGTGTCTCTCTGTGTGTTCTTCTTGGAGAGCTCTCCTATTTATAGGCTTTTAGGTAGCCATTTAGGAGGGTTTATGAGCCTTGATTGTCATAAAGCTGCATAATGGGAGGAGTTACAAAATTGGATTGTTTATTTTGTAACTCCTTTTTCTTGGCTTCTGATTGGCCGGAGGAGATTGAGGGCATTTAATCGCCATGATGGGAGGAGTTTCATGGGTTAAATGCCATGAATCTCTTGACTTGTAACTCCCGAATGCTTGCTTCTGATTGGGCCGTCCAAAGAAATGGATTAATGACTGTAATAAAGCTAGTCAATTAATCGCATTAAGTGGTCGCCGAGCAGCTGAAGAGTCGCGGGCCGTGCCACGTCTTTTGGGATTCTTCTGTCGATGATCATCGATGGATCTTCATGTAGATCGACATCAGATGACCATGTAATTTCAGATGTTTGTTCCCAACAGTGGGTCGGTGCCATCTGTCTTGTCGATTTCTCGATCGGTCGGGTAGAAAGCACACTTTTTTTGGTTGACCGGGTGGCGATCAATATTGTTTCAGATACTCTTGATGATTGACCCGTGTTTTGGACGGATGTCAGAGGACTTGGTGTCTCAAAAGCATGAATTTTGGAAAGTACCAGAGGCTGGACTCTTCGAATCGCGAAAAAACGGCGAAAACCGGGGTTTCCGGGGCCTTCCCGGCGACCCCGGGTTCCAAGGTCGCCGGTTTCCCCCTTTTGTGTCCCGTTTTGTGTCCGTTTTTGCTGTTTTTTTTATTCTTTTTTCTCCGGTACTTTTCCTTGACATTTTGACCATTTATTGGCCTAATTTCTTTGTAGGAAACCTGATGAGAATCCTTGCATTTTATTTTGCAAAGTTTCCAATTTCCTGAGAAAGCCGAAGACTCTGTCGCGCAGAGCTGCCGATTTTCCGTCAGAAGCTGAAACTGGGTCAAACGATGTCGGAATGACCTGAAATTTGGTGTGAAGCCTCCTGAGCAATAAATAAGACCAACCGTAGGCTTTTGTTTGAGTTTTGAAGCCGTTTGGGGTCCTATCACCTGTAGACTTATTTTTGTCGCGATGAAGATGTCGCGGTTTGATGTGCGGTCAACCGATGTCCGATTGACTTGAAATTTGACAGGGAACCTATTGGAGTCATTTTAAGATGATCCATAGGCTCTGTCTTGGAAACCATGGTCCCGGAGAGCTTTGCCGCCGAGAGGCCGGATTTCTCTTCCGAGCGTCAAACTATGGTCAAATGCTGTGGAAATGACCTGAAATTTGACGTGTAGCCCTTTATAAGCATTTTAAAGCCGTCCATTTGCTCTATCTGATGAGTAATGGCCTCGGTGGTTCTCGCCGCCGAGAGGCTTGATTTAGCTGTTCGAGGGTTGATGTACGGTCAAACGTTGTCGGTTTGACTCGGAACTTGACGTGGAGCCTTTTGGAAGTATTTTGAGACTATCCATCGGCCCTGATCGAAGATTTGGTGTCTCCGATGCTTTTGCCGCCGAGAGCTCCTTTTCGGCTGTCTGAGAAGCGAAGTTAGGCCAAATGATTTTGAAATGGCCCGAAACTTCTTGTGTACTCCTCTTTTGGCTGTCTTGAAGAATCTTGCAGTTTTTGTTTGATTCTGACAAGATTTGATTTTTGGAAGCAGCATTGCCTATTTATGGCAGGTTGCGACTTCATGTAGCTCTTTGGATCTTGAAGAGGCAAAGTGACATTTTTGGTGTCAACAAATGCCCCCTCGAGGTACAGCGACGAGTTGCTTAACTTTTGTAGTCGATGTGCCTCGAAGAGATTTTTGAAGGAGAGCCTGCGACTTAACCAAGAGTCTTTGAGCAGTCTTTCTTTTTGGTATTTGTAGCCTTTTGAGCTTCCAGGGGAATTTTATGGTAGTGAAAGGGATCACGTACCATCTCGAGGCAAAGTTTTGAAGATGACATCAGGGATGTGGATTTGGGTTTTGATCTTGTGACCTAACAGGCTATATGTGGCAGGTTAGGGGGTCGGGTTTGGTTTTGATCGTGTGACCCAAGAAGCTGTATGTGGAATGTTGGGGGATCAATTTTGGTTTTGATCTTGTGACCTAACAGGCTGTATGTGGCAAGTTAGGGGATCAGGTTTTGGTTTTTGGTTTTTGTGGAATGTCAATTTCAAGATTTTGGCTCAATTTGGTAGATGAGGCTGGATGGTTTGATTTTTGGAAGCTCATGGGGCTTGGAATTTTCTTTTGTATGGTCCAATCAACTCAAAAGAGGCATGGAACCATTTTTGTATGCTCTTGGTAAGAGGGATTTCTCTTTGACTAAAAGCCCAAAATATATATATATTTTTTTTTGTGCCTAGGTGGTCAAACCTGGCTCATATGGGCTAACCCATGGGACCTTAAGCTTTTGAAATGGCTTAGATCTCATATGGTGTCATTTTTGTAAAGAATATCCAAAAATATCTCATTTGGATAGAGAATATCTAAGAATATCTTTACTTGGAGAGAATCTCTCATGATCCCTTTATTTTGGGATAGGATATCTCAAGATATCTTTCTTTTGGGAAAGAATCCGTCATCGATTTCTTTTTGGGAGAAAATCCTTCAAGATATCTTTCTTTTGGGAAAGAATCTTTCTAATCTCTTTCTTTTGGTAAGGTTACTAATTAGTAACACTTACCTCTTTCTTCTTTCCTTCTTTGGTTTGCTTTCCTCTATAAAAGCAAGGAGAAGGTTGGATCTCTTGCTCTTATTACTTTCTTTTGCAATAATCTCAAGAGGGCTTCAAGATCAAGAGTTCTTCTTCTTCAAGATCTACAAGACTTTTCTTCTTCTTCTCCATCAATGGCTTCAAGTAAGTTCTCCTTTTTTTTTCAAGAAAACTCCATTGTAGGAAAAATAAAGTTCTTTTTTTTTGTTTCTTTTTCTTTTTTTCTTTTTTTTTTCTTTCACGTGTTTGCTTCTTCTTTTTTTCACACGTTTTCTCTTTTTTTTTGTTTTTTTTTTTTTTGCTTTCTTTTCTTTTTCTTTTTTTTTGTATTGTTTTTTTTTGTTGTTTGTGGGCCGTACGGACAGATCCGTACGGATCTGGCCGTACGGCCACGTGGCCTGTGGGCCAGCCCCTTTCTTTTTTTTTCTCTTCTTTTTTTTTTGTTTTCTTTCCCCTCTTTTTTTTGAGAAAGTTTCTTTTCTTTTCTTTTTTTTTTCTTTTCTTTCTCCTTTTTCTTTTGAGAAAGTTTCTTTTCTTTTCTTTTTTTTTTCTTTTTCTTTCTCCTTTTTCTTTTGAGAAAGTTTCTTTTCTTTTCTTTTTTTTTCTTTTTCTTTCTCCTTTTTCTTTTGAGAAAGTTTCTTTTTTTTTTTTTTGCTCATCATGATAATGCCCCTCTTTTTTGGCAAACCTAGATGTTCATGCATGCATTCAATTGTAAATTAAATTTGTAGCATGATGTGATAGCATACCTGAAAGTTTTCGCAAATTTGGGAATTTGGAGCTCGCAGTGATGTTGAGCCCTTCCTGATTTTGTGGAGACTTTGAGGTTTCGAAAGTTTGGAGTTTCGGAGCTCGCAGCGATGTTGCCCATCTTCAAGCTTTCTATTTCTTTCGGGATAGTTCCTTTTCTTCGGAATTGCCCCGTCATCATGTCAAAATTTCGCCAGATTTTTTTTTTAGCGAGATTCTGTCATTTTGATGTTTGATCTTTTTCTTTTCCATCCTTTTCAGGTGGTTCCTCCAGAGCGAACAAGGGTAAAGAGCCTGCTACAAGCGTACCTCGTCGATCTTCTAGATCTTCTAATCCGGCCATTCAGCAGGCTTTTGAGAAGGTCCAGTATGTTGAGAGAAATCTGGAAGAGTGCGACTCCCTCAACAGAGATGAGATGAGGCAGCGACTGATCGCTCTCAAGGGAGAGGAATTTTATAAGATCATGGTAAGCAGTCGTCCATGGGTGATGGAAGATCGGAGCGTTTTGCCTAAGCCTACCTTCTTCTTTGGTGATGCAGTCCCTGATGACATGACATACCAGAGGAGATGTTTTCAGTTTTCTTTTACAGCAGATGGTGAGAAGAAGACTGTTGCTACCCCGGTCGACGTTTGATCGCACCGTCTCGATTCTGAGCCTTGCCCCCACGTGCCCTAAGAGGGAAGATCCTCCAAGTTGGGTGAGAAGGACAAATGTAATCAAGACCGGGTTTTTTGTTGGCGGTTCTCCTGGATATACGGAGAGGTCGCCTGTTGACATGGACCTGTTGATGCCATCTAGCAGCTACCAGGGCTCTGATTATCCGTCGGTCGACTTGAGACCGGTGGGCCTTGGTATTTTCAGTGGTGACGGCAGCAATTGGATCAAGCCTTTTCGACTTCGAGGTCGTTTCAATGCTGACTCCGAATGGAAGTCGTGGACTGATCGCGTCCTGCTGATTGGTGGCGCCGTTTTGAAGGAAGCCGGGATTTTTGATGCGGTCCGCGCCTTTAGGGAGACCGTGATCTTTTCCGACGAGGCCTTCATGGCTATGCTGGAGTCATTCCTCCCACAAACCAATACTTTCGTTGTGACGAATGGTGAGATTGGTTTTTCTTTGAAGGAGCTGAGCACCATTACTGGATTGCCCATCCTCGGCAAACTCTATGAGGAGTTTATGCCGATTGACAGCGTCCTCGAGGGGCAGTCTGAGGAGTTCAGGCTTCTATACTTTCAGCTCGTCGCCTTCTATGATTTTTTGAAGGAGAAGGGGGGTTTGAAAGTTAGATCCAGCAGTTGGAAGAGTTTTAGCTCTTCATTCCCCAACTTTTTTGATAGCAGGGAGTCTTCTGATAGCGTGACCCAAGAAGCCGGAGCTCAGGATCCAAGTTCGAAGAAGATCTTGGCCATGCAAGAAGAGTTGAGAGATTTCTGTGCAAGTACAAACGCCATATGTCCTGACATTGCACTGCGGAGAGATCTCGCTGTTTACCTCACTTATTGGCTTGGTGAGGCTGTTTTTGCTGGAGGAGATGGAACGCACATCAGGCCGCATTGTATTTTTCCAGCTTGTCAGATGGCGTTTGGAGAGCAGCTTGCTTTGGTGCCAGCTCTTTACTCCTACTTGTGTACCGAACTGCAGGCTGCTGCTTTTTTGGTTCGGCTTGGGCTTCCCATGAATAGGGTATTTTCAGCCCATATCTTTTATTCGTGGTATGTATACCACTGTCCTGGCTTCCATCGGCTGGGTGCTGCACAGGATGATGATCCTCTGATGATTCGACTGGCTAAGGGCAAAGCCGTGTCCGAATCACTTTTGTTTGCCCGCATGAGGATCCGACGGTTCAGGGACGTCGAGATGGGGCAGTCTTCAGTGAAGCTTTCTCCGGAGTTGCGGAAGAAGGCTTTTGATTTTGGTGCCTCCCGAGACTCTACCAGGGCGGGGTCGGGAAGGCATTATTCCTTGACAAATGCAGAGAGAGAGTGGCTTTTCAGCATACATGTCGGCACGATGGTGTACCGCAGACATCTTTTCGTCGACATCCAGCCGTATGTACCCTCTCGATTTGCTTTGCAGCTGGGCTTTTCTCAAGGCGTTGTTGGAGCGCCTTCAAGCATGGTGAAGCGCTTTGGAGGTTTACAGGACGGGAGAAATGCATGGGCTTTCTATAGTGCTAAAGACACTACAGCCATGATTTCTTATCCTGTGTTGCTGACTTCCCGGACTGCCGGCTTTGCGAAGTGGTTCGCGGAGAGCTTTTCGGCATATCGGGGGCTTTCCAAGAAGGAGCTTGATGTGAAGCTGGCATCTAGAAAGGGCCTTGGAAAGTCGGATGGCGTCCGGCGAGAGGAAGTTTGGGCCTTCCTTTCTGGAGAGAAGCACAAGATAGGCTTTCTCGGTGACCAGGGCGTCATTGGTTCTGAAGCTGTTCGAGAAATACCTGATGAGGCTTTGGAGCAGCTAGAACAGGAGGAAGTCGAACTTGGCGCTTGGATGCAAGCGGCACAGAGGGAAGCTTCCGTGGAGTCTACTGGCAAGAGTAGACCATCCAGTGAGGAGTCAAGTGGGAAACCTGACTCTGACAGTGGGGCAGGTTCCTCTAAGAAGCGAGCCCGCCGGGGTAAGAGGGGGAGGAGTCATCATCGCAGCAAGGAGCAGCATGAGGACTCTCCTGACTTGGAAGTTCCTCTTACTATCGATGAGGATGTGCCAGTGGATGCTGACGAGCCTCCAGAGAAGAGAAGCCGAGAAGAAGAGACCGTTGGTGAAGGTATGATTCTTCCTTTTTCTCTTTCCATTTCTTTTCATGGGATTTTTTCCATGTTCTGATTTGCTTCTTGTTTTCTGCTTTTCTTCTTTTTTTTTTTTAGCAGAGGAAGACTTGGTGATGCCTGAGGTCCCAACCGATGAGGTGGTGATGGATCCTGTCGAGGCACCTGAAGAAGAACCGAGGGACTTTGGAGTAGATCCAGAATCTCCAATTGGTACGACTTCTTTTGCTCTTTTTTTTTTTTTTGAGTTTGTGACTTGGTTTGCTAACACATTTTTTTTGTTAGCTGACTTGCCACAGGGTTCTGATGACTTTGAACCATCGATGGACGCAAATGTTGATGATGCTTTCGATGAGTTCATGGAGGAAGAGAGTGTTCCGCCAGTCGTCGAAGAAGGTATTTTATAGTAATAACCCTGATAATGATTTTCAAACAGGATTATATTCATACCTTTTTGTGTTTCTTTGGCAGGTTTTGAAGTGACAGAGTAGGGTCCGTCGCTTCCAGAGCAAGGGATGCCAGAGGTTAATCCAGAGGTAGAGACTCCTGGGACCGGTTCTGACAATGTTGAGGAGATTCCTCGCGCTGAGATTCCTTCTCGAGCAGGAGCAGCTTCAACTGGAAAGAGTTCTTTTGTTACTCTTTCAACAGATGATGACATGAGCAGCCGACCAACGGAGTTGGGCGAATCTTCAGCTGGGCCATCTCTTCTTTTTGCGAAGAAGGTGGTGGTGCGAGTTCTGAGCTCTTGGATTGAGACTCTCTTTTCTGGGCACTTGGAAGCCGGATTTAGCATGATCCAGCATGTGCGTGAGATTCTCGGTGATGCTGAAGAGGCTGGTCTGGATGTCACAGATGCCAGGGCGATCGTTAATAGGATCATTGAGCTGGGGTGACAAGTGGTTTGAGACCATGGGTTTTCCTGACGATCAGTTCTTCAAGGAGATGTTCTTGGACCCTGCGGATAAGGCTCAATCTGACCTGGATGAGGCTACAGAAAGCAAGAAGCAGGCAGTCCGAGAGAGGAACTTAGAAGAGATAACCATCATTAGGCTGACACATGACCTTAACGTCCTTGATAGGGAGGTCGATGAGGCCAGGAAACGTCTTGAGCATCTGCAGGCACAAGTCGCTGCCAAGTGGACTGAAATAACAGAGGCTCGTGAAATGGAGACTGCTCTGATTCATCGAGTTGCGGATGCCAATCGAGTTCTCAAAAGGAAGTCTGATGAGAACAAACAATGGAAAACCGCTCGAGGGAAGCTTCCCAGTGCAAAAGAAGGGTTACAGCCCACCCCAGCATCTCATGGCAGGTTCCTGAAGAAGCGTGCCTTGGAATCCTTGACGGATGAGGCCAAAAGTTTGCTTAAGGAGCTGAACTCTTGGCTGGAGACCATTTTTGATTGAGCTCCTGTATACAGAAACCATCCTTCTTTCTTTTTTTTTTTTGGTACCACTTGTATTTTTTTGGTACTTTTTTTTTTAGTGCTTGTGAACACTTTCTTTTTTTTTTTTGGTACCACATGTATTTTTTTTGGTACTCTTTTTTTGTAGTGCTTGTGAACACTTTCTTTTTTTTTGGTACCACATGTATTTTTTTTGGTACTCTTTTTTTTTTGTTATCCCTACGCTCACTTGAATCTTTTTGTGATAAAAGTAATTGCTAAATGGGATGCTCTTTTTTTTTGTTATCCCTACGCTCACTTGAATCTTTTTGTGATAAAAGTAATTGCTAAATGGGATGCTCTTTTTTTTTTGTTATCCCTACGCTCACTTGAATCTTTTTGTGATAAAAGTAATTGCTAAATGGGATGCTCTTTTTTTTTTGTTATCCCTACGCTCACTTGAATCTTTTTGTAATAAAAGTAATTGCTAAATGAGATTTGATCAAAAGGTTGTCATTTTGTGAAAATCTTTTGTCAAGTGATTGTTTTGGCATGAAAGCCAGGTTTTTGTTTGTGGCATGGAAGCCAATTTTGGCATGAGAGCCAGCTTTTCTTGTGGCATTGATAGCCGAGTTTTTTTTTTGTGGCATCTATAGCCAGTTTTGGTGGCATTGATAGCCGGTTTTGTTTTGGTGGCATTGATAGCCGGTTTGTTTTGTGGCATCTATAGCCGGTTTTTGGTGGCATTGATAGCCTGTTTTGTTTTGGTGGCATTGATAGCCGTTTTTTTTTTTTTTTGAAATCCAAGTTTTTTTGTTTGTGGCATTGATAGCCGGTTTTGTTTTAGTGGCATTGATAGCCGGTTTGTGGCATTTATAGCCTGTTTTGATGGCATTTATAGCCTGTTTTGATTTCAAAAAAAAAATGCAAGTATCGACTAAAAGTCGCCTCCCTGCTGAATGTTCTTGCAAGTATCGATGGAATGTCGTATCCTTGCTCATTCGGTTGCGAGTATCGATGGAATGTCGCATCCTCGCGGATTTGGGTGCAAGTATCGATGGAATGTCGCATCCTTGCTTTTCAAAAATTTTGGTTTTGCGGGTACTGACTTGATGTCGCTTCCCTGCGATTTTGGAAGTGTCGAACGTGGTTCGCTTGCTTCCGATTTGTGCGAGTATCGACTAAGCGTCGCTTCCTCGCGGTTTTTTGAAAAACCATTTTTTTTTGTTTAAAGACACGAGGGTCATAAGTTTTGACCTAAAACCATTTGGCGGTAAAGGCAGGGTGGACTATGGTGGAAATCCCTAAATCCGGATTTTGTTTCAAACCATGAATTTTGGGTTCAAGGGTTGAAAATTTTGGTCAAGTTAGGGAAAGGTTCCTAAACTTGGATATTTTTTTTTTGAACAATGAAACGATGAAAGTAAACATTGTTTTGGATTTCTAGAAATTTCAACATTTGATATGAAAATTCTAAAAAAAAGGGTGGGTTTAGCGAGCGTGTACCTGGAAACCGGCTTTGGCCGTGCAGGCATTGCTCTTACCCAGTTGGGTAAGTCTTCAAGGGTAGTACCGCTTTAAGAACTTGCCGTTGATAGGCAGCATACATCTGTCACCTTCCATGTTTAGGAGTGCGTATGCACCATTAGAGAAAACCTTGTCGATGACGTAGGGTCCCTCCCATTTTGGCTCAAATTTGCCTTTGGACTTGTGAGCGAAGACCATTGGTATTTTTACCGCAAGAACCAAGTCACTCTTTTTGTAGGCGCGTTGTCTGACCTTTTTATCGAAAGATCCTGCCATACGTGCTTGGTAAAGTTCAATGCTTTGTTGAGCTTCGAGCCGTCTCTCATCGAGATTGTCCAGCTCATGGAGTCGCAATTTGACATTGCTTTCTTGAGTCATGTCATTTTGCAAGGATACCCTCAAGGAAGGAATTTGTACTTCCAAGGGCACGACAGCTTCGCATCCATAGACCAAGGAGAATGGTGTGCTATGGGTTGGTCCTCGAACGGTGGTTCGATAGGCCCACAAAGCTTCGGACATTTTGTCGCTCCAGTCTCTTTTGTGTAGAGACCATTTTTTTGAGGATTTTGCAGAGTGTCTTGTTGAAAGCTTCTGCTAACCCGTTTGCTGCCGGATTGTATGGAGTCGAAGGACAGCTTTGGATTTTGTATTTGTCGCAGAACCTGTAGAATCGATGATCCCGGAACTGTGGTCCGTTATCATGAACGAATCTTTTGGGTATGCCGAAACGACAAATGATGTTGGTGCGTAGGAACTGAAGGACTGATGAGGTCTTCATTTCGTTAAACGCAAATGCTTCTGACCACTTGGAGAAATAATCCGTAGCGGCGAAGATGAAGCGATGACCTTTGCTTGAAGGGGGAGATGATGAAGGGAGTTTGCATGCTCTCTTCAGATTTACCGGATGGTTTATTTTCTTCCGGTGATTGTTGAGGAGCTTTGCCTTTATCTTTCTGGAGATTTTCGGCAAAGGATGCTGTGTGCTTTTCCTTTTCTTCTTTTTCACCTTCATACATCTGTGAGTCTGCGAAGTGGACTTCTTTACCTTTGAAGGGTTTTCTGTCCGCAAAGACTCGATGTATCATGCCGTCGTCGCCAACA
Organism: Litsea cubeba; assembly: GCA_012931725.1. NCBI lineage: Eukaryota > Viridiplantae > Streptophyta > Magnoliopsida > Laurales > Lauraceae > Litsea > Litsea cubeba. The sequence continues at coordinate 60,558,171 of CM022953.1, forward strand.
AACTTGATGCATTGATGTAGAGTTGAAGGGACAACACCATTCTCATGGATCCAAGGGCGTCCGAGAAGGATGTTGTAGCATGAAGGGGTCTTTATTGCATACACTGTGACCTCAGAGATAAGATCACCGATCTGCAACTTGAACCTGATTTTACCGATAGGCCTTTGAGTACTCCCATCGTATCCAAAGATAGATACAGATGTGTGGCTCAGTTTGCTGGGTGGGATGCCCAACTCTTCAAGAGCCGATGTGGAGATGAGGTTGAGTGCAGAACCTGGGTCGATCTGAACTCTATGCATAGGCATTTCCTTGATATACCCTGTGAAGTACAGGGGTCGGTTATGCCTGGTTTCGCCAAGTAGGAGGTCGTCCTTTGTAAAGGCGGTGGTTGCACTGGCTGCTTTTTTAACCGAGAGGCATTCAATGCATGATCCCTCAGTTTTCTTCTTTTCTCCCTTTGAGGAGGCTTCTGAGTTTTTGACCCGGTAATCCATTTCAATTTGGAGGACTTGCGGGGCATGTTTGTCGACATCCTCATTCAGCTTTTGTAATTCCGAAATGAGATTATCATGAGTGTGCGGAGACATTCGCAACAAATCTAGGATGTGTAGACGTGCAGGTATGTGCTTGAAATGTTCAATCAAGTCATACTTGAAAGCCTCCTTAGGGCCTGCATGTTCATCATTGTTGCCACTAGGGGCGCTTACAACATCTTTTCCCGAAGGATTTACATATGTAAAGGAAGATTGGTTGTAATTTTTATGGTAGTCCCGGCCAGAGCGGGTGCCTCTACCAATTTCGAGAGCTTCTTGAGAAGGGTCTTCGTTTGGAAGATTGTCTTCAGGATCAAGAGGCTGTCGTTTTTCATTTGCTGAGGATGTATCAGCAGCAGAGTTACCATCCTCAGTGATTGTGTTGCATGGAGCATTTTCCGGGAACAAGTCCTGAACAGCATCCAGCAATCTTTCTTCTTCGTTGATTAATTCATCGTCCCAAGCATCAATGGCTGGGAATTCTTCAGTCAGGAAGGGTGTGAACTTTGAAGTCATAGTCTCAGGAGAAGAAACCTGAGAGGGTGTCATCTCAGTGAAAGTCACGTGAGATGAGGTGGCTCCAGAAGATATATTGCTAGACGTCGCCGGAGTGTAAGTGCTCTCATCAGACGATGCTTCGGAAGAGCTATAATCCCGAATTATCACATTACAAGAAGCTCTGACGGGAGACGTTGCCTGATCGGAGTCAGACTCATCCTCGGATGTGAGAGGATCGTCTATCCAGCAATTTTCTCCATTTTCAGGAGTTAAGGGAGGATGTACCTGGTGGTCTTCAGGGACTTCAGGCTCTGGATTGCGAGGAGGCTCGTTGACGCGTTCTTGCTCTTGTTCTAGAGCGAGTCGCTGCAAGATCCTTGCATATTCTTCATGATCAGGCATGGGAGCCGGATCTTCTTCTTCATCATCTCTTTGTGGCTCAACATTGTTGACTTCCACTGGAGTAATGAGAGGTGCTGGGTCAGCAGCATTTTCTTGTACAGCTTCTTGGTCTTCTTCATCATCAGACCAGGATCCTTGTGGCTGTAAGGGGTTATACCAGATTACTGGCATAAGATGAGACTCAGGAACCCATTCCTCATCGGAGAGATATTCTCCTGTTTCAAGGGACTCCTCCCACTCATCTGTGTAGTTGGATTCGAATCCATCATCGGTGTCACTGGATTCGTATCCATCAATGGAGAATCCAACTACCGAATTGCAGGAGTATGATGCCTCCTGTATGGCTTCTTTGAATTGAGGTGGCATGAAATCACTGAGAGTGAATTTCCTTACCCCCTTTGAAGTCTCTGGAAGGGATGTTTTTGTTACCTCCAGTGAAGCGGTAGAGGAAGCCTCTGCCTTTTCTTTGACCTCTAGTTTTGGCTTGGTCTTCTCTTGCCGTTTGAGCTTGAGGAGATGTTTCCTAGCCTGCCTTCGCTGTTGAGCTGTAGGCTTTGTTTTCACGACCTCCCAATCTTCATCTTCCAGGAGATCGGGATGTACCCATATCGGTTGTCCGTCTGGTGTCGGGTAAGGAACCAGTTCCTCGGATGCTTCGATTGAGTTTATCACCTTGAAGGAAGTAGTGATCTTCTTCTTCGGTGATTTTGATGTTTGTCCACATGTCACCATATTGACGGAGGCAGACCCATAGTTTTTGTCAAAGGTGATGACTCCGTTTTTCCACATCTCATTTATTTTCTCTCTCACAACGAAGCATTGATTGAGAGGATGCGAGATCATCTGGTGGTATGGACAGTACCGAGGATCGTTGGTTTTGCCAACATCACCCGGTCTTTTTGGTTCAGGCAAGGTGAGCTTGCCATTTGCCACAAGAGCCCCGAAGATTTCATCAACATCTTCATCAACGGGTATTTCTTCTCTACTCATTCTTTGAAGGCATCAAAGAGTTCAGGTTTCTTACCAGCAGCTTTGTTTTCAGCTTTCTTTGGTGGCTGAGGAGCTGATTTGGTCTGCACATTGAGGACCTCTTTCTTCTTTGATTTTGAGGTCGTAATGGCGGTTGGCTCTTTTCTTGATGATTTCTGACTGTTGAGGTCCTTAATCACCGTTTCAGCTTCCATGGAAGCTTCTAGGAGTTCTCCCAGGTTTTTGATTTGTTGCCGATGATCATGGAGCGGATTCTGGCTCTCATGTTGTTTCGGCAGATGTCGACTAGCGACGCTTGTGGCAATACATCAGAGCATTTGTATGCCATTGCTTTCCACTTGTGAATGAAGTCATATGTTGATTCATTCTCCCCCTGTTTTAGGCTGCACAGCTGAGCCATAGTAGCGGGATGATCTTCACCTTTGAAGTGAGTCAGGAAGCGTGTCTCTAGCATGGCCCAGTTTTGGATTGAGTCCTCCGGCAGAGTGGAGTACCAATCGAAGGCCGTACCTTTTAGGGTACTTGCAAAGAGGCGGATCTTGAGTGCATCTTGATCCGCGATAGCTCCCGTCAGGATCTTGAAGTGGATGACGTGCTGTCTGGCTGATCCTTTCCCCGTATATGTTTGGAGAGTAGGATGCTTGAATTTGGTGGGGAACGGGACCGAGTCCATCCATAAGGGATATGGTGGCTTGATCCCATGCTCCTTGGGTATATCCTCTTCTTTTGCTTTGGCGAGGATACCGTCTACGTCCTTTTTGGTAAGGGCGCGTGACTCATTTTCTTCTCCATTTACTTCGTCGTTTTAATGATTCGGAGGAGGTTCATTGTTCGCCTGATTTTGGAAGGCGAGGAGAAGGTTTTCCATCAGAGTTTCAATCCTCTGCTGGCCCTGTTCCAACTGCTGGATGCGGGTGATCGCATCTTCTGGAGGTGGATTGCGGGGTGGTGGCTCAGAATTTGTAGCCAAGACATTCATCCTTCGTGATTCGAATGAAGAAACTGTCCTGGTGACTAAGCTGGGGCTCATTCTTTTTGAAGAAGAGCTTGAGGAAGGATCACTCTGCTGTCCTTTGCTTGAAGGAGCAGGGGATTCTTCTGAATGTCTTCTTGTCCTGGAGACGCTGCGGGTCATCGGACGTCGGACATGGATTTTTGTTGCTGATTTTTGGCGCCTTCTGGTTTTTCCAACCATATGGACGGCAGCAACTTGGTTGGGTCTTTCTTTTTTCGACCCATTTAGGAGAGACTTGAAGTGTGGGAGGCTGGGTCCTTTGCTTCTCTAGTCTCTTTTGTCGGTATGACGCGCGGCGGCGTATACGACGAGCAATTTGAGCTTCGGTCAGCTCTGACTGGGCTTTGACGATGAAGGATGTGCTCCCTCGGGCGCAGCAGCCGAGCCTGTCTTCTTTGTAGCTGGGCAAGGACAGGATGCGAACCCTGTCCTTCGCCTGTTGCAGCGAAGCTTTGAATTTTTGAAGTTCGGCCCCTGTAGAGATGAAGGGTCGAACTGCAGGTTTGTAGGCCTTAGCAGGTGCTTGTAGAGGCCTTGTGATGCATGATCTGATTTTGGGCTTGTAGGAACAAGCCGGCTCATGCTGGGATGACTTGGAAGTCGAGTCAGAGATGGGTCTCTCCTCTTTCATGTAGGCAAGAGGATAGAACTGGTTCTCCTTGAGTGGGGCCAGGAATGCTGGCTTAGTGGATGTCTGGGACCTTTTCTGTTTTGGTGAAGGTCTTGGGGACCAAGTCTTGGGGTAAACCTGGTTATTTGCAGGTCGAGGCTTCGTGGGGCTGCCACGGGCTTCAGGCCTTCTGGTTCTCGCCTTTGGTGTCACGGTAATGACACGTTGAGAGGCGAGTTTCTGCTTCTTGGAGGGAGCAGTTTGTTCCTCAGGAAGTGGGAATGGTCCCAGCGTCCCAAAGACGATAGTCCGGGGAGTCGTGGTCGACCTGGAGTTCAGAGAGTTGCCGAGGGAGTTGACACTTCGGCAGCTGATGGGGCGCTTGTAGGTGCGCGTGGTTTGCTTCTGTTGAAGCATGAGTTGGTGCTTGTTTTCATCGAAAGTAATGGTTAGTGAAGCTGCCATTGTTAGTTTTCGAAAATTTCTGAAACAAGACCACATCCATTAGTAATCACAAGAATATAATGATCATAAATGGGAAGTTCTATGGTTTCGTCTTTTCAAATTGCTCGAGGTAGATGACCCAAGCAATATGAGGAAGGCAAAATTCCATAGAAGGTATAATTGTTCTGATCGCAGGTATGGTAAGCCCGGAATGGGCATCCCAGTGACTGCTAGAAGCAATTGTGAACTTAAATTCGACTTATCGAGAAGCAGAGCTTGCTCGAGGTAAGAAGAATATAAAGTTGGAGTTACAGATGTGCCGGTCGCAATACAGTAGACCCTGAAAGGGCGTACTAGTACCGCTAGACACAAATGTTTTGAGACCGCATCCATGAGATGAGATTCTCTGTTTTGAAAGGTCAAGATTGGATTCATCAAAGAGAGCAGATGGTATTCCGATCTGAACACGGGCTCAGCGATTTCCGCGAGCGCCAGTGCTCAGAAAGAAATGAACCATAATTTCTCGGATCTGAATCTAAAGATGACGAGTTTTTTTTTTTGAAAAGTCAATATCGGGTTCATCAAAGAGAGCAAAAGGCATTCCAATCTGAACACGGTCTCAGCGATTTCCGTGAGCGCCAGTGCTCAGAAAGGAGAAGACCATGATTTCTCCAATCTAAACCCAAAATGACGGAAGTTTTTTTTTTTTTTTTTAAATCTTTTTTTTTAATTTTTTTTATTTTTTATTTTTATTTTTAAGATTTTTTTTTAAAAAAAAATTTTATTTTTTATTTTAAAATTTTTATTTTTTATTTTTAAAAATTTATTATTATTTTTTTTAAAAAAGACGAGAGAATACACATAGGCCTCCTAACCCGGTCTTATGAAATCTTGATTGATAGAATTGCCCCCAGGTAAGGGTAGGATTACTTAATGAACCCGTTTGGAGGACCCTTGCCTAGAACAGTCAAGCTGTCTCCACACTCTGGACAAGGCTTTTCTTTGAATCAACCATGATCAAAGAACACAGTTGGTTTAACCTTAGTGGTCTATGTCTTTTTTTTTTATTTTTATTTTATTATATTTTTTTTAATGAACTCATCGAAGAGAAACGATGGCCCAAAACCTTAGTCGAACAGGCTCAACATTTCTGCAAGCGCGATGAACGATAGGAACGGATCAAGGTTTCTCAATTTTGAATCCAAATTGAGAAATCTAAAATTTTTTTTTTTATATATTTTATATATATATATATTTTTTTTAGATCTTTAATGAACTCATCGAAGAGAAACGATGGCCCAACCCCTGATCCGAACACGGTCTCAGCGATTTCCGTGAGCGCCAGTGCCCAGAAGGGAGAGGATCAAAGTTTCTCAATTTTGAATCCAAAATGAAAAATCTGATTTTTTTTTGTTTTTTGTTTTAAAATTTTTTTTTTTGAAAAGAGAAAGAGTGGAAATAAATTCAAAGAATTAGAAATTTCCAAGCAAAAAATCTCATCTCATTTTTTTAGATGCGGAATTCAACATAGGCCACCAATTATAAAGTAGCCAAGGAATCGAGAAAAGAAATATAAGCATAGAGCAAAATATATGATATGCAAATATTTCATTTCTAGCATCGTGTTCTCAAATAAACGAGTCCCACCGGGTGTGCCAGCTTGATGGACCGCGCTCCAAATGCTCGAGTTCCTACCGAGGTCGGCGGACATGGGAGTCCGTCGGGTCCGACCCTTTCGTAACCGGGGGGCAGGGGCGTGCATCAACATTTCTTTTTTTTTGTGGGTGTGCCAGATTTTCTATTTTTACTTGGAATTGCAAGTGGTGATCCGGAGATCAACCTTCGAAAGTAAAAAGGAAATCCACTTCTTTCAAGTTTTCCATTGCACATATATTTAAGAAAAGACACATTTTTCTTGGTTTGCCGTGAAAGGCGATTTTTTTGGCATTTATAGCCGATTTTGGCGTTTATAGCCGATTTTGGCGTTTATAGCCGATTTTGGCGTTTATAGCCGATTTTGGCGTTTATAGCCGATTTACAATCCTTATCAATAATGAAAGACAAGAATTGTGATTTTTGTCTCTTTTGAAAAAATACAAACTACAATGAAAAGCAAGAAAAGGAGGATCTAACTTCTCAGGAGATTGTGGGGGACTCGTTTAGATTGACGGTCGCAAGCCATATGTGGGCTTCGCCATCATCCATGCAGATGAGAACAGAGGATGCTATTGATTCGCTTGGCTTGGCTATAACCTCAGGTTTTTAGAGGACAAAGACCAAAAGAAGGTCCTATGTCCAATAAAAAGCCGAGTAGACGGGCTGAAAAGCCATATCTAAGCCATTGGAGGCAGGAGGAGAAGGCAAGGACCTTGGGGGGTACCCCCCAAGGGACTTTTGTCACCTTGTTGCGGTGGCCGGTGTAGAACTTCCGCAGAGTTTTCTCTCTTTTTCCTTTCTCTGGATTTCTGTGCTTCTGTCTGTGATTTTCGTTGTCTGTCTGTGTCTCCTTTCTTCTTGGAGAGCTCTCCTATTTATAGGCTTTTAGGTAGCCATTTAGGAGGGTTTATGAGCCTTGATTGTCATAAAGCTGCATAATGGGAGGAGTTACAAAATTGAATTGTTTATTTTGTAACTCCTTTTTCTTGGCTTCTGATTGGCCGGAGGAGATTGAGGGCATTTAATCGCCTTTAATCGCCATGATGGGAGGAGTTTCATGGGTTAAATGCCATGAATCTCTTGACTTGTAACTCCCGAATGCTTGCTTCTGATTGGGCCGTCCAAAGAAATGGATTAATGACTGTAATAAAGCTAGTCAATTAATCGCATTAAGTGGTCGCCGAGCAGCTGAAGAGTCGCGGGCCGTGCCACGTCTTTTGGGATTCTTCTGTCGATGATCATCGATGGATCTTCATGTAGATCGACATCAGATGACCATGTAATTTCAGGTGTTTGTTGCCAACAGCGGGTCGGTGCCATCTGTCCTGTCGATTTCTCGATCGGTCGGGTAGAAAGCACACTTTTTTTGGTTGACCGGGTGGCGATCAATATTATTTCAGATACTCTTGATGATTGACCCATGTTTTGGACGGATGTCAGAGGACTTGGTGTCTCAAAAGCATGAATTTTGGAAAGTATCAGAGGCTGGACTCTTCGAATCGCGAAAAAAACGGCGAAAACCGGGGTTTCCGGGGCCTTCCCGGCGACCCCGGGTTCCAAGGTCGCCGGCGACCCTAGCCCAGGGTCGCAGGGGTCTGCGACCCTGGGGGGTTTTCCCCCTTTTGTGTCCCGTTTTGTGTCCGTTTTTGCTGTTTTTTGATTCTTTTTTCTCCTGTACTTTTCCTTGACATTTTGACCATTTATTGGCCTAATTTCTTTGTAGGAAACCTGATGAGAATCCTTGCATTTTATTTTGCAAAGTTTCCAATTTCCTGAGAAAGCCGAAGACTTTGTCGCGCAGAGCTGCCGATTTTCCGTCAGAAGCTGAAACTGGGCCAAACGATGTCGGAATGACCTGAAATTTGGTGTGAAGCCTCCTGAGCAATAAATAAGACCAACCGTAGGCTTTTGTTTGAGTTCTGAAGCCGTTTGGGGCCCTATCACTAGTAGACTTACTTTTTGTCGCGATGAAGATGTCGCGGTTTGATGTGCGGTCAACCGATGTCCGATTGACTTGAAATTTGACAGGGAACCTATTGGAGTCATTTTAAGATGATCCATAGGCTCTGTCTTGGAAACCATGGTCCCGGAGAGCTTTGCCACCGAGAGGCCGGATTTGTCTTCCGAGCGTCAAACTATGGTCAAATGTTGTGGAAATGACCTGAAATTTGACGTGTAGCCCTTTATAAGCATTTTGAAGCCGTCCATGTGCTCTATCTGATGAGTAATGGCCTCGGTGGTTCTCGCTGCCGAGAGGCTTGATTTAGCTGTTCGAGGGTTGATGTAAGGTCAAACGTTGTCGGTTTGACTCGGAACTTGACGTGGAGCCTTTTGGAAGTATTTTGAGACTATCCATCGGCCCTGATCGAAGATTTGGTGTCTCCGATGCTTTTGCCGCCGAGAGCTCCTTTTCGGCTGTTTGAGAAGCGAAGTTAGGCCAAATGATTTTGAAATGGCCCGAAACTTCTTGTGTACTCTTTTGGCTGTCTTGAAGAATCTTGCAGTTTTTGTTTGATTCTGACAAGATTTGATTTTTGGAAGCAGCATTGCCTATTTATGGCAGGTTGCGACTTCATGTAGCTCTTTGGATCTTGAAGAGGCAAAGTGACATTTTTGGTGTCAACAACATTCAACCTCCTTTCATTCATCACCATGCCATCTCTATGCCTCTTCCACTATGCCTGTTGACACCAAAAATGTCACTTTGCTTCTTCAAGATCCAGAAAAATGCATGAAGTCGCAACCTGCCATAAATAGGCAATACTACTTCTAAAAAATCAAATCTTGTCAGAATCAAACAAAAACTGCAAGATCCTTCAAGACAGCCAAAAGAGGAGTACACAAGAAGTTTCGGGCCATTTCAAAATCATTTGGCCTAACTTCGCTTCTCCGGCAGCTAAAAAGGAGCTCCCGGCGGCGAAAGCATCAGAGACACCAAATCTTCGATCAGAGCCGATGGATGGTCTCAAAATACATCCAAAAGGCTCCACGTCAAGTTCCAAGTCAAACCGACAACGTTTGACCCTACATCAACCCTCGAACAGCTAAATCAAGCCTCTCGGTGGTGGGAACCTCCAAGGCCATCACTCATCAGATAGAGCACATGGACGGCTTCAGAATGCTTACAAAGGGCTACACGTCAAGTTTCAGGTCATTTCGACAACATTTGACCATACTTTGACGCTCGAAAGCCAAATCAGGCCTCTCGGCGGCGAAGCTCCCCGGGACCATGGTTTTCAAGACAGAGCCTGTGGATCATCTTAAAATAACTCCAATAGGTTCCCTGTCAAATTTCAAGTCAATCGGACATTGGTTGACCGCACATCAAGCCGCGACATTTTCATCACGACAAAAGCAAGTCTACTGGTGATAATACCCCAAACGGCTTCAAAACTCAAACAAAAGCCTATGGTTGGTCTTATTTATTGCTCAGCAAGCTTTACCCCAAATTTTAGGTCATTCCGACATCGTTTGGCCCAGTTTCAGCTTCTGACGGAAAATCGGCAGCTCTGCGACAAAGTCTTTGGCTTTCTTCAAAAATTGGAAACTTTACAAAACAAAATGCAAGAATTCTCATCAGGTTTTCTACAGGAAAATCAGGCCAATAAATGATAAAAAATGTCAAAGAAAAATACAGAAGAAAAAAGAATAAAAAAACAGCAAAAACGGACACAAAACGGGACAAAAGGGGGGAAAACCCCTCAGGGTCGCAGGCGACCCTGGAGCCCGGGATCGCTGGGAGGGCCCCGGAAACCCCATTTTTTGCCGTTTTTTCGCGATTCGAAGCGTTCCTACCTCTGGTATTTTTCAAAATTCATACTTTTGAGACACCAAATCCTCTGACATCCGTCAAAATCACGGGTCAATCATCAAGAGTATCAAAATCAACATTGATCGCCAACTGGTCAACAAAAAAAAGTGTGCTTTCTACCCGACCGATCGAGAAATCGACAGGACAGATGGCACCGACCCGCTGTTGGCAACCAATACCTGAAGTTACATGGTCATCTGATGTCGATCTACATGAAAATCCATCGATAATCATCACCAGAAGAATCCCAAAAGACGCGGCACGACCCGCGACTCTTCAATTGCTCGGCGACCACTTAATGCGATTAATTGACTAGCTTTATTGCAGTCATTAATCCATTTCTTTGGACGGCCCAATCAGAAGCAAGCATCCGGCCCGGTTTGTTCGGTTGGTTCGGTTTTAACCGAACAATTTCCATATAATTATAAAAACCGACCGTTTGAAAAAAAGAAAAATTTACAAAAACCGTTCGGTCGGTTTTGTTATAAAAAAAATCTATAAACCGGCCAAACGGTCGGTTCGGTCGGGCGGTTCGGTTTTCACGGTTAATTTTGACAGCCCTACACTCGGGAGTTACAAGTCAAGAGATTCATGACATTTAAACCATGAAACTCCTCCCATCATGGCGATTAAAGGCGATTAAATGCCCTCAATCTCCTCCGGCCTATCAGAAGCCAAGAAAAAGGAGTTACAAAATAAAGGAATTAAATCCTGTAACTCCTCCCATTATGCGGCTTAATGAAAATAAAAGCCCATAAACTCTCCTAAATGGCTACCAAGAGCCTATAAATTGGAGAGCACTCCAAAGGAATCCAGATCGGGAAAAAACAAGACAGATCCTAGATCAGAAAAAGCACAGAAATCCAGAGAAAGAAAGAGAAAACTCTGCGGAAGTTCTACACTGACCACCGCTATAAGGTGACAAAAGTCCCTTGGGGGTGCCCCCCCTAAGGTCCTTGCCTTCTGCTTCTGCCTCTAATGGCTTAGACATGGCTTCTTAGCCCGTTTACTTGATTTTTTATTGGACATAGGACCTCCTTTTGGTCTTTGTCCTCTAAAAACCTGAGGTTACAGCCAAGCCAAGCGAATTAATAGCATCCTCTGTTCTCATCTGCATGGATGATGGCGAAGTCCACATATGGCTTGCGACCGTCAATCTGAACGGGTCTCCCACAATCTCCTGAGAAGTTAGATCCTCTTTTTCTTGCTTTTCATTGTAGTATGTATTTTTTTTAAAAGAGACAAAAATCACAACTCTTGTCTTTCATTATTGATAAGAATTGTAAATCGGCTTTAAACGCCAAAATCGGCTATAAACGCCAAAATCAGTTATAAATGCCAAAAAATCGCCTTTCACGGCAAATCAAGAAAATATCTCTTTTCTTAAATATATGTGCAATGGAAAACTTGAAAGAAGTTGATTTCCTTTTTACTTGCGAAGGTTGATCTCCGGATCACTACTTGCAATTCCAAGTAAAATAGAGAATCTGGCACACCCACACAAAAGAAATGTTGATGCACGCCTTTGCTCCCCGGTTATGAAAGGGTCGGACCCAAACGGACTCCCACGTCCGCTGACCTCGGTAGAACCGGGCAGAATGCGCTGGTCCATCAAGCTGGCTCCACTCGGTGGGACCCGTTCATTTGAGAATATGATGCTAGAAATGAAATATTTGCATATCATATCTATTGCTTTATGCTTATACTTCTTTTCTTGATTCTTTGGCTACTTTCTAATTGGTGGCCTATGTTGGATTCCGCATCTAAAAAAAAATGAGATGAGATTTTTTGGAAATTTCTAATTCTTTGAATTTATTTTCACTCTTTCTCTTTTCAACAAAAAAAATCAGATTTTTCATTTTGTATTCAAAATTGAGAAACCTTGATCCTTTTCTATCGTTCATCGTGCTTGCAGAAATGTTGAGCCTGTTCGACTAAGGTTTTGGGCCATCGTTTCTCTTCGATGAGTACGTTAGAAAAAAAAATAAAATAAAAAAAATCAGATTTTTCATTTTGGATTCAAAATTGAGAAACCTTGATCCTTTCCTATCGTTCATCGTGCTTTCAGAAATGTTGAGCCTGTTCAACTAAGGTTTTGGGCCATCATTTCTCTTTGATGAGTTCATTAAAGATCTAAAATATATATATATATATATAAAAGAAGACATAGAACACTAAGGTTAAACCAACTGCGTTCTTTGATCATGGTTGATTCAAGAAAAACCTTGTCCAGAGTGTGGAGAAAACTTGACTGTTCTAGGCAAGGGTCTTCCAAACGGGTTCATTAAGTAATCCTACCCTTACCTGGGGGCAATTCTATCAATTGAGATATTAGGAGGCCTATGTGTACTCTCTCGTCTTTTACATAAAATTTTTTCAAAATAAATTTTTTTAAAATAAAAGTTTTAAAATAAAAATTTTTAAAAAAAAAAACCTTAAAAAAAATAAATAAAAAAAAAAGATTTTTTAAAAAAAAAATCTTGAAAAAAAAATCTTCAAAAAAAAAAAAAAAAAAATCTTCCGTCATTTTGGGTTTAGATTTGAGAAATTTTGGTCTCCTCCTTTCTGAGCACTAGCGCTCGCGGAAATTGCTGAGCCCGTATTCAGATTGGAGTGCCTTTTGCTCTCTTTAATGAACCCGATATTGGCCTTTCAAAAAAAAAAACTCATCATTTTTGGATTCAGATCCGAGAAATTATGGTTCATTTCCTTCTGAGTACTGGCGCTCGCGGAAATCGCTGAGACCGTATTTGGATCAGAATACCATCTGCTCCCTTTGATGAATCCAATCTTGACCTTTCAAAACAGGGAATCTCATCTCATTGATGCGGTCTCCAAACATTTGTGTCTAGCGATACTAGTATGCCCTTTCAGGGTCTACTGTATTTGCGACCGACACATTTGTAACTCCAACTTTATATTCTTCTTACCTCGAGCAAGCTCTGCTTTTCGATAATTCGAATTTAAGTTCACAATTGCTTCTAGCAATCACTGGGACGCTCATTCTAGGCTTACCATACCTGCGATCAGAACAATTGTACCTTCTATGGCTTTCTGCCTTCTTCATATTGCTTGGGTCATCTTCCTCGAGCAATTTGAAAAGACAAAACCATAGAATTTCCCATTTATGATCATTATATTCTTGTGATTACTAATGGATGTGGTCTTGTTTCAGAAACTTTTCGAAAACTAACAATGGCAGCTTCACTAACCATTACCTTCGACGAGAACAAGCACCAACTCATGCTTCAACAGAAGCAAACCACGCGCACCTATAAGCGCCCCATCAGTTGCCCAAGCATTAACTCCCTCGTCAACTCTCTGAACTCTGGGTCGACCTCGACTCCCCGGACTATCGTCTTTGGGACGCTGGGACCATTCCAACTTCCCGAAGAATAAACTGCTCCTTCCAAGAAGCAGAAACTCGCCTCTCAACATGTCACTGCCGTGACACCAAAGGCGAGCACTAGAAGGCCCGAAGCCCGTGGCAGCCCCACGAAGCCTCGACCCGCAAACGACCAGGTCTATCCTAATATTTGGTCCCCAAGACCTTCACCAAAACAAAGAAGGTCCCAAACATCCACCAAGCCAGCATTCCTGGCCCCACTCAAGGAGAACCAGTTCTACCCTCTTGCCTACATGAAATAGGAGAGACCCATCTCCAATCTGACTCTCAAGTCAACCCAGCATGAGCCGGCTTGTTCATACAAGCCCAAAATCAAGTCATGCATCACGAGGCCTCTGCAAGCACCTGCTAAGGCCTACAAACATGCAGTTCGACCCTTCATCTCTACAGGGGCCGAGCTCCAAAAATTCAAAGCTTTGCTGCAACAGGCGAAGGACAGGGTTCTCAAATGTCCTTGCCCAGCTACTGTTGACACAAAAAATGTCACTTTGCCTTTTCAAGATCCAAAGAGCTACATGAAGTCGCAACCTGCCATAAATAGGCAATGCTGCTTCCAAAAATCAAATCTTGTCAGAATCAAACAAAAACTGCAAGATTCTTCCAGACAGCCAAAAGAGGAGTACACAAGAAGTTTCGGGCCATTTCAAAATCATTTGGCCTAACTTCGCTTCTCCGACAGCCGAAAAGGAGCTCTCCGCGACAAAAGCTCTCCGGGACCATGGTTCCCAAGATAGAGCCTATGGATCATCTTAAAATGACTCCAATAGGTTCCCTGTCAAATTTCAAGTCAATCGGACATCGGTTGACCGCACATCAAACCGCGACATCTTCATCGCGACAAAAAGCAAGTCTACAGGTGATAGGACCCCAAACGGCTACAAAACTCAAACAAAAGCCTATGGTTGGTCTTATTTATTGCTCAGGAGGCTTCACACCAAATTTCAGGTCATTCCGACATCGTTTGACCCAGTTTCAGCTTCTGACGGAAAAATCGGCAGCTCTTCGCGACAAAGTCTTCGGCTTTCTCAGGAAATTGGAAACTTTGCAAAATAAAATGCAAGGAGTCTCATCAGGTTCCTACAAAGAAATCAGGCCAATAAATGGTCATAATGTCAAGGAAAAGTACAGAAGAAAAAAGAATAAAAAAACAGCAAAAACGGACGCAAAACGGGACACGAAAGGGGGAAACCCCCAGGTTCGCAGACCCCTGCGACCCTGGCCCAAGGCGCAGGCCCTGCGACACTGGGCCAGGTCGCCGGCGACCTTGGAACCCGGGGTCGCCGGGAAAGCCCCGGAAACCCCGGGTTTCGCCGTTTTTTTCGCGATTCGAGGAGGCCCAGCCTCTGGTACTTTCCAAAAATCATGATTTTGAGACACCAAGTCCTCTGACATCCGCCAAAACACGGGTAAATCATCAAGAGTATCGAAGACAGTAATTGATCGCCACCCCGGTCAACCAAAAAAGTGTGCTTTCTACCCGACCGATCGAGAAATCGACAGGACAGATGGCACCGACCCGCTGTTGGCAAGAAACACCTGAAATTACATGGTCATCTGATGTCGATCTACATGAAGATCCATCGATGATCATCGACAGAAGAATTCCAAAAGACGTGGCACGGCCCGCGACTCTTCAGCTGCTCGGCGACCACTTAATGCGATTAATTGACTAACTTTATTACGGTCATTAATCCATTTCTTTGGACGGCCCAATCAGAAGCAAGCATTCGGGAGTTACAAGTCAAGAAATTCATGGCATTTAACCCATGAAACTCCTCCCATCATGGAGATTAAAGGCGATTAAATGCCCTCAATCTCCTCCGGCCAATCAGAAGCCAAGAAAAAGAAGTTACAAAATAAACAATTCAATTTTGTAACTCCTCCCATTATGTGGCTTAATGACAATAAAAGCCCATAAACCCACCTAAAAGGCTACCTAAAAGCCTATAAATAGGAGAGCTCTCCAAGAAGAAAGGAATGGGAGAAATCACAGACAGAGACACAACATCAACAGACAGCAGTCAGAAATCCAGAGAAAGGAAAAAGAGAGAAAACTCTGCGGAAGTTCTACACCGGCCACCGCAACAAGGTGACAAAAGTCCCTTGGGGGGTACCCCCCCCAAGGTCCTTGCCTTCTCCTCCTGCCTCCAAATGGCTTAGATGTGGCTTTTCAGCCCGTCTACTCGGCTTTTTATTGGATATAGGACCTCCTTTTGGTCTTTGTCTTCTAAAAACCCGAGGTTATAGCCAAGCCAAGCGAATCATAGCATCCTCTGTTCTCATCTGCATGGATGATGGCGAAGCCCACATATGGCTTGCGACCGTCAATCTAAACAAGTCCCCCACAATCTCCTGAGAAGTTAGATCCTCCTTTTCTTGCTTTCATTGTAGTTTGTATTTTTTCAAAAGAGACAAAAATCACAATTCTTGTCTTTCATTGTTGATAAGGATTGTAAATCGGTTATAAACGCCAAAATCGGCTATAAACGCCAAAAATCGGCTATAAACGCCAAAATCGGCTATAAATGCCAAAAAAATCGCCTTTCACGGCAAACTAAGAAAAATGTCTCTTTTCTTAAATATATGTGCAATGGAAAACTTGAAAGAAGTTGATTTCCTTTTTACTTGCGAAGGTTGATCTCCGGATCACCACTTGCAATTCCAAGTAAAAAATAGAAAATCTGGCACACCCACAAAAAAGAAATGTTGATGCACGCCCCCCTTTGCCCCCCGGTTACGAAAGGGTCGGAACCAAACGGACTCCCACGTCCGCCGACCTCGGTAGGAGCCCGGGGCATCCGGGAGCGCGGTCCATCAAGCTGGCACACCCGGTGGGACTCGTTTATTTGAGAACACGATGCTAGAAATGAAATATTTGCATATCATATATTTTGCTCTATGCTTATATTTCTTTTCTCGATTCCTTGGCTACTTTATAATTGGTGGCCTATGTTGAATTCGGCAAAAAAAAATGAGATGAGATTTTTTTGTTTGGAAATTTCTAATTCTTTGAATTTATTTCCACTCTTTCTCTTTTCAAAAAAAAAAAAAACAGATTTTTCATTTTTGGATTCAAAATTGAGAAACTTGATCCTTTCCCTTCTGGGCACTGGCGCTCGCGGAAATCGCCGAGACCGTGTTCGGATCGGGGTTGGGCCATTGTTTCTCTTCGATGAGTTCATTAAAAATCTAAAAAATATATATATATAAAAAAAAAAATTTTAGATTTCTCATTTGGATTCAAAATTGAGAAACTTGATCCTTTCCCTTCTGGGCACTGCGCTCGCGAAATCGCCGAGACCGTGTTCGGATCGGGTTGGGCCATTGTTTCTCTTCGATGAGTTCATTAAAAATCTAAAAAAAATATATATATATATAAAAAAAAAAAAATTTTAGATTTCTCAATTTGGATTCAAAATTGAGAAACTTGATCCTTTCCCTTCGGCACTGGCGCTCGCGGAAATCGCCGAGACCGTGTTCGATCGGGGTTGGGCCATTGTTTCTCTTCGATGAGTTCATTAAAAATCTAAAAAAAAATATATATATATAAAATAAAAAATTTTAGATTTCTCAATTTGGATTCAAAATTGAGAAACCTTGATCCTTCCCTTCTGGGCACTGGCGCTCGCGAAATCGCCGAGCCGTGTTCGATCGGGGTTGGGCCATTGTTTCTCTTCGATGAGTTCATTAAAAATCTAAAAAATATATATATATAAAATAAAAAAAAATTTAGATTTCTCAATTTGGATTCAAAATTGAGAAACCTTGATCCTTTCCTATCGTTCACGCGCTTGCAGAAATGTTGAGCCTGTTCGACTAAGGTTTTGGGCCATTGTTTCTCTTCGATGAATTCATAAAAATAAAAAAATATATAAAAAAAAAGACATAGACCACTAAGGTTAAACCAACTGTGTTCTTTGATCATGGTTGATTCAAAGAAAAGCCTTGTCCAGAGTGTGGAGACAGCTTGACTGTTCTAGGCAAGGGTCCTCCAAACGGGTTCATTAAGTAATCCTACCCTTACCTGGGGGCAATTCTATCAATCAAGATTTCATAAGACCGGGTTAGGAGGCCTATGTGTACTCTCTCGTCTTTTAAATAATTTTTTTTCAAAAATAAAATTTTTAAAATAAAAATTTAAAATAAAAAATAAAAATAAAAAAAAATTTCAAAAAAATAAAAAAAAATAAATAATAAAAAAAAATAAAAAAAAGATTAAAAAAAAAAATCTTCAAAATCTTCAAAAAAAAAAACTTCCGTCATTTTGGGTTTAGATTAGAGAATCTTGGTCTTCTCCTTTCTGAACACTGGCGCTCGCGGAAATCGCTGAGCCCGTGTTCAGATTGGAGTGCCTTTTGCTCTCTTTGATGAACCCGATATTGGCCTTTCAAAAAAAAACTCGTCATTTTTAGATTCAGATCCGAGAAATCATGGTTCATTTCTTTCTGAGCACTGGCGCTCGCGGAAATCGCTGAGCCCGTGTTCAGATTGGAATACCATCTGCTCTCTTTGATGAATCCAATCTTGACCTTTCAAAACAGAGAATCTCATCTCATAGATGCGGTCTCAAAACATTTGTGTCTAGCGGTACTAGTACGCCCTTTCAGGGTCTACTGTATTGCGACCGGCACATCTGTAACTCCAACTTTATATTCTTCTTACCTCGAGCAAGCTCTGCTTCTCGATAAGTCGAATTTAAGTTCACAATTGCTTCTAGCAGTCACTGGGATGCCCATTCCGGGCTTACCACACCTGCGATCAGAACAATTGTACCTTCTATGGCATTTTGCCTTCCTCATATTGCTTGGGTCATCTACCTCGAGCAATTTGAAAAGACGAAACCATAGAACTTCCCATTTATGATCATTATATTCTTGTGATTACTAATGGATGTGGTCTTGTTTCAGAAATTTTCGAAAAAACTAACAATGGCAGCTTCACTAACCATTACTTTCGACGAAAACAAGCACCAACTCATGCTTCAACAGAAGCAAACCACGCGCACCTACAAGCGCCCCATCAGCTACCGAAGTGTCAACCCCCTCGGCGACTCTCTGAACTCCGGGTCGACCTCGACTCCCCGGACTATCGTCTTTGGGACGCTGGGACCATTCCCACTTCCCGAGGAACAAACTGCTCCCTCCAAGAAGCAGAAACTCGCCTCTCAACGTGTCACTACCGTGACACCAAAGGCGAGCACCAGAAGGCCTGAAGCCCGTGGCAGCCCCACGAAGCCTCGACCTGCAAACAACCAGGTCTACCCCAAGACTTGGTCCCCAAGACCTTCACCAAAACAGAGAAGGTCCCAAACATCCACTAAGCCAGCATTCCTGGCCCCACTCAAAGAGAACCAGTTCTATCCTCTTGCTTACATGAAAGAGGAGAGACTCATCTCCAACCTGACTTCCAAGTCATCCCAGCATGAGCCGGCTTGTTCCTACAAGCCCAAAATCAAGTCATGCATCACAAGGCCTCCACAAGCACCTGCTAAGGCCTACAAACCTGCAGTTCGACCCTTCATCTCTACAGGGGCCGAACTTCCAAAAATTCAAAGCTTCGCTGCAACAGGCGAAGGACAGGGTTCGCATCCTGTCCTTGCCCAGCTACAAAGAAGACAGACTCGGCTGCTGCGCCCGAGGGAGCACATCCTTCATTGTCAAAGCCCAGTCAGAGCTGACCAAAGCTCAAATTGCTCGTCGTATACGCCGCCGCGCGTCGTATAGACAAAAGAGACTAGAGAAGCAAAGGACCCAGCCTCCCACACTTCAAGTCTCTCCCAAATGGGTCGAAAAAGAAAGACCCAACCAAGTTGCTGCCGTCCATATGGTTGGAAAAACCAGAAGGCGCCAAAATCAGCAACAAAAATCCATGTCCGACGTCCGATGATCCGCAGCGTCTCCAGGACAAGAAGACATTCAGAAGAATCCCCTGCTCCTTCAAGCAAAGGACAGCAGAGTGATCCTTCCTCAAGCTCTTCTTCAAAAAGAATGAGCCCCAGCTCAGTCACCAGGACAGTTTCTTCGTTCGAATCACGAAGGATGAATGTCTTGGCTACAAATTCTGAGCCACCACCCCGCAATCCACCTCCAGAAGATGCGATCACCCGCATCCAGCAGTTGGAACAGGGCCAGCAGAGGATTGAAACTCTGATGGAAAACCTTCTCCTCGCCTTCCAAAATCAGGCGAACAATGAACCTCCTCCGAATCATCAAGACGACGAGGTAAATAGAGAAGAAAATGAGTCACGCGCCCTTACCAAAAAGGACGTAGACGGTATCCTCGCCAAAGCAAAAGAAGAGGATATACTCAAGGAGCATGGGATCAAGCCACCATATCCCTTATGGATGGACTCGGTCCCGTTCCCCACCAAATTCAAGCATCCTACTCTCCAAACATATACGGGGAAAGGATCAGCCAGACAGCACGTCATCCACTTCAAGATCCTGACGGGAGCTATCGCAGATCAAGATGCACTCAAGATCCGCCTCTTTGCAAGTACCCTAAAAGGTACGGCCTTCGATTGGTACTCCACTCTGCCGGAGGACTCAATCCAAAACTGGGCCATGCTAGAGACACGCTTCCTGACTCACTTCAAAGGTGAGGATCACCCCGCTACTATGGCTCAGCTGTGCAGCCTAAAACAGGGGGAGAATGAATCAACATATGACTTCATTCACAAGTGGAAAGCAATGGCATACAAATGCTCTGATGTATTGCCACAAGCGTCGCTAGTCGACATCTGCCGAAACAACATGAGAGCCAGAATCCGCTCCATGATCATCGGCAACAAATCAAAAAACCTGGGAGAACTCCTAGAAGCTTCCATGGAAGCTGAAACGGTGATTAAAGACCTCAACAGTCAGAAATCATCAAGAAAAGAGCCAACCGCCATTGCAACCTCTAAACCAAAGAAGAAAGAGGTCCTCAATGTGCAGACCAAGTCAGCTCCTCAGCCACCAAAGAAAGCTGAAAACAAAGCTGTTGGTAAGAGACCTGAACTCTCAGACGCCTTCAAAGAACGAGTAGAGAAGAAATACCCGTTTGATGAAGATGTTGATGAAATCTTCGGGGCTCTTGTGGCAAACGGCAAGCTCACCTTGCCTGAACCAAAAAGACCGGGTGATGTTGGCAAAACCAACGATCCTCGGTACTGTCCATACCACCAGATGATCTCGCATCCTCTCAATCAATGCTTCGTTGTGAGAGAGAAAATAAATGAGATGTGGAAAAACGGAGTCATCACCTTTGACAAAAACTATGGGTCTGCCTCCGTCAACATGGTGACATGTGGACAAACATCAAGATCACCGAAAAAGAAGATCACTACTTCCTTCAAGGTGATAAATTCAATCCAAGCGTCCGAGCAACTGGTTCCTTACCCGACACCAGACGGACAACCGATATGGGTACATCCCGATCTCCTGGAAGATGAAAATTGGGAGGTCGTGAAAATAAAGCCTACAGCTCAACAGCGAAGGCAGGCTAGGAAACATCTCCTCAAGCTCAAACGGCAAGAGAAGACCCAGCCAAAACTAGAGGTCAAAGAAAAGGCAGAGGCTTCCTCTACCGCTTCACTGGAGGTAACAAAAACATCCCTTCCAGAGACTTCAAAGGGGGTAAGGAAATTCACTCTCAGTGATTTCATGCCACCTCAATTTAAAGAAGCCATGCAGGAGGCATCATACTCTTGCAATTCGGTAGTTGGATTCTCCATTGATGGATACGAATCCAGCGACACCGATGATGGATTCGAATCCAACTACACAGATGAGTGGGAGGAGTCCCTTGAAACAGGAGAATATCTCTCCGATGAAGAATGGGTTCCTGAGTCTCATCTTATGCCAGTAATCTGGTATAACCCCCTACAGCCACAAGGATCCTGGTCTGATGATGAAGAAGACCAAGAAGCTGTACAAGAAAATGCTGCTGACCCAGCACCTCTCATTACTCCAGTGGAAATCAACAATGTTGAGCCACAAAGAGATGATGAAGAAGAAGATCCGGCTCCCATGCCTGATCTTGAAGAATATGCAAGGATCTTGCAGCGACTCGCTCTAGAACAAGAGCAAGAACGCGTCAACGAGCCTCCTCGCAATCCAGAGCCTGAAGTCCCTGAAGACCACCAGGTACATCCTCCCTTAACTCCTGAAAATGGAGAAAATTGCTGGATAGACGATCCTCTCACATCCGAGGATGAGTCTGACTCCGATCAGGCAACGTCTCCCGTCAGAGCTTCCTGTAATGTGATAATTCGGGATTATAGCTCTTCCGAAGCATCGTCTGATGAGAGCACTTACACTCCGGCGACGCCTAGCAATATATCTTCTGGAGCCACCTCGTCTCACGTGACTTTCACTGAGATGACACCCTCTCAGGTTTCTTCTCCCTGAGACTGTGACTTCAAAGTTCACACCCTTCCTGACTGAAGAATTCCCAGCTATTGATGCTTGGGACGATGAATTAGTCAACGAAGAAGAAAGATTGCTGGATGCTGTTCAGGACTTGTTCCCGGAAAATGCTCCATGCAACACAATCACTGAGGATGGTAACTCTGCTGCTGATGCATCCTCAGCAAATGAAAAACGACAGCCTCTTGATCCTGAAGACAATCTTCCAAACGAAGACCCTTCTCAAGAAGCTCTCGAAGTTGGTAGAGGCACCCGCTCTGGCCGGGACTACCACAAAAATTACAACCAATCTTCCTTTACATATGTAAATCCTTCGGGAAAAGATGTTGTAAGCGCCCCTAGTGGCAACAATGATGAACATGCAGGCCCTAAGGAGGCTTTCAAGTATGACTTGATTGAACACTTCAAGCACATACCTGCACGTCTGCACATCCTAGATTTGTTGCGAATGTCTCCGCACACTCGTGATAATCTCATTTCGGAATTACAAAAGCTGAATGAGGATGTCGACAAACATGCCCCGCAAGTCCTCCAAATTGAATTGGATTACCGGGTCAAAAACTCAGAAGCCTCCTCAAAGGGAGAAAAGAAGAAAACTGAGGGATCATGCATTGAATGCCTCTCGGTTAAAAAAGCAGCCAGTGCAACCATCGCCTTCACAAAGGATGACCTCCTACTTGGCGAAACCAGGCATAACCGACCCCTGTACTTCACAGGGTATATCAAGGAAATGCCTATGCATAGAGTTCAGATCGACCCAGGTTCTGCACTCAACCTTATCTCCACATCGGCTCTTGAAGAGTTGGGCATCCCACCCAGCAAACTGAGCCACACATCTGTATCTATCTTTGGATACGATGGGAGTACTCAAAGGCCTATCGGCAAAATCAGGTTCAAATTGCAGATCGGTGATCTTATCTCTGAGGTCACAGTGTATGCAATAAAGACCCCTTCATGCTACAACATCCTTCTCGGACGCCCTTGGATCCATGAGAATGGTGTTGTCCCTTCAACTCTACATCAATGCATCAAGTTTGTTGGCGACGACGGCATGATACATCGAGTCTTTGCGGACAGAAAACCCTTCAAAGGTAAAGAAATCCACTTCGCAGACTCACAGATGTATGAAGGTGAAAAAGAAGAAGAGGAGAAGCACTACAGCATCCTTTGCCGAAAATCTCCAGAAAGATAAAGGCAAAGCTCCTCAACAATCACCGGAAGAAAACAAACCATCCGGTAAATCTGAAGAGAGCATGCAAACTCCCTTCATCATCTCCCTCAAATCTTCAAAGCCTTTGGTCATCACAACTAAAGTGAAGAAGGCAAAACAAAAGCCTGGGGGCAAATTTGTTGTCTCTTTCGTGTCTATCATGCAAGACACGGACTCGGATTCAGAGCCAGAAGACGACACATCGTCAAGCCAAGCTGACACTCAGCAAGTTCAGCCTGCTCTTACTCCAATGGAGACAACCTCTGACATAGAAGATCCTACGTCAGCTTCCTTCGTTGTTCCAGCAACTTCAGCAAAGGAAAAGCCGATCTTCTTCCATAGATCGGATGCTTCTTCATCAAACTCCATGCTTGAACCTTTCCAAAATAAAGGTACGCCTCAACTATCCTTATACAGTTCTGTGGCACAAGCTATCATGAAGAAAATGGGCTATGACGCTCAAAACCCAGTCGGTTTGGGAGAAGGACGCGGTATTCTCACGCCATTGGGGCCCGTCTTGACCAAAAGCCAGCTGGAAGATTGGAGACTCTACGGCTATGTAGAAAAGTCTTCACACGGGTTAGGGTATGATCCTGACACTCCCTTGAGACAGTTGACACAAAGGCTTAAAAGTCAATATACTGACCAAGCCTCAACATCTCAAGTCCATGAAGACATCGATCTCCCTGGATATCTCTTTGATGAGTCACCTGACAAAGATCCAGGAAGCTCATCCAATTGGCACGATTTCTCCGAAAATGAAGAGGAGTTGTCCGATGGCACAGACGTGTGGACTTCTGACCCAGAAGAACCCTCATCTCCAAAAGAAGTAGCCTACTTCGACTCGGTTTCAACAGGCGATTGGGATCATCTCATAGCAAGCCTTGGGAAAATTACCGATCAAGAAGACCCGTGGAAAGGAACAAAACCTTGGTCTGGAAATGCCCTTGAAACCCCAGAAGGTTTCGTTGAGCTGGAAGCCTCCGAAAATATTGTGGAGGAACCACCTTCGAACCTTCCAACAGAAGATCCTGTTCAAAAGATAGACTTGGGAACACCAGATAACCCACGTCCTGTATTCATAAGCAAGAATATAAAGGATGATGAGTTACCCGAGTATATCGCTTTTCTTCGTGAGTTCGTTGATTGCTTTGCATGGTCTTATGCTGAAATGCCAGGCTTAGACCCCAAAATAGCAGTTCACAAACTCAATCTTCAAGAAGACATCAAGCCTGTCAAGCAAGGCCAAAGAAGATTCCGTCCAGATGTGATGGATAAAATTGAACAAGAAGTTCAAAAACTCAAAAGCGTCGGCTTCATCCGTGAGGAACAACATCCTGAATGGTTGGCCAACATTGTCCCCGTGACGAAGAAAAATGGGCAGATCAGGGTCTGTATTGACTATAGAGACCTGAATGGCGCATGCCCAAAAGATGAATTTCCGCTCCCCATACCAGAGGTAATGATTGATAATACCTGTGGATTCGAGCGAATGACATTCATGGATGGTTTCTCTGGCTACAATCAGATAAAGATGCATCCTGAGGATGAAAAACATACATCCTTTCGAACCCCATTTGGCGTGTATTGTTACACTGTCATGCCATTTGGTTTGAAGAATGCTGGTGCCACATATCAGAGGGCTATGATGAAAATATTCCAAGATATGCAGCACAAGACGGTTGAATGTTACGTTGATGACCTCGCCGTCAAAAGCAAAAGAAAAGAAGATCATCTCGAAAACCTTCGAGAAGTCTTCCTCCGGCTTCGCAAACACAAACTGCGAATGAATCCATTGAAATGCTTCTTCGGCGTCTCGTCGGGTAAGTTCCTCGGATTCTTAGTTCGGAAAGCTGGAATAGAGCTTGACCCCATAAAAGTCAAAGCCATTCTAGAAATGCCCTCTCCAAGAACCTTGAGAGAACTCAAAGGGCTTCAAGGGAGATTGGCCTACATCAGACGGTTCATCTCCAATCTTTCGGGGAAATGCCGTCCATTCTCCCGGTTGATGAAAAAAGGTGTAAACTTTGTCTGGGATGCTGACTGTGAAGCTGCTTTCCAAGACATCAAGTCATACCTGACAAAACCTCCAGTGTTAGCTGCTCCTACCACTGGAAAACCATTCATCTTGTACACAAGAGCCCTTGATCACTCTCTGGGAGCTCTGCTTGCGCAAGAAAATGATCAAAGAAAAGAAGCTGCTCTATATTACCTCAGCCGCATGCTAGTAGGTGCAGAGCATCGCTACTCTCCAGTTGAAAAAGAATGTCTTGCAGTGATGTTCGCCGTACAAAAGCTGCGTCACTACTTGCTTTCCAACACAGTCTACCTGGTCTCGAGGGTCAACCTCTTGAAGGTCCTTGTCACAAAGGCAGGTTCTCTCAATGCTCGACTGGCAAAATGGTCCATCCTTCTGTCACAATTTGATATTAGGTATGTACCACAAAAAGCAATCAAAGGGCAAGCTCTAGCGGACTTCCTCGCAGAGCATCCATTGCCTAAAGATTCTCCACTCAGAGATGATCTCCCAGACGAACCAGTCTACAATGTGGAGACTTTCTCACAAAGTGCCTCCTGGGACATGTACTTTGACGGTGCAACCAGGACAAATGAAAAAAGACAGCTGATCTCGGGAGTTGGCATCCTCTTTGTTAGCCCCGACAAATACATGATTCCACACGCTTTCTCGCTACTGGAACCATGCACAAACAATGCAGCTGAATATCAAGCTCTGATCTTAGGATTGGAACTCGCCATCGAATCCGGTATCACCATGCTGGAAGTCTTTGGAGACTCTCAACTGATCGTCAACCAGATGAATCAGAAATTTGAAGTCAGGAAGCCAGATTTGCTGCCCTACTACAACAAGGCACAATCACTTCTGCAAAAGTTTGACATCTGTCACATCACCCACATTCGTAGAGGTGAAAATATACGAGCAGATGCCCTAGCCGGACTTGCCGCATCCATGGCAATCCAGGAAGGGGAAAACATGCAAATCACAGTGTGCGAAAGGAGAATCCTTCCTCCTCTTAACACACACCAAGCAGTTGCTGAATGCCACCAAGTGGTCGGAAGTCGGATTTCAATCCTTCAAACTTCAATTGGCGACTGGAGGGATCCGTTCATTGATTACATTATGTTCGGAATCCTACCTGAAGATCCAAAAGAACGGGTAAGCATCCAAAGGCGAACCCCAAGCTTCCATTTGGATATTCCTTCAAAAATCCTTTACAGGAAATCCTTCAATGGAGTACTTCTACGCTGCTTGTCACAACAAGAGGCTAAAGAAACACTCAAAGAAGTTCATGCTGGTCTTTGCGGAGCTCATCAGGCTGGACCTAAGCTCTATGATCAGATAAAAAGGTTAGGATATTACTGGCCTACCATGGTAGCTGACGCAATGCAATTTGCCAAGCGCTGCCAACAATGCCAAGTTCATGGAGATTACATTCACATGCCTCCAGAATGGCTGCATCCTACAGCGATCTCATGGCCTTTCGAAGCCTGGGGTATGGACATCATAGGTCCTATTTCTCCCCCTTCAAGCAAAGGTCATCGCTTCATCTTCGCCGCTACGGATTACTTCTCCAAGTGGTCAGAAGCATTTGCGTTTAACGAAATGAAGACCTCATCAGTCCTTCAGTTCCTGCGCACCAACATCATTTGTCGTTTCGGCATACCCAAAAGATTCGTCCATGATAACGGACCACAGTTCCGGGATCATCGATTCTACAGGTTCTGCGACAAATACAAAATCCAAAGCTGTCCTTCGACTCCATACAATCCGGCAGCAAACGGGTTAGCAGAAGCTTTCAACAAGACACTCTGCAAAATCCTCAAAAAATGGTCTCTAGTCACAAAAGAGACTGGAGCGACAAAATATCTTAAGCTTTGTGGGCCTATCGAACCACCGTTCGAGGACCAACCCATAGCACACCATTCTCCTTGGTCTATGGATGCGAAGCTGTCGTGCCCTTGGAAGTACAAATTCCTTCCTTGAGGGTATCCTTGCAAAATGACATGACTCAAGAAAGCAATGTCAAATTGCGGCTCCATGAGCTGGACAATCTCGATGAGAGACGGCTCGAAGCTCAACAAAGCATTGAACTTTACCAAGCACGTATGGCAGGATCTTTCGATAAAAAGGTCAGGCAACGTGCCTACAAAAAGAGTGACTTGGTTCTTGTCGGTAAAAAGACCAATGGTCTTCGCTCACAAGTCCAAAGGCAAATTTGAGCCAAAATGGGAGGGACCCTACGTCATCGACAAAGTTTTCTCTAACTGGCGCATACGCACTCCTAAACATGGAAGGTGACAGATGTATGCTGCCCATCAACGGCAAGTTCTTAAAGCGGTACTACCCTTGAAGACTTACCCAACTGGGTAAGAGCAATGCCTGTACGGCCAAAACCGGTTTCCAGGTACACGCTCGCTAAACCCACCCTTTTTAGAATTTTCATGTCAAATATTGAAATTTCTAGAAATTTAAAACAATGCTTACTTTCATCGTTTCATTGTTCAAAAAAAGAAAAAATCCAAGTTTAGGAACCTTTCCCTAACTTGACCAAAATTTTCAACCCTTGAACCCAAAATTCATGGTTTGAAACAAAATCCGGATTCAGGGATTTCCACCCTAGTCCACCATGCCTTTTACCGCCAAAATGGTTTTAGGTCAAAACTTATGACCCTCGTGTCTTTAAACAAAAAAAAATGGTTTTTCAAAAACCGCGAGGAAGCGACGCTTAGTCGATACTCGCTCAAATCGGAAGCAAGCGAACCACGTTCGACACTTCCAAAATCGCAGGGAAGCGACATTTCGTCGATACTTGCAAAATCCAAAACCGTGGAAACGCAACATTTCAGTTGATATCCACAACCCAAATTTCAAAGGTTCGAAAAAACCTAAAAAACTGTGGAGACGCAACATTTCAGTTGATATCCATGACCCAAAGGTTCGAGAAAACCACAAATTTCAAAAATCGTGGGGAAACGACATCAAGTCAGTACCCGCAAAACCAAAATTTTTGAAAAGCAAGGATGCGACATTCCATCGATACTTGCACCCAAATCCGCGAGGATGCGACATTCCATCGATACTCGCAACCGAATGAGCAAGGATGCGACATTCCATCGATACTTGCAAGAACATTCAGCAGGGAGGCGACTTTTAGTCGATACTTGCATTTTTTGAAAACCAAACCGGCTATAAATGCCATCAAACAGGCTATAAATGCCACAAACCGGCTATAATGCCACCAAAAGGCTATAGATGCCACAAAAAAAAAACCGGCTATCAATGCCAAAGAAAAGCTGGCTCTCATGCCAAAATTGGCTTCCATGCCACAAACAAAAAACCTGGCTTTCATGCCAAAACAATCACTTGACAAAAGATTTTCACAAAATGACAACCTTTTGATCAAATCCCATTTAGCAATTACTTTTATCACAAAAAGATTCAAGTGAGCGTAGGGATAACAAAAAAAAGAAGCGCATCCCATTTAGCAATTACTTTTATCACAAAAAGATTCAAGTGAGCGTAGGGATAACAAAAAAAAAGAAGAGCATCCCATTTAGCAATTACTTTTATCACAAAAAGATTCAAGTGAGCGTAGGGATAACAAAAAAAAAAGAAAAAGAGTACCAAAAAATACATGTGGTACCAAAAAAAAAGAGAGAGAGAAACTGTTCACAAGCACTACAAAAAACAGTACCAAAAAATACAAGTGGTAACAAAAAAAAGAAAAGAGAGAAGGATGGTTTCTGTAAAAAAAAAAAAATAATAATATACAGGAGCTCAATCAAAAATGGTCTCCAGCCAAGAGTTCAGCTCCCCAAGCAAACTTTTAGCCTCATCCGTCAAGGATTCCAAGGCACGCTTCTTCAGGAACCTGCCATGAGATGCTGGAGTGGGCTGTACCCCTTCTTTCACACCAGGAAGCTTACCTCGAGCAGTTTGCCATTGTTCCTCCTCATCAGACTTCCTTTTGAGAACCCGTTCGGCATCTGCAACCTGGTGAATCAGAGCACTCTCCCTGTCGCGAGCCTCTATTATGGCAGTCCACTTGGCAGCGACTTGTGCCTGCAAATGCTCAAGACGTTTCCTGGCCTCATCGACCTCCCTGTCAAGGATGTTAAGGTCATGTGTCAGCCTGATGATGGCTAGCTCTTCTAAGTTCCTCTTTCGGACTGCCTGCTTCTTGCTTTCTGTAGCCTCATCCAGGTCAGACTTAGCCTTATCAGCAGGGTCCAGGAACATCTCCTTGAAGAATTGGTCATCAGCCAAACTAACGGTCTCAAACCACTTGTCACCCAGTGCAATGATCCTATCAACGATCGCCCTGGCACCTGTGACATCCAGACCAGCCTCTTCAGCATCACTGAGAATCTCCTGCACATGCTGGATCATGCCAAATCCGGCTTCCAAGTGCCCAGAAAAGAGAGTCTCAATCCAAGAGCTCTGAACTCGCACCACCACCTTCTTCGCAAAAAGAAGAGATGGCCCAGCTGAAGATTCGCCCAACTCCGTTGGTCGGCTACTCATATCATCATCTGTTGAAAGAGTAACAAAAGAACTCTTTCCAGCTGAAGCTGCTCCTGCTCGGGAAGGAATCTCAGCGCGAGGAATCTCCTCAATATTGTCAGAGCTGGTCCCAGGAATCTCTACCTCTGGATCAACCTCTGGCATCTCTTGCTCTGGAAGCGACGGATCCTCCTCTGCCACTTCAAAACCAGCAAAGGAAACACAAAAAGGTATGAATATGACCCTGTTTGAAAATCATTATCAGAGTTATAACTACAAAATACCTTCTTCGACGACTGGTGGAACACTTCCTCCTCCATGAACTCATCGGAAGCATCATCAACATTTGCGTCTATCGATGGTTCAAAGTCATCGGAATCCTGTGGCAAGTCAGCTGACAAAAAAATGTGTTAGCAAACCAAGTCACAAACAAAAAAAAAGGGATCAAAAGAAGTCGTACCAATTGGAGATTTTGGATTTACTCCAGAGTCCCTCGGTTCTTCTTCAGGTGCCTCAACAGGATCCGTCACCACCTCATCGACTGGGACCTCAGGCATCACCAAGTCTTCCTCTGCTAAAAAAAAAGAAAAGAAAAGCAGAAAACAAGAAGCAAATCATAACATGGAAAAAATCCCATGAAAAGAAATGGAAAGAGAAAAAGGAAGAATCATACCTTCACCGACGGTCTCTTCTTCTCGGCTTCTCTTCTCTGGAGGCTCGTCAGCATCCACTGGCACATCCTCATTGATAGTAAGAGGAACTTCCAAGTCAGGAGAGTCCTCATGCTGCCCCTTGCTGCGATGATGACTCCTCCTCCTCTTACCTCTGCGGGCTCGCTTCTTAGAGGAACCTGCCCCGCTGTCAGAGTCAGGTTTCCCACTTGACTCCTCACTGGAATGGTCTGCTCTTGCCAGTAGACTCCACGGAAGCTTGCCTCTGTGCCGCTTGCATCCAAGCGCCGAAGTTCGGCTTCCTCCTGTTCTAGCTGCTCCAAAGCCTCATCAGGTATCTCTCGAACAGCTTCAGAACCAATGACGCCCTGGTCACCGAGAAAGCCTATCTTGTGCTTCTCTCCAGAAAGGAAGGCCCAAACTTCCTCTCGCCGGACGCCATCCGACTTTCCAAGGCCCTTTCCAGATGCCAGCTTCACATCAAGCTCCTTCTTGGAAAGCCCCCGATATGCCGAAAAGCTCTCCGCGAACCACTTCGCAAAGCCGGCAGTCCGGGAAGTCAGCAAAACAGGATAAGAAATCATGGCTGTAGTGTCTTCAGCACTATAGAAAGCCCATGCATTTCTACCGTCCTGTAAGCCTCCAAAGCGCTTCACCATGCTTGAAGGCGCTCCAACAACTCCTTGAGAAAAGCCCAGCTGCAAAGCAAAGCGAGAAGGTACATACGGCTGGATGTCGACGAAAAGACGTCTGCGGTACACCATCGTGCCGACACGTATGCTGAAAAGCCACTCTCTCTCTGCATTTGTCAAGGAATAATGCCTTCCCGACCCCGCCCTGGTAGAGTCTCGGGAGGCACCAAAATCAAAAGCCTTCTTCCGCAACTCCGGAGAAAGCTTTACTGAAGATTGCCCCATCTCGACGTCCCTGAACCGTCGGATCCTCATGCGGGCAAACAAAAGTGATTCGGACACGGCTTTGCCCTTAGCCAGTCGAATCATCAGAGGATCATCATCCTGAGCAGCACCCAGCCGATGGAAGCCAGGACAGTGGTATACATACCACGAATAAAAGACATGGGCTGAAAATACCCTATTCATGGGAAGCCCAAGCCGAACCAAAAAAGCAGCAGCCTGCAGTTCGGTACACAGGTAGGAGTAAAGAGCTGGCACCAAAGCAAGCTGCTCTCCAAACGCCATCTGACAAGCCGGAAAAATACAATGCGGCCTGATGTGCGTTCCATCTCCTCCAGCAAAAACAGCCTCACCAAGCCAATAAGTGAGGTAAACAGCGAGATCTCTCCGCAGTGCAATGTCAGGACATATGGCGTTTGTACTTGCACAGAAATCTCTCAACTCTTCTTGCATGGCCAAGATCTTCTTTGAATCCTGAGCTCCGGCTTCCTGGGTCACGCTATCAGAAGACTCCCTACTATCAAAAAAGTTAGGGAATGAAGAGCTAAAACTCTTCCAGCTGCTGGATTTAACTTTCAAACCCTCCTTCTCCTTCAAAAAATCATAGAAGGCGACGAGCTGAAAGTATAGAAGCCTGAACTCCTCAGACTGCCCCTCGAGGACGCTGTCAATCGGCATAAACTCCTCATAGAGTTTACCGAGGATGGGCAATCCGGTAATAGCGCTCAGCTCCTTCAAAGAAAAACCAATCTCACCATTCGTCACAACGAAGGTATTGGTTTGTGGGAGGAATGACTCCAGCATAGCCATGAAGGCCTCGTCGGAAAAGATCACGGTCTCCCTAAAGGAGCGGACCGCATCAAAAATCCCGGCTTCCTTCAAAACGGCGCCACCAATCAGCAGGACGCGATCAGTCCACGACTTCCACTCCGAGTCAGCATTGAAGCGGCCACGAAGTCGGAAAGGCTTGATCCAATTGCTGCCGTCACCGCTGAAAATACCAAGGCCCACCGGTCTCAAACCGACCGACGGATAATCAGAGCCCTGGTAGCCGCTGGATGGCATCAACAAGTCCATGTCAACAGGCGACCTCTCCGTATATCCAGGAGAACCGCCAACAAAAACCCCGGTCTTGATTACATTTGTCCTCCTCACCCAACTTGGAGGATCTTCCCTCTTAGGGCACGTAGGGGGCAAGGCTCAAAATCGAGACGGTGCGATCAAACGTCGACCGGGTAGCAACAGTCTTCTTTTCACCATCTGCTGTGAAAGAAAACTGAAAACATCTCCTCTGGTATGTCATGTCATCAGGGACTGCATCACCAAAGAAGAAGGTAGGCTTGGGCAAAACGCTCTGATCTTCCATCACCCATGGACGACTACTTACCATGATCTTATAGAATTCCTCTCCCTTGAGAGCAATCAGTCGCTGCCTCATCTCATCTCTGTTGAGGGAGTCGCACTCTTCCAGATTTCTCTCAACATACTGGACCTTCTCAAAAGCCTGCTGAACGGCCGGATTAGAAGATCTAGAAGATTGACGAGGTACGCTTGTAGCAGGCTCTTTACCCTTGTTCGCTCTGGAGGAACCACCTGAAAAGGATGGAAAAGAAAAAGATCAAACATCAAAATGACAGAATCTCGCTAAAAAAAAAATCTAGCGAAATTTTGACATGATGACGGGGCAATTCCGAAGAAAAGGAACTATCCCGAAAGAAATAAGAAAGCTTGAAGATGGGCTCAACATCGCTGCGAGCTCCGAAACTCCAAACTTTCGAAACCTAAAAGTCTCCGCAAAATCAAGGAAGGGCTCAACATCACTGCGAGCTCCAAATTCCCAAATTTGCGAAAACTTTCAGGTATGCTATCACATCATGCTACAAATTTAATTTACAAATTGAATGCATGCATGAACATCTAGGTTTGCAAAAAAAAAAAAATGCATTATCATGATGAGCAAAAAAAAAAAAAAAAAAGAAACTCTCTCAAAAAAAAAGGGGGAGGGAAAGAAAAAAAAAAAGAAAAAAAAAATGAGGACTGGCCCACAGGCCGTGGCCGTACGGCCAGATCCGTACGGATCTGTCCGTACGGCCCACACAAAAAAAAAAAAAAAACAAAAAAAAAAAGAAAGAAAAGAAAGAAAAAAAAAACACGTGTAAAAAAAAAAAAGGGGGAAAACACGTGGAAAAGAAAAAGAAAAAAAAAAGAAGAAAAGAAAAAGAAAGAAACAAAAAAAAAAAGAGAAAGAACTTTTTTTTTCCTACAATGGAGTTTTCTTGAAAAAAAAGGGAGAACTTACTTGAAGCCATTGATGGAGAAGAAGAAGAAAAGTCTTGAAGATCTTAAAGAAGAAAAGCTCTTGGTCTTGAAGCCCTCTTGAGATTATTGCAAAAGAAAGTAATAAGAGCAAGAGATCCAACCTTCTCCTTGCTTTTATAGAGGAGAGCAAACCAAAGAAGGAAAAAAGAAAGAGGTAAGTGTTACTAATTAGTAACCTTACCAAAAGAAAGAAATTAGAAAGATTCTTTCCCAAAAGAAAGATATCTTGAGGGATTCTCTCCCAAAAAGAAATCAATGAGAGATTTTCTCCTAAAAGATATAATCTATGACGGATTCTTTCCCAAAAGAAAGATATCTTGAGATATTCTATCCCAAAATAAAGGGATCATGAGAGATTCTCTCCAAGTAAAGATATTCTTGGATATTCTCTATCCAAATGAGATATTTTTGGATATTCTTTACAAAAATGACACCATATGAGATCTAAGCCATTTCAAAAGCTTAAGGTCCCATGGGTTAGCCCATATGAGCCAGGTTTGACCACCTAGGCACTTAAAAAAAAAAAAAAAAATTTGGGCTTTTAGTCAAAGAGAAATCCCTCTTACTAAGAGCATACAAAAATGGTTTCATGCCTCTTTTGAGTTGATTCAACCATACAAAGAGAATTCCAAGCCCCATGAGCTTCCAAAAATCAAACCATCCAGCCTCATCTACCAAATTGAGCCAAAATCTTGAAATTGACATTCCATCAAACCAAATCCTGGTCCCCTAACTTGCCACATACAGCCTGTTAGGTCACAAGACCAAAACCAAAAACCAAAACCTGATCCCCTAACTTGCCACATACAGCCTGTTAGGTCACAAGATCAAAACCAAAATTGATCCCCCAACATTCCACATACAGCTTGTTGGGTCACACGATCAAAACCAAACCCGACCCCCTAACCTGCCACATATAGCCTGTTAGGTCACAAGGTCAAAACCCAAATCCACATCCCTGATGTCATCTTCAAAACTTTGCCTCGAGATGGTACGTAATCCCTTTCACTACCATAAAATTCCCCTGGAAGCTCAAAAGGCTACAAATACCAAAAAGAAAGACTGCTCAAAGACTCTTGGTCAAGTCACAGGCTCTCCTTCAAAAATCTCTTCGAGGCACATCGACTACAAAAGTTAAGCAACTCGCCGCTGTACCTCGAGGGGGCATTTGTTGACACCAAAAATGTCACTTTGCCTCATCAAGATCCAAAGAGCTACATGAAGTCGCAACCTGCCATAAATAGGCAATGCTGCTTCCAAAAATCAAATCTTGTCAGAATCAAACAAAAACTGCAAGATTCTTCCAGACAGCCAAAAGAGGAGTACACAAGAAGTTTCGGGCCATTTCAAAATCATTTGGCCTAACTTCGCTTCTCCGACAGCCGAAAAGGAGCTCTCGGCGACAAAAGCTCTCCGGGACCATGGTTCCAAGACAGAGCCTATGGATCATCTTAAAATGACTCCAATAGGTTCCCTGTCAAATTTCAAGTCAATCGGACATCGGTTGACCGCACATCAAACCGCGACATCTTCATCGCGACAAAAAGCAAGTCTACAGGTGATAGGACCCCGAACGGCTACAAACTCAAACAAAAGCCTATGGTTGGTCTTATTTATTGCTCAGGAGGCTTCACACCAAATTTCAGGTCATTCCGACATCGTTTGACCCAGTTTCAGCTTCTGACGGAAAATCGGCAGCTCTGCGCGACAAAGTCTTCGGCTTTCTCAGGAAATTGGAAACTTTGCAAAATAAAATGCAAGGATTCTCATCAGGTTTCCTACAAAGAAATCAGGCCAATAAATGGTCAAAATGTCAAGGAAAAGTACAGAAGAAAAAAGAATAAAAAAACAGCAAAAACGGACGCAAAACGGGACACGAAAGGGGGAAAACCCCCCCAGGGTCGCAGGCCCCTGCGACCCTGGGCCAGGGTCGCCGGCGACCTTGGAACCCGGGGTCGCCGGGAAAGCCCCGGAAACCCCGGTTTTCGCCGTTTTTTTCGCGATTCGAGGAGCCAGCCTCTGGTACTTTCCAAAATTCATGCTTTTGAGACACCAAGTCCTCTGACATCCGTCCAAAACACGGGTAAATCATCAAGAGTATCGAAGACAGTATTGATCGCCACCCGGTCAACCAAAAAAGTGTGCTTTCTACCCGACCGATCGAGAAATCGACAGGACAGATGGCACCGACCCGCTGTTGGCAACAAACACCTGAAATTACATGGTCATCTGATGTCGATCTACATGAAGATCCATCGATGATCATCGACAGAAGAATTCCAAAAGACGTGGCACGGCCCGCGACTCTTCAGCTGCTCGGCGACCACTTAATGCGATTAATTGACTAACTTTATTACGGTCATTAATCCATTTCTTTGGACGGCCCAATCAGAAGCAAGCATTCGGGAGTTACAAGTCAAGAAATTCATGGCATTTAACCCATGAAACTCCTCCCATCATGGCGATTAAAGGCGATTAAATGCCCTCAATCTCCTCCGGCCAATCAGAAGCCAAGAAAAAGGAGTTACAAAATAAACAATTCAATTTTGTAACTCCTCCTATTATGCGGCTTAATGACAATAAAAGCCCATAAACCCACCTAAAAGGATACCTAAAAGCCTATAAATAGGAGAGCTCTCCAAGAAGAAAGGAATGGGAGAAAATCACAGACAGAGACACAACATCAACAGACAGCAGTCAGAAATCCAGAGAAAGGAAAAAGAGGGAAAACTCTGCGGAAGTTCTACACCGGCCACCGCAACAAGGTGACAAAAGTCCCTTGGGGGGTACCCCCCCCCACCCAAGGTCCTTGCCTTCTCCTCCTACCTCCAAATGGCTTAGATGTGGCTTTTCAGCCCGTCTACTCGGCTTTTTATTGGATATAGGACCTCCTTTTGGTCTTTGTCTTCTAAAAACCCGAGGTTATAGCCAAGCCAAGCGAATCAATAGCATCCTCTGTTCTCATCTGCATGGATGATGGCGAAGCCCACATATGGCTTGCGACCGTCAATCTAAACGAGCCCCCACAATCTCCTGAGAAGTTAGATCCTCCTTTTCTTGCTTTTCATTGTAGTTTGTATTTTTTTCAAAAGAGACAAAAATCACAATTCTTGTCTTTCATTGTTGATAAGGATTGTAAATCGGCTATAAACGCCAAAA
This sequence comes from Litsea cubeba, assembly GCA_012931725.1. Taxonomy (NCBI): domain Eukaryota; kingdom Viridiplantae; phylum Streptophyta; class Magnoliopsida; order Laurales; family Lauraceae; genus Litsea; species Litsea cubeba. The sequence continues at coordinate 60,594,740 of CM022953.1, forward strand.
TCGGCTATAAACGCCAAAAATCGGTTATAAACGCCAAAAATCGGCTATAAACGCCAAAATCGGCTATAAATGCAAAAAAAAATCGCCTTTCACGGCAAACTAAGAAAAATGTCTCTTTTCTTAAATATATGTGCAATGGAAAACTTGAAAGAAGTTGATTTCCTTTTTACTTGCGAAGGTTGATCTCCGGATCACCACTTGCAATTCCAAGTAAAAATAGAAAATCTGGCACACCCAACAAAAAAGAAATGTTGAGGCACGCCCCCCCTTGCCCCCCCGGTTATGAAAGGGTCAGAACCAAACAGACTCCCACGTCCGCCGACCTCGGTAGGAGCCCAGGGCATCCGGGAGCGCGGGTCCATCAGCTACAAAGAAGATAGGCTCGGCTGCTGCGCCCGAGGGAGCACATCCTTCATTGTCAAGGCCCAGCCAAAGCTGACTGAAGCTCAAATTGCTCGTCGTATACGCCGCCGTGTGTTGTATCGGCAAAAGAGACTAGAGAAGCAAAGGACCCAGCCTCCTACACAGGTTGGAAAAACCAGAAGACACTAAAAGTCAGCAACAAAAATCCATGTCCGACGTCCGATGACCCGCAGCGTCTCCAGGACAAGAAGACATTCAGAAGAATCCCCTGCTCCTTCAAGCAAAGGACGGCAGAGTGATCCTCAAGCTCTTTTTCAAAAAGAATGAGCCCCAGCTCAGTCACCAGGACAGTTTTTTCGTTCGAATCACGAAGGATGAACGTCCTGGCTACAAATTCTGAGCCACCACCCCGCAATCCACCACAAGATGATGCGATCACACGCATCCAGCAGTTGGAACAAGGCCAACAGATGATTGAAAACTCTGATGGAAAACCTTTTCTTGCCTTTCAAAATCAGGCGAACAATGAACCTCCTCTGAATCATCAAAACGATGAGGTAAATGGAGAAGAAAATGAGTCACGCGCCCTTATAAAAAACGACGTAGACAGTATCCTTGCCAAAGCAAAAGAAGAGGATATACTCAAGGAGCATGGGATCAAGCCACCATATCCCTTATGGATGGACTCGGTCCCGTTCCCCACAAATTCAAGCATCCTACTCTCCAAACATATATGGGGAAAGGATCAGCCAGACAACACGTCATCCACTTCAAGATCCTGACGGGAGCTATCGCGGATCAAGATGCACTCAAGATCCGCCTCTTTGCAAGTACCCTAAAAGGTACGGCCTTCGATTGGTACTCCACTCTGCCGGAGGACTCCATCCAAAATTGGGCCATGCTAGGGACACGCTTCCTGACTCACTTCAAAGGTGAGGATCATCCTGCTACTATGGCTCGGTTGTGCAGCCTAAAACAGGGGGAGAATGAGTCAACATATGACTTCATTCATAAGTGGAAAGCAATGGCATACAAATGCTCTGATGTATTGCCACAAGCGTCGCTAGTCGACATCTGCCGAAACAACATAAGAGCCAGAATCCACTCCTTGATCATCGGCAACAAATAAAAGAACCTGGGAGAACTCCTAGAAGCTTCCGTGGAAGCTAAAACGGTGATTAAAGACCTCAACAGTCAGAAATCATCAAGAAAAGAGCCAACCGCCATTGCAACCTCAAAACTAAAGAAAAAAGAGGTCCTCAATGTGCAGACCAAGTCAGCTCCTCAACCACCAAAGAAAGCTGAAAACAAAGCTACTGGTAAGAGACCCGAACTCTCTGATGCCTTCAAAGAACGAGTAGAGAGGAAATACCCGTTTGATGAAGATGTTGATGAAATCTTCGGGGCTCTTGTGGCAAACGGCAAGCTCACCTTGCCTGAACCAAAAAGACCGGGTGATGTTGGCAAAACCAACGATCCTCGGCACTGTCCATACTATCAGATGATCTCGCATCCTCTCAATCAATGCTTCGTTGTGAGGGGGAAAATAAACTAGATGTGGAAAAACAGAGTCATCACCTTTGACAAAAGCTATGGATCTGCCTCCGTCAACATGGTAACATGTGGACAAACATCAAAATCACCGAAGAAGAAGATCACTACTTCCTTCAAGGTGATAAACACAATTCAAGCGTCCGAGGAACTGGTTCCTTACCCGACACCAGACGGACAACCTATATGGGTACATCCCGATCTCCTGGAAGATGAAAATTGGGAAGTCATGAAAATAAAGCCTACAACTCAACAGCGAAGGCAGGCTAGGAAATATCTCCTCAAGCTCAAATGGCAAGAGAAGACCCAACCAAAACAAGAAGTCAAAAAAAAGGCAGAGGCTTCCTCTACCGCTTCACTGGAGGCAACAAAAACATCCCTTTCATAGACTTCAAAGGGGGTAAGAAAATTCACTCTCAGTGATTTCATGCCACCTCAATTCAAAGAAGCCACACAAGAGGTATCATACTCTTGCAATTCGGTAGTTGGATTCTCCATTGATGGATACGAGTCCAGCGAGGCCGATGATGGATTCGAATCCAACCACACAGACGAGTGGGAGGAGTCCCTTGAAATAGGAGAATATCTCTACGATGAAGAATGGGTTCCTGAGACTCATCTTATGCCAGTAATCTGGTATAACCCCCTACAGCCACAAGGATCCTGGTCTGATGATGAAGAAGACCAAGAGGCTGTATAAGAAAATGCTGCTGACCCAGCACCTCTCATTGCTCCAGCGGAAATCAACCATGTTAAGCCACAAAAAGCTGATGAAGAAGAAGATTTGACTCCCATGCCTGATCTTGAAGAATATGCAAGGATCTTGTAGCGTCTCGCTCTAGAACAAGAGCAGGACCGCGTCAACGAGCTTCCTCGCAATCCAGAGCCTGAAGTCCATGAAGACCATCAGGTACATCCTCCCTTAACTCCTGAAAATGGAGAAAATTGCTGGATAGACGATCCTCTTACATCCGAGGATGAGTCTGACTCCGATCAGGCAACGTCTCCTGTCAGAGCTTCCTGTAATGTGTTAATTCGGGATTATAGCTCTTCCGAAGCATCGTCTGATGAGATCACTTACACTTCGGCGACGCCTAGCAATGTATCTTCTGGAGCCACCTCATCTCACGTGACTTTCACTGAGACGACACCCTCTCAGGTTTCTTCTCCTGAGACTGTGACTTCAAAGTTCACACCCTTCCTGACTGAAGAATTCCTAGCTATTGATGCTTGGGACGCTGAATTGGTCAACGAAGAAGAAAGGTTGCTGGATGCTGTTCAGGACTTGTTCCTGAAAAATGCTCCATGCAACACAATCACTGAGGATGGCAACTCTGCTGGAGATACATCCTCAGTAAATGAAAAACGACAGCCTCTTGATCGTGAAGACAATCTTCCAAATGAAGACCCTTCTCAAGAAGCTCTCGAAGTTGGTAAAGGCACCCGTTCTGGCCGAGACTACCACAAAAATTACAACCAATCTTCCTTTATATATGTAAATCCTTTGGGAAAAGATGTAGTAAGCGCCCCTAGTGGCAACAATGATGAACATGCAGGCCCTAAGGAGGCTTTCGAGTATGACTTGATTGAACACTTCAAGCACATACCTGCACGTCTGCACATCCTAGATTTGTTGCGAATGTCTCCGCACACTCGTGATAATCTCATTTCAGAATTACAAAAGCTGAAAGAGGATGTCGACAAACATGCCCCGTAAGTCCTCTAAATTGAAATGGATTACCGGGTCAAAAAATCAGAAGCTTCCTCAAAGGGAGAAAAGAAGAAAACTGAGGAATCATGCAATGAATGCCTCTCGGTTAAAAAAGCAGCCAGTGCAACCATCGCCTTCACAAAGGACGACCTCATACTTGGCGAAACCAGGCACAACCGACCCCTGTACTTCACAGGGTACATCAAGGAAATGCCTATGCACAGAGTTCAGATCGACCCAGGTTCTACACTCAACCTCATCTCCACATCGGCTCTCGAAGAGTTGGGCATCCCACCCAGCAAACTGAGCCACACATCTGTATCTATCTTTGGATACGATGGGAGTACTCAAAGGCCTATCGGCAAACTCAGGTTCAAGTTGCAGATTGGTGATCTTATCTCTGAGGTCACAGTGTATGCAATAAAAACCTCTTCATGCTATAACATCCTTCTCGGACGCCCTTGGATTCACGAGAATGGTGTTGTCTCTTCAACTGTACATCAGTACATTAAGTTTGTTGGCGACGACGGCATGATACATCGAGTCTTTGCGGACAGAAAACCCTTCAAAGGTAAAGAAGTCCACTTTGCAGACTCACAAATGTATGAAGGTGAAAAAGAAGCAGAGGAGAAGCACACAACACCCTTTGCCAAAAATCTCCAGAAAGATAAAGGCAAGGCTCCTCAACAATCACCGGAAGAAAACAAACCATCCGGTAAATCCGAAGAGAGCATTCAAACTCCCTTCATCATCTCCCTCAAACCTTCAAAGCCTTTGGTCATAACAACTAAAGTGAAGAAGGCAAAGCAAAAACCTGGGGGCAAATTTGTTGTCTCTTTCGTGTCTATCATACAAGACACGGATTCGGATTCAGAGCCAGAAGACCACACAACGTCAAGCCAAGCTGACATTCAGCAAGTTTAGCCTGCTCTCACTCCAATGGAGACAACTTCTGACATAGAAGATCCTACGTCAGCTTCCTTCGTTGTTCCAGTAACTTTAGCAAAGGAAAAATCGATCTTCTTCCATAGATCAGATGCTTCTTCATCAAACTCCGTGCTTAAACCTTTCCAAAATGAAGGCCTCAACTATCTTATATAGTTATGTGGCACAAGCTATAATGAAAAAAATGGGCTATGACGCTCAAAACCCAGTCGGTTTGGGAGAAGGCCATGGTATTCTCACGCCATTGGGGCCCGTCTTGACCAAAAGCCAGCTGGAAGATTGGAGACTCTACGGCTATGTAGAAAAGTCTTCACACGGGCTAGGGTACGATCCCGACACTCCTTTGAGACAGTTGACACAAAGGCATAAAAGTCAATTTACTGTCCAAGCCTCAACATCTCAAGTCCATGAAGACATCGATCTCCCTGGATATCTTTTCGATGAATCACCTGACAAAGATTCAGGAAGTTCATCCAATTGGTACGATTTCTCAGACAATGAAGAGGAGTTGTCCGATGGTACAGACATGTGGTCTTCTGACCCAGAAGAACCCTCATCTTCAAAAGAAGTAGCCTACTTCGACCTGGTTTCAACAGGCAATTGGGATCATCTCATAGCAAGCCTTCGAAAAATTGTCGATCAAGAAGACCCGTGGAAAGGAACAAAACCTTGGTCTGGAAATGCCCTTGAAACCCTAGAAGGTTTTGTTGAGCTGGAAGCCTCCGAAAATATTATGGAGGAACCACCTTCGAACCTTCCAACAGAAGATCATGTTCAAAAGATAGACTTGGAAACACCAGATAACCCACGTCCTGTATTCATAAGCAAAAATATAAAGGATGATGAGTTACCCGAGTATATCGCCTTTCTTCGTGAGTTCGTTGATTGCTTTGCATGGTCTTACGCTTGAAATGCCTGGCTTAGACCCCAAAATAGCAGTCCACAAACTCAATCTTCAAGAAGACATCAAGCTTGTCAAGCAAGGCCAAAGAAGATTCCGTCCAGATGTGATGGATAAAATTGAACAAGAAGTTCAAAAACTCAAAAGCGTCGGCTTCATCCATGAGGAACAACATCCTGAATGGTTGGCCAACATTGTCCCCGTGACAAAGAAAAACGGGCAGATCAGGGTCTGTATTGACTATAGAGACCTGAATGGCGCATGCCCTAAAGATGAATTTCTGCTCCCCATACCAGAGGTAATGATTGATAATACCTGTGGATTCGAGCGAATGACATTCGTGGATGGTTTCTCTGGCTACAACTAGATAAAGAAGCATCCTGAGGATGAAATACATACATCCTTTCGGACCTCATTTGGCGTGTATTGCTACACTGTCATGCCATTTGGTCTGAGAAATGCTAGTGCCACATATCAGAGGGCTATGATGAAGATATTCTGATATATGCAGCACGAGACGGTTGAATGTTATGTTGATGACCTCGCCGTCAAAAGCAAAAGAAAAGAAGATCATTTCGAAGACCTTAAATAAGTCTTCCTCCGGCTTCGCAAACATAAACTGCGAATAAATCCTCTGAAATGCTTCTTCGGCGTCTAGTCGAGTAAGTTCCTCGGATTCTTAGTTCGGAAAGCTGGAATAGAGCTTGACCCCATAAAAGTCAAAGCCATTCTAGAAATGCCTTTTCCAAGAACCTTGAGAGAACTTAAAGGGTTTCAAGGGAGATTGGCCTACATCAGACGGTTCATCTCCAATCTTTCGGGGAAATGCCGTCCATTCTCCCGGTTAATGAAAAAAGGTATAAACTTTGTCTGGGATGCTGACTGTGAAGCTGCATTCCAAGATATCAAGTCATACTGACAAAACCTCCAGTGTTAGCTGCTCCTACCACAGGAAAACCATTCATCTTGTACAAAGGAGCCCATGATCACTCTCTGGGAGCTCTGCTTGCACAAGAAAATGATGAAAGAAAAGAAGCTGCTCTATATTACCTCATTATACCAAAAACGGAAAATTGGAACGGAATACCGTTCCTAATTCGTGTGTTCCTAATCCATTCATCCGTTCCTAAACCGTTCCTAATCCGTTTATCCGTTCCAAAAATAGAAAATTGGAACGGATGAACGGATTAGGAACACACGGATTAGGAACGGTAATCCGTTCCAATGTTTCGTTTTTGGTGTAGTGGCCTCAGCCGCATGCTAGTAGGTGCAGAGCATTGCTACTCTCCAGTCGAAAAAGAATGTCTTGCAGTGATGTTCGCCATACAAAAGCTGCGTCACTACTTGCTTTCCAACACAGTCTACCTGGTCTCGAGGGTCAACCTCTTGAAGGTCCTTGTCACAAAAGCAGGTTCTCTCAATGCCCAACTGGCAAAATGGTCCATCCTTCTGTCACAATTTGATATTCGGTATGTACCACAAAAGGCAATCAAAGGGCAAGCTCTAGCGGACTTCCTCGCAGAGCATCCATTGCCTAAAGATTCTCCACTCAGAGATGATCTCCTAGACGAGCCAGTCTACAATGTGGAGACTTTCTCAAAAAATACTTCCTGGGACATATACTTTGACGGTGCAACCGGGACAAATGAAAAAAGACAGCTGATCTCGGGAGTTGGCATCCTCTTTGTTAGCCCCGACAAATACATGATTCCACACGTTTTCTCACTACTGGACCATGCACAAACAATGCAGCTGAATATCAAGCCCTGATCCTAGGATTGGAACTCGCCATCGAATCCGGTATCACCGTGCTGGAAGTCTTTGGAGACTCTCGACTGACCGTCAACCAGATGAATAAGAAATTTGAAGTCAGGAAGCCTGATCTGCTGCCTTACTACAATAAGGCACAATCGCTTCTGCAAAAGTTTGACATCTGCCACATCACCCACATTCGTAGAGGTGAAAACATACGTGCAGATGCCCTGGCCGGACTTGCCGCATCTATGGCAATCCAGGAAGGGGAAAACATGCAAATCACAGTGTGCGAAAGAAGAATCCTTCCCCCTCTTAACACACATCAAGCAGTTGCTGAATGCCACCAAGTGGTTGGAAGTCGGATTTCAATCCTTCAAACTTCAATCGGCGACTGGAGGGATCTGTTCATTGATTACATTATGTTCGGAATCCTACCTGAAGATCCAAAAGATCGGGTAAGCATCCAAAGGCGAACCCCAAGCTTTCATTTGGATATTCCTTCAAAAATCCTTTACAGGAAATCCTTCAATGGAGTACTTCTACGCTGCTTGTCACAATAAGAGGCTGAAGAAACACTCAAAGAAGTTCATGCTGGTCTTTGCGGAGCTCATCAGGCTGGTCCCAAGCTCTATGATCAGATAAAAATGTTAGGTTATTACTGGCCTACCATGGGAGCTGACGCAATGCAATTTGCTAAGCACTGCCAATAATGCCAAGTTCATGGAGATTACATTCACATGCCTCCAGAATGGCTACATCCTACAGCGATTTCATGGCCTTTCGAAGCCTGGGGTATGGATATCATAGGTCCTATTTCTCCCCCTTCGAGCAAAGGTCATCGCTTCATCTTCGCCGCTACCGATTATTTCTCCAAGTGGTCATAAGCATTTGCGCTCAACGAAATGAAGACCTCATCAGTCCTTCAGTTCCTGCACACCAACATCATTTGTCATTTCGGCATACCCAAAAGATCCATCCATGATAACAGACCACAATTTCGGGATCATCGATTCTACAGGTTTTGCGACAAATACAAAATCCAAAGCTGTCCTTCGACTCCATACAATCCGGCAGAAAACGGATTAACAGAACCTTTCAACAAGACACTATGCAAAATCCTCAAGAAGATGATCTCTAGTCACAAAAGAGACTGGAGCGACAAACTGTCTGAAGCTTTGTGGGCCTATCGAACCACCGTTCGAGGACCAACCCATAGCACACCATTCTCCTTGGTCTATGGATGCGAAGCTGTCGTACCCTTGGAAGTACAAATTCCTTCCTTGAGGGTATCCTTGCAAAATGACATGACTTAAGAAAGCAATGTCAAATCACGCCTCCATGAGCTGGACAATCTCGATGAGAGACGGCTCGAAGCTCGACAAAGCATTGAACTTTACCAAGCACGCATGGCAGGATCTTTCGACAAAAAGGTCAGGCAACGCGCCTACAAAAAGGGTGACTTGGTTTTTACAGTAAATAGACCAATGGTCTTCGCTCACAAGTCCAAAGGAAAATTTGAGACAAAATGGGAGGGACCCTACGTCATCGACAAGGTTTTCTCCAACGGCGCATACGCACTCCTAAACATGGAAGGTGACATATGTATGCTGCCCATCAACGGCAAGTTCTTAAAGCGGTACTACCCTTGAAAACTTACCTAACTGGGTAAGAGCAATGCCTGTACGGCCAAAACCGGTTTCCAGGTACTCGCTCGCTATACCCGCTCTTTTTAGAATTTTCATATCAAATGTTGAAATTTCTAGAAATTTAAACAATGCTTACTTTCATCTTTTCATTGTTCAAAAATCCAAGTGTAGGAACCTTTCCATAACTTGACCAAAATTTTCAACCCTTGAACCCAAAATTCATGGTTTGAAACAAAATCCGGATTCAGGGATTTCCACCCTAGTCCACCCTGCCTTTTACCGCCAAAATGGTTTTAGGTCAAAACTTATGACCCTCGTGTCATTTTTTTAAAAAAAAATGGTTTTTCAAAAAACCGCGGGTAAGCGACGCTTAGTCGATACTCGCACAAATTGGAAGCATGCGAACCACGTTCGACACTTCCAAAATCGCAGGGAAGCGACATTTTGTCGATACTTGCAAAATCCAAAATCGTGGAGATGCAAATTTCAGTTGATATCCACAACCCAAATTTCAAAGGTTCGAAAAAACCTAAAAAACCATGGAGACGCGACATTTTAGTTGATATCCATGACCCAAAGGTTCGAGAAAACCACAAATTTCAAAAAATCATGGGGAAACGACATGAAGTCAGTACTCGCAAAACCAAAAATTTTTTAAAAGCAAGGATGCGACATTCCATCAATACTTGCACCCAAATCCGCGAGGATGCGACATTCCATCGATACTCGCAACCGAATGAGCAAGGATGCGACATTCCATCGATACTTGTAAGAACATTTAGTAGGGAGGCGACTTTTAGTCGATACTTGCATTTTTGAAAACCAAACCGGCTATAAATGCCACCAAAACAGGCTATAAATGCCACAAACCGACTATCGATGCCACCAAAACAAACCGGCTATCAATGCCACAAAACAAAACCGGCTATCAATGCCACAAAAAAAATGGCTTAAAAAAAAAAAAACTCAGCTATCAATGCCACAAACCCGGCAATAGATGCCACCAAAACCGGCTATCAATGCCCCAAATCGGCTATTAATGCCACAAAAAAGCTGGCTCTCATGCCAAAAATCGGCTTCCATGCCATAAACAAAAATCTGGCTTCCATGCCAAAACAATCATTTGACAAAAGATTTTCACAAAATGACAGGCTTTTAATCAAATCCCATTTAGCAATTACTTTTATCACAAAAAGATTTAAGTGAGCGTAGGGAAAACAAAACAAAAAAAAAAGAGTACCAAAAAATTCATGTGGTACCCAAAAAAAAAAAAGGAAAAAGTGTTCACAAGCACTACAAAAAAAAGAGAGTACCAAAAAATACATGTAGTACAAAAAAAAAAATAGAGTGTGTTCCCAAGCACTACAAAAAAAAGAGAGTACCGAAAAATACATGTGGTACCAAAAAAAGGGGAGAAAAGAAAAGAAGGAAAAAAAAGAAAGAACTTTTTTCCTACAATGGGGTTTTCTTGAAAAAGGAAACTTACTTGAAGCCATTGATGGAGAAGAAGAAAAAAAGTCTTGAAAATCTTGAAGAAGAAGAACTCTTGGTCTTGAAGCCCTCTTGGGATTGTTGCAAAAGAAAGCAATAAGAGCAAGAGATCCAACCTCCTCCTTGCTTTTATAGAAGAGAGCAAACCGAAGAAGGAAAGAAGAAAGTGGTAAGTGTTACTAATTAGTAACCTTACCAAAAGAAAGAAATTAGAAAGATTATTTCCCAAAAGAAAGATATTTTGAGGGATTCTCTCCCAAAAAGAAATCAATGCGAGATTTTATCCCAAAAGATAGGATCAATGAAACATTCTTTCCTAAAGGAAGATATCTTGAGATATTCTCTCCCAAAATAAAGGGAACATGAGAGATTCTCTCCAAGTAAAGATATTCTTAGATATTCTCTATCCAAAGGAGATATTTTTGGATATTCTTTATAAAAATGACGCCATATGAGATCTAAGCCATTTCAAAAGCTTAATGTCCCATGGGTTAGCCCATATGAGCCAGGTTTGACCACCTAGGCACTAAAAAAAAAAATCGGGCTTTTAGTCAAAGAGAAATCCCTCTTACCAAGAGCATACAAAAAATGATTCCGTGCCTCTTTTGAGTTGATTGGACCATACAAAAGAATTCCAAGCCCCATGCACTTCCAGAAATCAAGCCATCCAGCCTCATATACCAAATTGAGCCAAAATCTTGAAATTGACATTCCACAAAAATCCAAACCAGATCCTGGTCCCCTAACTTGCCACATACAGCTTGTTAGGTCACAACACCAAAACCAAAAACCAAAACCTGATCCCCTAACTTGGCACATACAGCCTGTTAGGTCACAAGATCAAAACCAAAATCGACCCCCCAACATTCCACATACAGCTTGTGGGTCACACGGTCAAAACCAAACCCGACCCCCTAACTTGCCATATACAGCTTGTTAGGTCACAAGGTCAAAACCCAAAATCCACATCCCTGATGTCATCTTCAAAACTTTGCCTTGAGATGGTACGTGATCCCTTTCACTACCATAAAACTCCCCTGGAAGTTCAAAAGGCTACAAATACCAAAAGAAAGATTGCTCAAAGACTCTTGGTCAAGTCAATAGCTCTCTTTCGAAAAATCTCTTCGAGGCACATCGACTCCAAAAGTTAAGTAACTCGTCGCTGCACCTCGAAGGGGCATTTGTTGACACCAAAAAAATGTGTCACTTTGCTTCTTCAAAATCCAGAAAGCTACATGAAGTCGCAGCCTGCCATAAATAGGCAATGCTACTTCCAAATATCAAAATCTTGTCAGAATCAAAGAAAAACTGCAATATCCTTCAAGATAGCCAAAAGAGGAGTACGCAAGAAGTTTCGGGCCATTTCAGAATCATTTGGCCTAACTTCGCTTCTCCGGCATCTGAAAAGGAGCTCCCGGTGGCGAAAGCATGGAGACACCAAATCTTCGATCAGAGCCGATGGATGGTCTCAAAATACATCCAAAAGGCTCCACGTCAAGATCCTAGTCAAACCGACAACGTTTGACCCTACATCAACCCTCGAACAGCTAAATCAGCCTCTCGGCGGTGGGAACCTCCAAGGCCATCACTCATCAGATAGAGCACATGGACGACTTCAAAATGCTTACAAAGGGCTACACGTCAAGTTTCAGGTCATTTCGACAACATTTGACCATACTTTGACGCTCGGAAGCCAAATCAGGCCTCTCGGCGGCGAAGCTCCCCGGGACCATGGTTTCCAAGACAGAGCCTGTGGATCATCTTAAAATGACTCCAATAGGTTCCCTGTCAAATTTCAAGTCAATCGGACATTGGTTGACCGCAAATCAAGCCGCGACATCTTCATCACGACAAAAGCAAATCTACTAGTAATAAGACCCCAAACGGCTTCAAAACTCATACAAAAGCCTATGGTTGGTCTTATTTATTGCTCAGCAGACTTCACCTCAAATTTCAGGTCATTCCGACATCGTTTGACCCAGTTTCAGCTTCCGACGGAAAATCGGTAGCTCTGCGCGATAAAGTCTTCGGCTTTCTCAGAAAATTGGAAACTTTGTAAAACAAAATGCAAGGATTTTCATCAGGTTTTCTACAAGGAAATCAGGGCAATAAATGATAAAAAAAATGTCAAGGAAAAATACAGAAGAAAAAAGAATAGAAAAATAGTAAAAACGGACACAAAACGAGACAAAGGGGGAAAACCCCCAGGGTTGCAGACCCCTACGACCCTGGGGCCCGGGATCTCCGGGAGGGCCCCGGAAACCCTATTTTTTTCTGTTTTTTCACGATTCGAAGCGTCCGACCTCTGGTATTTTCCAAAATTCATATTTTTGAGACACCAAATACTCCGACATCCGTCAAAATCACGGGTCAATCATCAAGAGTATCGAAATCAACATTGATCGCCAACTGGTCAACAAAAAAAAGTGTACTTTCTACCCGACCGATCGAGAAATCGACAGGACAGATTGCACCGACCCGCTGTTGGCAACCAATACCTGAAGTTACATGGACATCCGATGTCGATCTACATGAAAATCCATCGATGATCATCACCAGAAGAATCCCAAAAGACGCGGCACGACCCACGACTCTTCAACTGTTCGGCGACCACTTAATGCGATTAATTGACTAGCTTTATTGCAGTCATTAATCCATTTCTTTGGACGGCCCAATTAGAAGCAAGCATCTGGGAGTTACAAGTCAAGAGATTCATGACTTTTAAAACATGAAACTCCTCCCATCATGGCGATTAAAGGCGATTAAATGCCCTCAATCTCCTCCGGCCAATCAGAAGCCAAGAAAAAGGAGTTACAAAATAAAGGAACTAAATCCTGTAACTCCTCCCATTATGCAGCTTAATGACAATAAAACCCCATAAACTCTCCTAAATGGCTACCAAGAGCCTATAAATAGGAGAGCACTCCAAAGGAATCTAGATCGGGAAAAAACAAGACAGATCCCAGATCAGAAAAAAGCACAGAAATCTAGAGAAAGAAAGAGAAAACTCCCAGATCAGAAAAAAGCACAGAAATCTAGAGAAAGAAAGAGAAAACTCTGGGAAGTTCTACACCGACCACCGCTACAAGGTGACAAAAGTCCCTTGGGGGGTGCCCCCCCAAGGTCCTTGCCTTCTCCTTCTGTCTCCAATGGCTTAGACATGGCTTCTCAGCCCGTCTGTTTGGTTTTTTATTGGACATAGGACCTCCTTTTGGTCTTTGTCTTCTAAAAACCTGAGGTTACAGCCAAGCCAAGCGAATTAATAGCATCCTCTGTTCTCATCTGTATGGATGATGGCGAAGTCCACATATGGCTTGCGACCGTCAATCTGAACGGGTCTTCCATAATCTCCTGAGAAGTTAGATCCTCATTTTCTTGCTTTTCATTATAGTTTGTATTTTTTTAAAAGAGACAAAAATCACAACTCTTGTCTTTCATTATTGATAAGAATTGTAAATCGGCTATAAACGCCAAAATCGGCTATAAACCCCAAAAATCGGCTATAAATGCCAAAAAATCGCCTTTCACGAAAAATCAAGAAAATGTCTCTTTTCTTAAATATATGTGAAATGGAAAACTTGAAAGAAGTTGATTTTCTTTTTACTTGCGAAGGTTTATCTTCGGATCAGCACTTGCAATTCCAAGTAAAATAGAAAATCTGGCACACCCACATAAAAGAAATGTTGATGCACGCCTCTGCTCCCCGGTTACGAAAGGGTCGGACCCAAACGGACTCCCACGTCCGCCGACCTCGGTAGAACCGGGCAGAATGCGCTGGTCCATCAATGCCCACTTTCACAATGTGCCTCACCTCTCCATTTTCCACTTTATCTCTGGATTCTGTCATCCATCAACCCAATGCACAAGTAACATCAAATTGAATTTCCAAGTCAACTAACCCATTTAATCCAACTCAACTACCCATCCCTTCTTAACACACACCACCTATCGACCATAATCCATTTCCACTTTCCAACCTTGAAACCTTCATCTTTGTCACCAAGTCAATCCATTGTCTCACCATACCTGTTTTAGATCCACCAAATCAAACTGCCATGAATTGCTTCTCTTCTTTATTCTACAGTTAGAGTTTTTCTTTTGTTGCAATTTGATAGGATGCATTCATTTTTATAGCATGACCTATCATTCATTCATTTCCTTAATCTTGGGATCTTCATGCAAAATCTTCATTTATAATCTTTTTTTTTATTATATGTTATGCATGTTTTTAAATCATCTTAGAGATTTAGGTTTCATGTTTTTAAAAATCTTAGAATGATTTAAAACATGTTTCCTAACTTGATTCCATGGCCTAAAGTCCCCACAAGAAAATCTCTTTGAAATATACAGTTTTTGGGAAAACAGGACTTTTACCAGCGACCAATATATCACCTTTACCTGTGGTTGAGACCACCGCTAAAAGCATATTTTCAAAAATTATGACCGTTGGAAGGACTTATACTAGCGACCAATGTACACTTTTACCGACGGCCCCGGCCCCCGCTAAAAGTATATTTAAAAAAAAATATAACCGTTGGACTAGCCGTTGGCAACCTTTTTGGCTATCAAAAGGGACTTTCTCTTCGGGAAAAAAAGTTGAACTTTTGAAGAGTTTTGAGGCCAAGGAAGGAGGATCTTTTAAGAGCATTAGTGAAGGGATTATGGGGCTAATCCATTGATTCAACATTTGATTCATCTCAAAAGGGTGTGCTCCCTTTTCTCAAATATCTCATACAATGTCTTAAACTTTCTTTTTATTCAATAGCATGTTGTAAGTGATTGAATGTTGTTTTCCTAACATCTTTAGGACTTTAAACTTGTTTTTCTATAGGACTACAACATATGGTTTTTAATACACATGAGTTTGGTTTTAATGTTTCAAAACTAACTTGTTTGATTTAAGTTACACTTGTTTAAATCAAGTTTGTTCATCTTTAAAAACCATGTGTTTTTCATTCTACTATTTGTCATACATATGATTAATATCTTTGCATCATTTAGAGTTTCTTCCTTCTAAAATGAGATAGAGTGTTTTCTAGTGCATGCATTAATCTTAGACTTTTTCATTCATATGCATGTACCTAGAAGTTAAGTTTACATTTTCAAATTAGCCTATTTAGAGGTACTAAATTGCACTTAGTTGTTCTCTTATCCATGCATTCATAGGCATTTTATTTAAGAAAAAATTCTCTTATTGTAATGGTTGGTGCTTAGCCTTGAAAAGCATAATTAGTGGTTGTAAAGGTTAATGCTAAGCCTTGAAAAGCATAGTGGTATTTTTTTAAGGTTGAAGGTGAACCTAAACCTTATTTTGACTTAGCGAAAATCTGATAGGGACGCAAGGAGTGGATGTAGGCACGTTGGCCGAACCACTATAAATATTTGTGTTATGGTGATTGATCTTTTGCTTACTTTATGTGGTTGATGCTCTTATGTTTAATACTCTTATTGAATGAAGCTTGTAGTTGTTAGCTTCTTGTGAATGCTTAACTTAGTGACTACTCTTTTTCACAATATAATTAATCTTCAACAATGCATAAGTGACTTAAAAGTAAAAATAATTAAAATTGGTCCAGGTCTTGAGCTCACCCAATTCACCCCCCTCTAGGATTCGATCTTGGACTTTCAATTGGTATCAGAGCTTAGGTGCTCTTGTTTAGGTCTAACAACCTAGAGTTAGAATCCTAATTAGAGTGTGTTTTTCTTTTGTGGTCATAATGCAAGCTCAATTAGGAGAAGTTCATGCTACCAATAGACCACCTTTGTTTAATGGATCTCATTACAGTTATTGGAAGATTCGGATGCAAGTCTTCTTAGAGTCTCAAAGTCTAGATGTGTGGAATATCATAGAAGAAGGGTACCATTCCCCCACTATCACTAAACAAGATACGGAAGGGTATGTTATATCTATCAATCCTAAGCCTAACAGAGGGTGGACTCACGGAGAGAAAGATAGGGCTAATCTGAATGCTAAAGCAAAAAATGCCTTATATTGTGCCTTGTCTCAAGAAGAATTCAACAGGGTAGTAAACTGTAATACAGCTAAGGAAGTTTGGAATACCTTAGGGACCACTCATGATGGGACAAATCAAGTTAAAATAGCTAAAATACAAATGTTGACATCAAAGTATGAAGAACTCAAAATGCAAGAGGAAGAAACCTTTGATGAGTTCTATACAAAATTTTTGGAGATTGTTAACTTCCTTATAGGTCTAGGAGAAAAGATGGATGAATCCAAGGCAGTTAGAAAAATCTTAAGATCTCTCCAGAAAAGGTTCAAACCCAAGGTTGTAGCCATAGCTGAAAGTAAAAATGTTGACAAGATCAGAATTGAAGAACTTAGAGGAAATCTTCTCACTTATGAATTAGACTTCGAAGTCTCTAGCAAGAAGAAAGGTGTAGCTCTTAGCTCCCAACATAATGAAAATGATAATGAGAGTGAGAGTGATGAAGACATAGTCTTGCTCACTAAGAAGGTTAAAATTCTTTTAAAGAACAAAAGGAGCTTAAAAGATTCTGAGGAATCAAGAAACGAAAATTTTCAAAGGAACTCTAGGGGATCTTTTATCAAGAAGGATGTGCAATGTTAAAATTGTAAAGGATTTGGTCACATCGCTCAAAACTGTTCTACCCCTAGAGAGTCGGAAAAGAAAGATAAGAAAGGAAAGAAAGTTTTAAACATAACTTGGGATGATGATGAAGATGAATGTAGTAACAATGATGAAACTCAAAATGATGAAGATAATGATAACTCCACCTCTTGGCTCCTATTTACTCCTATTGAAGAAAATGAAGATCATAATGTATTAATAGAAGACACTATAGGGAAAGAGGAAGTAAATGATGAAAATGATGAGGATGATATACAACAAGCTTATGATGAGTTGTATGAACTATGTGAAGTCACAACCAAGAAGAACAAAAGTTTAAAAGTTGAATCTAAAAGGCTTGTGAATGATGTAAATCTTTTGAAAGATCAATTAACTTTGAAAGACAATGAGATAAGAAATGTTCAATCTAAGTTGACTACTTCTAATAACAATCTAGCTAAAGCTGAAAAAGAAATTCATAAATTACAATGTTTGCTAGAATCCAGTCAACAAGAAACTGAATCTCTACAAATGAAACTCAAAAAGGGAAAACATGTAGTTGGTAAATTTACTTTAGGAAATGATAAATTTTATAAAATGCTGTGCATGAATAAAATTTTTGGTAACAAGACTGGTGTAGGTTTTGAATGCTCCTCTAGTAGTCAGAAGAATAGCTTTCATCATATTACTAGGACTCCTCACAAACCTATAGATGAAAAAACTTTTTACCACTAGATGGACTTGTCACTTTTGTAATCGTATTGGTCATCTAGTTCCTAATTGCCCTTTTAAAATTAGGTTATCTCTAACAAATACCTCTAAAGTATGTTTTAAGTTTGTCCCCAAAACCACTACCTCTACATTCATTAAGGCTACTTGGATTGAAAAAGAGAAAAGTGTCAAGAACTTCTTAGTTCAAACTGCTCTAAAAGTTAAGGAAAACTCTAGATGGTTTTTGGATAGTGGGTGCTCCAAACATATGACTGGAGACCAATCTAGATTTATCTCCTTTGAGAACTATGATGGAGGAAATGTATCATTTGGAGACAATTGGAAGGCTCAAATTATTGGAAAAGGTTGTGTTGGAGGAGATCAAATGCCTACCCTAAAAGATGTTTTCCTTGAAAAAGGTTGTGTTGGAGGAAACAAGGTTATATTTAATAGTAGATCATGCAAAGTTCTGAATGAGAAATCCCACAAAGTTTTAATCACTGGATTACGGACTAAAGATAACATCTACACCGTAGAAGAATGTTGTGAAAATGAATCCATGTGTTTAATGACATAGGATCAAGACAGTTGTGGCATCAAAGGATGGGTCATATAAATTACAAACTGATGAAGATGTTATCCAAGAAAGAAATTGTTAAAGGAATACCCAAATTAGATGATTCTAAATTTGAATTGTGCAAAGCATGTCAATTGGGTAAGCAAATCAAGAAAAGCTTTAAAGAATTAAAAGATATATCCTTTACTCGTCCCCTTGAGCTCATTCATATGGACCTTATCGGACTTGCACCTGTGCAGAGTATTGGTGGAAGAAAGTATATCCTGGTGATGGTAGATGATTATTCTAGATTTGGATGGGTAGCCTTTCTTTACGCAAAATCAGATGCGGTAGATAATATTATAAGGATTTGCAAGAAAATCCAAGTTGAAAAGGATTGTAAAATTAAGAAGATAAGAAGTGATCATGGAGGAGAATTTGAAAATGAAAGATTTGCTGATTTTTGTGAAAGGTATGGGATTAGCCATCAGTTTTCTGCTCCAAAAACCCCTCAGCAAAATGGAGTGGCTGAAAGGAGAAAAAGAGTTATCCAAGAAATGGCAAGGACTTTGCTTATTTAGAAAAATCTTGCTCGTAACTTGTAGGCTGAAGCGATCAATACTGCTTGCTATCTTATTAATCGAGTTTATCTGACAAAGAATACTATCAAAACCCCTTATGAGCTTTACTTTGGAAGAAAACTAAATCTGAGGTACTTAAAAGTTTTTGGAAGTAAGTGCTTTATTCTAAGAGATAGGGAGCAGTCAGAAAAGTTTGAATCTAAATCTGATGAAGGGATCTTCTTAGGATATTCTGATAACAGTAAGGCTTATAGAGTGTTCAATCACAGAACCATGACTGTAATGGAGTCAGCTCATGTTGTCATTGATGAGACTAATATAGTTAAGAAATCTCTACATGATGATGAAGAAGAGACCTTGGTTGAGCAAACTACACCATCAAGAACTGAAGATAATATTCCCTATACATCTACTATGCCCACTAAGTTATTAAAGTACCACAACTTGGATAATATCAGTGGAGACATCAGGAGTGGGGTCATGACAAGAAGACAAGTTTATAATCTGTGTGCTCATTATTACTTTGTCTCACAAATTGAGCCTAAGAACTTCTCTGAAGCAGAAACGAAGTCTGAATGGATTGATGCAATGCAAGAAGAGCTAAATCAGTTAAAAAAGAATGCGGTGTGGGATCTTGTTCCTCTACCTGAAGGCAAAAGTCAAATTGGCACTAAATGGATTTTTAAGAATAAGTTGGATGAATCAGGAAATGTGATAAGGAACAAAGTTAGACTTGTAGCCAAAGGGTATGCTCAAGTTGAAGGAATTGATTTTGAGGAAACCTTTGCTCCTGTGGCCCGTTTGGAGTCTATACGAGTTTTATTGGCTTATGTTAGTAGCATGAGAATTAAGCTGTTTCAAATGGATATGAAGAGTGCTTTTTTAAATGGTGAAATAGAGAAAGATGTGTATATTACACAACCTGGAAGTTTTGAAGATCCTCATCATCTGGACTATGTGTTTAAATTGAAGAAAGCTCTCTATGGCATGAAATAAGCTCCAAGAGCCTGGTATGAGAAGCTCACAAGTCACTTACTTGAAAATGTATATGAGTGTGGAAATGTGGATAAAACCCTCTTCATTGAAAAGGTTGACCAAGATATTCTCATTTCTCAGATATATGTTGATGACGTATTTTTGGATCCACATTAGAACATCTTGCTCAAGGATTTTCTCAATTAATGACCTCTACTTTTAAAATGAGTCTGGTAGGACCCTTACGATTTTTTCTAGGATTACAAGTCAGTCAGACTGATCATGGTATCTTTCTTAGCCAATCCAAGTTTGCCCTAGAAATAGTGAAAATGTTTGGCTTAAGAAACTCTAAGGCTAGCTGCAATCCCATGGGATCTACTACTAAAATCTCTAGTGATCTTCATGGTAAGAAAGTAGATCAGAAACTTTATAGAAACATGATAGGGAGCCTTCTTTACCTTATAGCTAGTTGACCAGATCTCTCTTTTAGTGTTAGAATATGTGTTAGGTACCAATCTGATCCTCGTGAGTCTCATCTTAAGGCGGTTAAACGAAGGATAAAATACATTCATGGGAATTCTCACTATGGTATCTGGTATCCCCATGACTCAACTCTGTAATTAACTGGATATAGTGATGCAGATTGGGCAGGATCTATAGATGATAGGAAGAGCACTAGTGGTTGCTGCTATTTCATAGGAAACTGCTTAGTAGCTTGGCATAGCAAAAAGCAAGATTTTGTATCTTTGTCTACTGCAGAAACTGAATATATTACTGCAGGTAGCTGTTATGCTCAATTGTTGTGGATGAAATAAACTTTGTTAGATTATAATGTTCCATAACAATGTATGTTTATCATGTGTGACAATTCAAGTGCCATTACAATCTCTAAGAATCTCATTCATCATTCTCGCACTAAGCACATTGACATTCGTTATCATTTGCTGCGTGATCATGCTGATTAAGGCAATATTGAGTTAATTTTTGTTCCAACGGATACTCAATTGGCTGACTTTTGGAAATGATCGGTTCATTAAATTGAGACATCAGTTGGGCATTGGCCCACGCCCTGATTTCTAAATTTTTGTTGGTTAATCACCGTTGCCACATTTTACTTTTATCCTATCACTTATTAATAGGTGCTACTAACAAGGTTTTGTGTTTTCTCATTGGTGGGCAGGCTCCTTTGCAATTAGATGTCAAAGGGGGAGAGAAATATCAAGTGGTCTCCAATTGAGGGGGAAAAGATTCAAGGGTTATCTAGTTGAGGGGGAGAAGCTTTGCCTAACAATTTTTTTTGTGTAGTTTCTGTGTGTCAAATCTCTCGCAAGGAAAATCCAAAGCTCCAAAATATCCAAATGCTCCCAAACATCCAAAGCTCCTTAAATGTCCAAAGAAGATGATGTTCAAGTTTTCATAGGAGATTGAGAGAGAGTTCAAGCTTCAAGGTGACCTAGAGACCCTGGTCTTAATAGGTTCTAGACGGCGAGAATGCCGGGTTTCTCTCACGGGCGATGGGGACTTAGAGTGATGACTAGGAGCTGGGGTGTGGGATGCAGAACAGTGCCATTTATCTGGAGAGACATACCGAGGATGCATCCTACGAGCATCATCACTATTGATCCCAATGAATGCTGACTCATTGATCCTAGATGACGAAGTATGAAGGTGTTCAGAGTAGTCCATGGACCTATGTGATTCTCGAAGAACAACACCCTGTTGAGGTGGTTCGAACTGAGGAGACATTCGGGGTCGAGGGACAATTTTAACACCCGGAGGGAGACTTTCTTGAGAAGAAGATGCTCTCGAGCTGACAGAAGGGGTTGGAGAACGCGATTGTCGCCTGGGCCAATCATAGTCAGTCTCTTACGGATCAGTTCTCTGGGTGGAGCTAGCTTGTGGAGCCTTAGCTGTGGGGTCAGGTATTCTAAATGGTAAGACTTGTCCATATAGCAAAGTGACTTATGTTGTGGTAAATGGGGTTTGCTCCAGATTTTTAGACATATAATCATATAAGGGGTTGTACCGTCCTTGATACCCATCATATGATTCGTGTTGAGATTTGTGAGCTTGTTGTGACCGTGGCGTGTGCCCCTGATCACGGAAACTAACCTTAGAATGGGACGAATGTCCCTCCCTGTCAAAAGAGAAGCGGAGAAAAGGAGGGAAATCACAAAGAAAATTGAGAATAAGAGCAGGAGGAGAAGATGCGCAGCTTGAAAATAGGTATGGGCCGAACCCTACTTCAATCGAAACTAGGTGGCCAGAGATTACAAGGGTCACTAGTGTATTTCGAAAAAAGGATTTTAAGTGCCCCGTGTGTGAGAGGTGCAAGCAAAACAAACAAAGAACCAAAATAAAGACATCCTAAGAACTAGTTCTGTAGGGATCTTAAATTGCTTCTATGTTTAGTGGGGAAGACCTAGTTAGTTCCTAGATTCAAACAGGGGTCCTAAATGAACTCTTAGGTTCAAAATGGGAATCCCAGACGAAACCTAATTAAGTTCAAAGAATGCTTAATAGTGTAAATGCAAGAAAGTATGTAACTTTGAAAACGAATGTGAAAACTAATTTATGTTAATGAGGACAGCATTGGTAGACGAGTACAGACCCTTTCAAAGAAAATGGCCCAAAATAATTTAGATGAGACACAAGTGGTCCCACCATGATCGCCAGGCTGTCGGACGTGATTTTCGGACCCGATGTGGGTGAAAACACAGTGTTATATAGAGCGATACTTGAAAGTACCGACCATGTGGGAAATTAAGGGTCCCACTCATCACAATGCCGCCGGCGATGCGTGATGGTCTCATCAATATTATTTTGGGTCATTTGTTATGGGGGTTCAGTCCATCTTTAAAATTCGAGATGAGTGACAAGACTAAATTCCATGCATTTGGACGAAAAGAAATAAAAATAGATGAAATATGAAATAGGTAAAATAATCCTGAATTCTATGGGTTGCTACATGCTCGTTGATCAATTTTTAGTAATTTTTTTACAATTCAGATTGGTCTCAAATTTTATGGAAACTCAGTGTATGTGATGATAAAGTCCCATATTTAATTTTGAATTTTTATGATCGCTGGAACCTTATAAGGTAATGCAGACAAATCTGAAGAAAAAGGGCAGAATTTCTGGACTGCAGAATTTGACACGTGACACAGGTCCACTCTCTGATTTTTTATAATTTTTACAGAACTCCAATTAGTCTAATATATTTATGAGACTTAGTGGACCCAAAGAGGCTTCTCCTATAATTTTTTCATGAATTTTGGATTAACATAACCCTTCATGATTATGAGCACAAAGCCAAGTTAACCTGTTGGATTTTCTGCACTGCAGAATTTGGTCCATGACCAGGGTCCACTCTCTGAATTTTGATAAACTCTATAAAACTCCAATTAATATGAAAATTCTATGGGAGTTAATGGACCCAAAGGGGAAGCTCATGTGATTTTTTTCATGGATTTTCAATGAACAGAAGCCATTGTAGTTATTTACACAATTCCCAGTTAACATGCTGAGTTTTCTGCAGTGCATAGTCTATGACTCAGGCCTGCTTTCCGATTTTTAATAATTTATTGAAAAATTGAAATCAGTTGAAACCAAATCTCACTGAAAGACAACTGGTATGAGAGTATTCAGAAAAATCAGTGAGTTTTTATTCAAAATAGAAATTATTGAATCAGGGATTTGAAAATAGTGTACAGGTTTTCAAAATCTGCTGCACTCCAATTTACATATTTTGACTGGTTCAAAGATTCTAGACTTGGGTTCAGAAGTGTCTTATCATAGCCCCAATTACACAAGATTTCAGTATGAGACATAGCATAAAATCACTCCAAATCGGATAGAAATGATGACTAAAGTTATAATCAATCATTGCATGCAGTAAAGGAATTCCTATCAACAATTTGCAATCCCAAAGAAAAATCAAGCACTGTTTATCTACTTCATTCAGCTGAATCACACAATGAGATAAAACTGTGTGGGGAGATTTCCAGAGCCACAGGATTACGCTAATCACAGCCATCAGATGAGTCTAAGCACTCTCACGTGCCATCCGCGTGCCATCCATGTGGCACCAGGCTCACCCCGGCTGCCAGGACAGGAGGTCCGGCCGAAGTCAAGCATCTCCGGACCGCTGGCGCCGAGCTCGGCCACCTCGTGTGTCCATCTCGGCAGAGAGCTCCACCTCGGCTAAAAGAGCCGAGACGGAAGCCGAAGTAAGAAAAAACCTCCGCTTGCGCCCCTCGCCCCCTCCACGTCATCAAGCACGTGGAGGAGTAGGGGCGCAAGCTAGCAGGACAAATGCGACATCCAGCCGCTCACAATCTTCGCTAGATCACTGACATGGCGGCATCCAGCGGCTGAGGCCACATCAGGGCAGGGCCCGAGGGCGGATCCGATGGTACCCCTACCGCCAAAGGCGTCCAACACGATCTGGCCCAACAAGACGCGCATTAAATGCGACGTGGGCTGATCCGACGCGCATTTAATGCAGAGTGGGCTGGATTGGACCGCATTAATTGCAACGTGGGCTGATCATGACTTCCCAGTCGAATCATGAGACCCATGCCAAGATATCGTCCAAGATATCTTCCAAATCGTCTATAAAAAAGGACTGCATTTCACATGCAAGGTACGCACAATACACACTTGAGAGCTGTTACTCCGCCTCTCCTCTTCCTCTCATTCCATTGTTCCAGTTCCTTCACTGACTTTGGCATCGGAGAGCCTTGCGCCGCCCAGGCCAGGGTCCTCTGACCGTGTGTTCTTCTCTTTCAGGCTTTCGGACGGTACCCAGTCATCACCATTGTTAGATAAGTCCTCTTAGGCTCCCCAGATATTGTGGGTCATTATTTTCTGCACCTACAAAAACTAACCAAGAAGATCTACTAAAGATGATAAAAATAATAAATAATAAATAAATAAATAAATAAAGGGGGGTTGGTGCCAATATCTTGTGAAGGGGATCAAATCCGTATCACCGGATACCCACTTCAAGTCCCATGGAAAAGAAAGGGTAGGCTTGTTTTGAGAAAAAAAGATGCCTAGAATGATGCTTGGATGCATTTAAAAACTTGTGCGACATTCAAGCTCAACCATGAAAGCTGAAGGGTCCAAAGGCTAACTTGGACTAAAAATGATTGGACAGTGCTGTGGTCAATCATGGGGAGTCCTCTAGGAGGCTATCCCCGTAAGGCCTAGGGAGTCGCGCAGAATGAGGGCGGTGTTGCTATTGCATCTTTAAAACAAGGGTCGCTTAGGTCCCGAAAAATCTGTGATTTGATTAGAACGATGGGTGGTTTTTAAGAAAACGCACATGATTTTTAAATAGATGAAGCATAAAAAATGACATCTTTTAAAGAAAAGAGGTCTACCCTATTTTGCTTGAGATGTAACAAAACATTGGCACGCTTTTTTGTATTTTTGTATTTTTTAATTTTTTTGGTTTTTTTTTTTGAAATATAGGTTGGAATGGCCCAAACTAGGGATGCATGCAACATATTGAAAACCATTTTTTGAGAGTTTTTATGGAGATTTTTTATTTTATTTTTTGGATTTTCGAAAATTGGGCCAAAAGGGCCTAAATAGAGGTATGCATGGAACCTAACCTAAATCCTCATCTCTTTTGACATTGGAGAGCATGGATGGGCTGACCCCATGAAAGGGCCAGCCCATCTACCACTGCTCTCCTAGTCCCTAAAGGACTAAGTCAACGAAAAGGGAGCATGGGATCTAACTATGAATATGATGATGAGTTTATGAATTAATACGTATTGATGAATGAAAATGAATGCAATAATAGTGGTAATACAAAATTTAGGATGCACACTATTGAACTAGCTATGCAACCAGCACGGACATGTTAAAATGAATATGATGAAAATAAATGGGTGCAACAATGATACTGATAATAATAATCTAAGATGCACTAATTATAACAGATAAAAAAAATGAACTGAAAGGAGTGGACAAATCTTACCAGACTGATGGGATCGAGAGGGATGAAGATGACGATGGGAAGGGGATGATGATGGTGCGTTGATGGAGAGGTTTCTGCGCAGGGCTGGATGGAAGGTCGCGTATGGAAAAAAGATGGGATCACAAGATGAAGAAGATGTCCCGTCAAATGGCTCTGGATGGTGATTGTAAAATGAAACCTGTGATCCAAAATCTCGTTGGGATCTTATCTGTTACAGGTGATAGGTTGGATGGATGATTATCCCCTAGGTTGTTGCTTATCCTCCCTCTTAGTCCTAATCGTCCCATTTGTGGGCTGTTAATGAGGATGGATGAGGCTGAGTAGATCATATGATGATGATCAATTTGAATCCACGATGAGCTTGACACGTTTGAATTTAAATTAAATGTTGAAAATCTGCTCGAGTTGATGGGCCAAGAGGCATGGGTTAGTGGACTTGACCAGGTTGGGTTGATGAAATGTTCAAGACGAGCCCACTCATCTCTTTGATTGGAAAAAAGGTGGGACCCACACATGCCAAATATGTAGAAGTCAAGCTTAGGATCTAACCATTGGATTTCTGATAATTAAATGTTCGTGGAAGATTCCTGGTGAGGAGAACACATTGGCATATTGACTCAAAACATTTGCAGACCGGCAAGAAGTTCGAGTTTTAAGGGACCCCGGCCTGATTAATTTGGAAGAAAAATCATAACTCAGGATTTGACCGTCGGATTTTTGAGATCTGATTACTAGTGGAAATCTCTCGATGAGTAGGTCCTGATGATATATGGGCCGTGTCCATTTGAAGATATAGAAAATATTTGAATTTTTGGGGTGCCCACACATTAAATATCTGAAAAAGGCATATCTCTTGATCTGACTGTTGGATTCTTTAAATCCATATTTCATCAAGAAGCTTACTAAATGTAGATCATCATGAAAGTGAGATCTGACTCGAAACATGAGAGTTGGTGAGATCCACAAAAAAAAAAAAAAAACTATAATAATGCAACCTTCCTAAATGTGCATGATAATGAAGATTTTAATTTACTTATTCAAAATTGTCCAAATGGGGCAAAATTGGGGCATCGATAATATAAGTATTAAAATTGTCCATATGGGTCACAAAATGAGGTGTCTGCAAGAGGAAGATTGTTAGAGTTCTTTTTTTGTTGCAATTTGATAGGATGCATTCAATTTTATAGCATGACCTCTCATTCATTCATTTCCTTAATCTTGGGATCTTCATGCAAAATCTTCATTTATAATCTTTATTTTTATTATATGTTATGCATGTTTTTAAATCATCTTAGGCATTTTAGATTTCATATTTTTAAAACTCTTAGAATGATTTAAAACAAGTTTCCTAGCTTGATTCCATGGCCTAAAGTCCCCACAGGAAAATCTCTTTGAAATATACATTTTTGGGGAAAACAAGACTTTTACCGACGACCAATATATCACCTTTACCTGTGGCTGAGACTGCCGCTAAAAGCATATTTTCAAAAAATTATGACCGTTGGAAGGGCTTATACCGGCTACCAATGTACACTTTTACCGACGGCCCCGGCCCCCGCTAAAAGTATATTTAAAAAATATATATAATTGTTGGACTAGCAGTTGGCAACCTTTTTGGCTATAAAAAGGGACTTTTTCCTTGGGAAAAAGAGTTGACCTTTTAAAGAGTTTTGAGGCCAAGGAAGGAGGATCTTTTAAGAGCAGTAGTGAAGGAATTATGGGGCTAATCCATTGATTCAACCTTTGATTCATCTCAAATGGGTATGCTCTCTTTTCTCAAAATATCTCATGCTATGTCTTAAACTTTCTTTTTATTCAATAGCATGTTGTAAGTGATTGAATGTTATTTTCCTAACATCTTTAGGACTTTAAACTTGTTTTTCTATAGGACTACAACATACATTTTTGAGAAAATTGAACTTTTACCGGCGGCCAATCCACTTTTACCGATGGTTTCTGGCCCCCGCTAAAAGTAGTTTTTCAAACGGTCATATTTTTTACCGTTGAGTACCCGGTAGACCGGGCAAGGGGTTGGGCACTTTTTGGGTATAAAATGAAGCTCATTCCTTTGCCAAAGTAAGGAACTTTTAAGCCTTCTTTGAGGTTTTTGGAGACAAGAGAAAGGGGAATGAACTAAGAGAGACCAAGGGGTCATTTGGAAAGCTAAAGCTTGGAATCATGAAGTTAAATCTCCAAGTAAGTTTTACTTTTCTAAATCATATGTTATATGCTTTGTTTAAATTATTGGTAAATGAATTTTAGCATGATAACTATCACTACACCATAATAATTGATTAGTAACGGATACGCAGCCGTTACAAAAAATATTAGTAATGGTTATTTTACATTGACACAATTGCGTTACAAATGAAAAGTAACAGAAGTTAGTAACACTTAATAACTATTAGAAATAGTACTAACGTTTGTCAAATGTGATTGAAATTAATTTCAGCAACACATCTTCAATCGTTACAATTTATTACTAACGGTTATTAATTTTGTTCATAGTTTGTTCCCAATGGATAAAACTATTGGTAATTCCCACTTTCTGACGCATATATAACTATTTGGTCAAACTATTTATAACGGTTGATGTCCGTTACTAAGTATTCTATTTGTAACGGTTTATATCCGTTACTAAGTATTTGTTGTTTTTTATAAAAAAAAAATGGAATTTCCTGATCCATTTCTGACAGGCCACCTACAGTACTTCTGACTACATAGATACTCTCTCATCTGCATGTGTACTACAAATCCCACAATGTGAATATAATTATCCCACAAGTGTGTAAAAATAAGAACACAAGCTTAAAGATAGTTAATTAAGATGCAGAGTAAATAGTGAATTTTCACTTCATCAAGAAACAAAATGGAAAAATCATCCATCAGATAAAAGAGAACTGATACGTGATTAATGATGGTTTCAGCAAAAAATTCTACTCACCCATTCTCAGGAATATATCAAACCCAAAGTTCTGCTTTATCCGTGCATGTTTGGGTGGCCCCATTCAACCCATGCCATTCTTTTTACATTTTGGTCAAGACGAGGAAAGGCATAGAAGTTGTTGCCACTAACCAAAATCTTAGGTTCTAGAAGTTACAAGATCATACAAAACAAAATCAATCATGAGAAATTTCTTTCAAATAAAAAAATAAATACGAGGGAAGAAGCATGTAACAAAAGTTCCTACATCCTATAAGAAATTAACAAGTGAAACACCTGATGCTTCAGATTATTCATAAGTTGCCTACAAGTAACACTTAAGCATTTTTATTATTCTACCTCAAAGCAACACTCAAACATTTTTATTGTTCTACCCAGGTCATTCAGATGATGAAGAATCCGACCAGTGGCTTTACTTTTAGAAAGCAATATTCTGATAAAAGTGAAGCAATAATAATACATGATAAGCTTTTTGTATTTGACCAGTTTCAGAAAGGTTCTGCCTTGAAATACAAGAGAGAAACAAAGGCCAGTATGGTGATATGAATACACTGAAATAGCATACATATTCAACAGGCCTCATCTCCACAAAAGCAAATTTCTTTTCATGGTTTATATAAACATTGACAACAGCATCACCTTCAAAAACAAATCAGAATCAAAAGTCAGGTAGGTGCAAAATGGTACTAGGCATCAATGAACACAACATACAACCACCAAATGTTGGTACCGGCAATGCAAAGACTTTCTTAAGCTTGCATTAGCGGAGTTAAAAAGGGGTGGTTTGAATAATCTCACAAGCCAGTAAAACAAACAAGCATACTTATAAAAACAAACAACAATAATAAAAATTATACAGATAAGAAAACTAACCATACTTAATGCTTTAGTCAGCAAGTTTTGTAATCACATTGAGTTAAACAGGCCTATATGTCCAAGGAAAACAAATTTCAACCTAAATCATGTTATGCTGTTGGCAGGGACTACTTGTGACCCTCATCACCCCTATATAAATGCTCTTCCCATTTCCCGCACCATCTAATCCTTGTGTTTTTTAATGGTGGGTTTTGGTCCATTGTTACAGCTATTGACTGTCTCTCTCAGTTTTGTTCTTGGATGATACCCACCTTTTCTTTATATGAAATGTATGAAAATTAGAGGATGCAAAGACTAAAATCATACATTCATCAAGAAGGCCACTGTCAAAAAATCAATCAAGCTGATATCAACAAGTTCTCACAACTACTAATCACTCCATCAAAATTCCCACAAAATAATAAAAACCCAGAAATACAAACTCCTGAGAATGATTTAACCATTTCACAATCAGGTAGTGTTCAGGTTGAAACTTGAAACTGTTGAGTCAATATCATTACCATATTTGTGTAAGGCAATGAAGAACACCACCATATTGTTTGAGAGATCCTAGTATCTGCTATGAGACAACCTTGTCAGAACATACATTACCCTTCTAATGCAATATCATCAAATGTCAATGTCAAATATTACTGATACATGTTATATAACCACTACCATGATGATTAAGCCTTATCCCATTCCCATTTATTGAACATTGGCATTAAAATTGCCTACATAATTATCAATGCGTGTGTCCTAATCCAAGCCACCATGAATATAATTGTTGAGGACATAAATGATTTTACCTCAAATTACAATCAGAGTGAAGATTTTTAGTAGAATGAATTTTTGGTGGTGCAGAATGCAGATAACAGGAATCACCAAATATCTAGTCAAAGTTCACATAACTTAAATTCGCAAGGTGGACCACAAATTTCAGGCTCGATAAATGCAATACAGTTCCCACCTAATACAATTCCACAAATCACAAACTACAAAGTATATATGACTTTTAATACACATGAGTTTGGTTTTAATGTTTCAAAACTAACTTGTTTGATTTCAGTTACACTTGTTTAAATCAAGTTGTTCATCTTTAAAAATCATGTGTTTTCATTCTACTCTTTCTCATACATATGATTAATATCTTTGCATCATTTAGAGTTTATTCCTTCTAAAAAGAGATAGAGTGTTTTCTAGTACATGCATTAATCTTAGACTTTTTCATTCATATGCATGTACCTAGAAGTTAAGTTTACATTTTACAATTAGCCTATTTAGAGGTACTAAATTGCACTTAGTTGTTCTGTTATCCATGCATTCATAGGCATTTTATTTAAGAGAAAATCCTCTTGCTGTAAAGGTTGGTGCTTAGCTTTGAAAAGCATAATTAGTGGTTTGTAAAGGTTAATGCTAAGCCTTGAAAAGCATAGTAGTGTTTTTGTAAGGTTGAAGGTGAAGCAAAACCTTACTTTGACTTAGTGAAAATCCGGTAGGGACGCCGGGAGTGGATGTAGGAACGTTGGCCGAGCCACTATAAATATTTGTGTTATGGTGATTGATCTTTTGCTTACTTTATGTGGTTGATGCTCTTATGTTTAATACTCTTATTGAATGAAGCTTGTAGTTGTTAGCTTCTTGTGAATGCTTAACTTAGAGACTACTCTTTTTCACAAGATAATTAATCTTTAACAAAGCATAAGTGATTTAAAAGCAAAAAGAATTAAGATTGGTCTAGGTCTTTGAGCTCACCCTATTGACACCCCCCCTCTAGGATTCGATCTTGGACTTTCATCTACAACTCAGCCCATGATCACTCCCATTTCTCTGAATCACCCATCCATCATCTCACCTCTACAATGAACCTAATCCAAACAGGCAAAGACCCCAAAACAGTAGTGTCCAAACAATGGCTTTTAAGTATTAACAAACCTTGGATTTCATCCATCCATAGCTTTTGGACAATGAAATGGAAAAAGGAACAAAAAATCAAAAAAAAAAGGGAAAAAAAGCAAATAAGTAAAATAAATAAAATAAAAATAGAACACTCAACAAATTGAATGCAAGGAAATCTAAACACCAAACTTCAAACGAAAATCAAAGGCACTTCCATGCAATTACAACAACAAAAAATGGATAGTATTTGCAGTAGATACAAGTAAAAAGGACCTGACTTTTCTTGCTTAGAGAAACCCTATTTTGGATTCTCATTTTTCTCCAGCAACTCCGGCGACGAGCAATGGTGGTTGGCGGTGTGAGATGATCTGGCCAGAATCTCTAATTAGACGAATCGGGAGAGGGCAGGGAGAAAGAGTGCAAAAAGGTGGGAGAGGAAAAAAAAGCCATGATGACGATGGGGAAGGAGGAAAAAAAAGGCCTTTAGCAAGAACAGGGAAGGAATAGATTATGTGGGAATTAGGGAAAGAAAACGATGGGGGTTGTAAGTGCCTAAATATTACGGACTTTGTAATAGAGGTTATTTTGAGTCTGATGATCCTTCGAAGATGGTGAGTAGGGGGAGAAGATGAGGACGTCAAAGGACCCTGGCTGTGGGCAGCACAAGGCTCTCCGATGCCTAAGTCAGTGAGAGATCTGAGCGATATGATAGAGATAAGGAAGGAGAGAGACAGAGTAGCAGCTCTCTGGTTGTGATTGTGCGTACCTGTGATGGAGTTCGCTCCTCTATTTATAGAGGAGGAGGTCTACATTGCATGAAGGGGCTCATGACGACGTCCTAGCATTCCCAGAGATACTGTCATGTCAGCCCACTATACATTAAATGGCAGTCCGATCAGCCCATTATGCATTAAATGCTGGTCTAATCGGGCCTTACCACATCTGACTTTTGGGCCTAGTCCCATCGGGCCTGGCTTGGAGCCATACTCTGATGGGACGTAGCCGTTGGATGCCGCTCTGTCAGGGGTGAGGGGCGGCCAAGATGGCTTTGTCAGACCCAGCTGGATGTCCTTGAAAGTACAGCCGTCATCGTCCATCTCGGCTAAAGGTCTGGCTCTGGTGCCTAGCTGAGCGGTCGAAGTGAAGGCTTCGTATTGAGGTCGGGGGTGCCCGAGACCAGAAACGGCCTCGACCTTGGATAGCGCATGAGTAACGTTCGCCGAGGCTAAGGCGTGATTAGCCGACACTAGTGCCGTAGTTATTATAACCCCAGTGTTTTGGGAGACATCCCCACACAATTGCCCCCTAGCTTCTGACTTCACGGAATTTGCCGACTACGTGAGGTCGGGAGCTACAAGACGGGAGATCCTTCTGGAGTAGAACTCACCTCGGTTTCGACTGCTGACGTTTGGTCTTCATCCGTAGTCGCTTTGAATGACCGAGGTAATAAATGATGCTTGCAAATTAATGCGGAAGACATACCGACGGCACCACGTGTCACCATCTGATTGGTCGTTCAGTCACATCGAGGAAACGTGCGCCGCTTATCGGGGATGTGCCCAGTGATCGAAGTGACGCACGCGGAACCCCAGGGGGCGTCTGGTACGTGTGTCCCTAGGGCTTCCAAAAAAGCGGGGAGCCCTTCCTCCTTCCTTTATATATGGGATGTTAAAGCTCTCTTCTTCCCTATTGATGCTTTATACCGGAGAAGAGAACGCTGCTCAGAGAAATCTGTCTGAGAAGAGGAGTGCCGCCGAGATTGAGCTCTCGCTAGTCTGAACCCTGGTTTTCCGTCTTCGTAAGTTTTTTTTCTTCTACCTTTTCCCGTGGGTTTAGGGTCTAGGGTTTCTTCTTGCTCATAGGTTTTGGTAGAGATGGGTATTTACAGTCACTGGTTAGAGAGTGAGGCGACGATTGAGGGATTTAGGTTAGCATATGAGATCCCTGCCGACGTCCAAGTCAGGGGGGCTGATCCCAACGGTATCAACCTCCGTGACTTCTCGGGAGGCTGGATGCCTTTCCCGTTGGTGGCTATGACTAAAGGTGGGGTTCGCTTCCCTCTTTATCTTCTTCTGAGTAGGTGTCTCAGCCAGTGGTGCCTCTGTCCCTGCCAGCTGCTGCCCAATGTCTTCAAGATCATAATGGGCACGGCCAAACTTAACGAGGTCCTAGGCATCGACCTCGGCATCTTCGATATTGAGGATGTCTATGACATATGCAAGTCTGGAGATGCCTATTATCTCCGGGCTAAGCCGCGCCGGGAAGGCTTAATGTTCGCTACCTGGAGGAATCAAGTAAGTACACCGGGGACGATTTTCTATACATCTTGGGTAACTGGGAGTTCGGCGTAGCCGACACTTATAGAGCTTACAGGATACCCCGCCACTTCGGGACTGCTCCAAGTAAATACCATCTCCTCACTTTTGTATATATTTCATATGCCGTTTTCTTTTCTGTCTTACCGAACTGATATTTCTGCTTGCTGTGCAGCTGCTAAGGAGAGGAGGCAGGCTACCCGGTATATCTGGGCGAGGAACGAAGCTTGGCTCCGGCAAGTTAAGCGGTACAACGGTCACGAGGGCAGGGCGGCTTGGTCGCTGTTAGGGTACCATCGGAGGTACCGTGGATACATCTGTTAATTTTATGGAATCAATCCAGTAGATGATATAATAAATTGATTAATTTCTTTATTTATCGGTATATTCATACTTTCCTTTCATGAGATGAATGGTGATTTATTATATACATGCACATAACCAATACGAATGACATGATGGTTGATGAGATGAACCGGGGTCCACAAGTATATTAGATGTAATACATGTGTATGGATGAGATCCACATACGGGAGACATGTATGACAAATCTTATACTAAAAATATATTCACAACCAGTGATGAGACTGGACATCTCATACTGACAAGGTTGCAGCACTTTGATCACTATGAGATAGTGTGATTTGTCTCGATCATCAGAATGGAAGATTCTGGATCATAGTGCTGGTACATTGGATGTATTGAAGGACCATGAGAAGCACCTTATAAACACTGTCTTTACTTTAAGGTCTACTCTCATAATTCCCTAGCAATAGGCTCTCAATCCTGAGACATTAATGAACTCAAGTTTCTATCTATTCATTTGCTTTGAGTCACAATGAGTGAGGCCAACTGTAGGTCAACACCTCGGTGATTTGGGTACATGGTAGTAGAGCTGTGGGAACATTCAATGGTCAAGATGGAATCTATCTCTAATATCCCCTTGTGCCAATTAATGGATTTATCATTGGTAAGTGGGTTCCGATTAAGAGTTAATTGGAAAGGTACCTATTGATCATTATAATTAATTGGGGCTCAAGGATAATAAGATATGGATCTAGTTTGGAAGACAGGTCCAATTGATCCATGGATATTGATAGAGGGGTCTACTTGTGGTAATGTGGAAGTTTAGGGTCTTCTATGTAATATTCCTAAGACTGGAGTTCAATTGCATTTATATAGTGGAGTTATTTGTAATTAACTGTGGGCCCGGATTACACATGAGATGTGGGGTCGCGAGTCCCAGTTGGAGCCAGCTTTCTAAGGAATCCCTAGTGGTCCCCACGCTAGCCTAATTATTAGAAAGTATCTAATTTTAGTTGAACTCTAAAAGGAAAGTTACTATTTCTATTTGAAGTAAAACTTCTAATAGTGGTAATAGTAGACTTACTAATTTTAGTAGAAGTGAGACTTCTATTTTAATTAGAAAGGAATCAGAAAGTTACTAATCATATTTGAAGTGAGATTTCTAATTATGAAATAGTAAGTTACTAATTATTGTGGAAGTAAGACTTCTATTTTAACTAGTAATAGAAGAGAGTTGCTAATTGTTAGAGAAATGAGACTTACATTTCAATTAGAAAGAGGAGGTGACTTAATAGCTTTTTAAGCTATAAATAGAGGAGTGCAAGGCTTGGACGTCCCATGCATAAGACTTCTATTTTAACTAGTAATAGAAGAGAGTTGCTAATTGTTAGAGAAGTGAGACTTACATTTCAATTAGAAAGAGGAGGTGACTTAATAGCTTTTAAGCTATAAATAGAGGAGTGCAAGGTTTGGACGTCCCATGCATAAATCCACCTAGGGATTCACGCCCAAGTCCCCTAGAGCAAGTGTTGCTCGAGTTTTTCCTCTCTCCCCCTCTTCTAGTTCTCTTTCTAGTTCCTCCCTAGAGTTCCTAGTAGTTTTCTCTTGGAGATCCCGCCATCTTCTTGAGAAAAAGGAGAATCTGATACGAGTCATAGCATGGAAGATCAAGAGCTCTTGGAGATCCCTATTTGATTAGTGAAAGCGTTTCATCATCAAAGAAGGACGCAACTTCTCCATTAGAGCACAACCGAGCTCCAAAGGTATAATCTACTTCCTTGCATGTTGTAGATTTATTTGTAGCTTATATGTTGCTGGTTCTATCTTCTAGATAGATTGTATTTACTAATCATGATAGCCGAGATTGAGGACATAGATCTTGGACTGGGTTTTATAGCCTTCTGGATAGTTGATCCCTGTGTCAAGTGGGTCAAAAGTTTTTGAAACCTATCCTAGAGGCCCACCCTATTTCCAACAACATCAAGGGCACAACCGAGCCGTCCCGAGAAGGAAGTTCGGATGGAGCCGAGCCCAGGGCTGAGAGAGCACATGTTGCTCCCAGGGCAAGGGCCGAGAAGGAAGGGCCTTCGCGGGCTGTGACTGACATCTAACGCATGGCTGCGTCTGGCGCTCAGGCTTCTACGTCTAGGCCGAGGTCACCCGAGACCTCAAAAAGAAAGAGGCCGCGTCAGACTATTCGGTCTTCTTCGCCGAGCTCAGAGATGCGGCACGCCAGGCGTATGTCATTCAAGGACATTGAGATTTTGGCACTCGGTGTCGAAGACGCCCAAGCCCTCCAGGCGCCTTCGAACTCGGACCTCCTCGAGATCCCTCCCCCGGGGTGTTCGGCGGCTTCTCCTGTGGCCGCGGCAGAGGTTCCTACCTTCGGGTCTACCCCTTTCCGTCCTGCTAGACCGGAGGCTCGGTCGCCCCCAGCCGAGGTCAGGTAGAAGGAAGACCGGTCGCAGAAAAGGCCGAGAATCGAGGGGGGTTCCAGCTCGACTGCGGCGTCGCCATCCGCCGGTCCAAGTTCGTGGGAGCCGAGCTTCCTACTCGAACCAGGGAGACTCATGACGATGGAGGATCGTGTTCTCCGGAAGGTCAATCCCCTCATTCTCGAGGCACTTGGGCGGGCCTGCGCTTGCCTCGAGATATGGCTCAACTGGAGAGGTATAGCGACCCGAAGTTGATACTGTCACTGCTGCAGTCGTGCTTCACGATGAGTTCATCCAAACCTTTAAACTTTTTGTCAAGTTGTTTAGTTTTGGCGGCTGTTCTGATTTTCTCTATGAATGCCCTGTTTCTTTAGCAGGCGGTGCAGAAGTCTCTGGTGGCAGCTGATAGGCTCTATAAGCACAGCACCGTGGTCGTCGAGCTGAACGCAGAGAAGAACGGCCTCGAGGAAGCCCTGGACGCCGTTACTCAAAAATCGACAAGAGCCGAAGGAGAGTTCAAGGCGGGGCTCGAGCACGTGAGGGACGAGACGGAGGCCGAAAAGAGGAAGGTGGCCGAGCTCGAGGCTTCCCTGGAAAGGCTGAAGGACGACTTCGAGGCCAAACTTAGTGCCAAATCAAAAAGGGCGGACGAGGCTGAGGCTAAACTCGAGTTGGAATGTGATGCCGTCTTTGAGGACACCAAGGCGCAAGTGACGGCTCATTATAAGGCCAGGGTGCTTGTGGCGAGGGACAAGGCTTGGGCGAAGGGATGGTGCTCCGGTTTAAAGGAGGCGGGGGTTTCGGAAGGCCACTCATCCTTCAAGGATCCGCCTCCATACCCAGTTCCGGTGCCGAACCCCGCCCCTCTCGTCATTGTCCCCACTGGCGAGATGGCTGCTGGGGAACCTAGCGCTGAACAGACCGGGGCCGACATTAGAGCCGCTGCCACTCCTCATGCCTCCGACCCCGCGTGACCTCGGGCCGGTCCTGTCTATTTTGCTCGCAGAGATTTGTAATTGCCTTTTTGCTTTTGATGTATCTTTCTTGTTTTCAATTGTATCCGTTGTTTTGTGTAACGATTACAATTGAAATTTTTTTTGGCTACTATCTGGGTCACTTTCCTTGTCGTGTATGTTTTTTGCTATTCAAATATTTTGTATAAGTATATGAGCTCGGTAGGGATAGGTGCCAAGCTGCCCCTAAGTTGGCCCTAGATTATATCATTAGGATCGCTGCCCCATCGATAGATATGTAAATAGCGCGTCAGCAACCTGGCATGAGTGCCGAGGTGCTCACGTAGCACGAAATGGAGAAGACCCACTGGCTCGTCGCCAGGGGCGCGCCGGCAACCTGGCATGAGTGTCGAGGTGCTCTCATAACGCGAAATGGAGAAGACCCACTGGCTCTTCGCCGGGGGCGCGCCGGCAACCTGGCAAGAGTGCCGAGGTGCTCTCATAACGCGAAATGGAGAAGACCCACTGGCTCGTCGCCAAGGGCGCACCGGCAACCTGGCAAGAGTGCCGAGGTGCTCTCATAACGCGAAATGGAGAAGACCCGAGACGCGTAGTCCCTTAGGCGTTGTTGGAGAGTTCTATGTTCTGTAGAGAATTGAGAGAGACAAGGAACATAGTGCTTTTATTGCTCTTCAAAAATTAGTTATAATTTAGAAATAAAACTTCTTGAGGTGCGTCGCGTTCCATGGTCGTGGCAATTGTTTGCCATCCATGTTCTCAAGCTTGTAAGCCGAACGACCGCTGACCTCAGTGACCTTGAACGGTCCGTGCCAGTTTGGCACCAACTTGCCGTGGTTTGGATCTTTGTCCTACGAGAGGGACTTCTTCAAGACGAGTTCCCCAATTGAGAATTTCCTCTCTCTGACCCTTTGGTTGTAGCCCTTGGCCAACTGCTGCTGATAGGCAGCCAGACGGACAGCTGCTGCTTCTCTGCGCTCTTCGGCTAGGTCTAGTTCTTGAGACAAGTTCACGTCGTTATGGCCTTGGTCGAAGAGTTCCGATCTCAAGATCGGGAGATCGACCTCAAGCGGAATCACGGCTTCCATACCATAAGCGAGAGAGAAAGGTGTTGCCGAGGTGGAGCATCTTGGTGTCGTCCTGTATGCCCACAGGACGCTCGGCAGTTCTTCTACCCATCTTCCTTTGGCTCGATCGAGCGTCTTCTTGAGTCCATCGAGCACCACCTTGTTGGAGATCTCGGCTTGGCCGTTGCTTTGGGGGTATGCAGGGGTGGAGTAATGATTTCTGATCCCAAGCCCTTAGCAGAAGGTTTTGAAGAGGTTGGAATCGAACTGAGTCCTGTTATCTGAGATCAAAGTTCATGGAATTCCGAACCTCGTGATGATGTTTCTCCAGACGAAACTCTTCGAATCATGTTCGGTGATGGAGGAGAGTGCTTCTGCCTCTATCCACTTGGTGAAGTAATCAGTGGCTACTATCAGTCACCTCTTATTTCCTGGAGCTCGGTGGAGAGGTCCTACGATGTCCAATCCCCATTGGGCGAAAGGCCTTGGGCTGGATAGTGGACTCAGATCCTGAGCTGGCTGGTGGAGGAAGTGTGAAAACTTCTGGCACTTTTCGCACTTCTGGCATATTTCTGCACGTCTGTCTGCATGTACGGCCACCAGTAACCCTGGCTAATAGCCCGGTATGCCAGCGACCGTCCACTGATATGGCTTCCGCAGATTTCTTCATGCATCTCGTAGAGGAAATCGTTGACATTGTCAGGGTGGACGCACTGAAGGTAGGGTCCGGTGAAGGACTTCCTGTAGAGCTTGCCTTGTGGGCTCAACCAAAACCGAGCTGCTCTCAGTCTGATTCGGCGAGCTTCGTTCTTGTCTTTGGGGAGCTGGTCATTTTTAAGGAAGGTGATGATTTCGTCCATCCAGCTCGGGCCGAGATTGACGTATAGAATTTGCCGAGGTGGAGGGAGCTCAGTGCTCGGCCTCTCTAGTGATCCTACCTCTACAATTCTTTTCCTCCCGGCCTCAACCGCTGAAGCTAGGCTGGCGAGGGCGTCGGCATGAGAGTTGGAGTCTCTACCAATTCGCTTGACTTCGGCTCTTTGGAACTGCGAGAGGAGTTTTTTTGCGTGCGCTAAGTAGGCGGCCATCCTGTCGTCGCGAGCTTGGTAGTCTCCAGTCAGCTGGCTTGTTACTAACCGTGAATCACTGAAAATCGCCAACTGTTGAGCTCCTAGGATTTTAGCGCTATTCAGCCCGGCTATTAGAGCCTCGTACTCTGCCTCGTTATTAGATGCTTTGAAGTCAAGGGTGAGGGCTTGCTCGATAACCAATCCTTCTGGAGATTGAAGGACTACGCCAGCGCTAGCCTTCTTAGAGGTAGAGGATCTATCAACACATACCTTCCAAGCGGAAGTGAGGAATCAGTTCTAGGCCCGCTCTTCTTCTGTCCCAGTGACTTCGTCCTCATGCCTCCTGTCCCCCAGTTCGGTGCCGAGCGAGGTCGGTGCCGAACTTGGAGAGGTGAATTCGACGATGAAATCTGCCAGAACTTGAGCTTTGACTGCTGTTCTAGGTTGATACTTGATGTCGTATTGCCCTAGTTTGACGGCCCACTTTGAGATTCGGCCGGAGAAGTCGGCCTTTTTGAAGACCGCTCCGAGCGGATGTTCCGTCACGACCACGATGGAGAAGGCTTGGAAATAGTGGGAGAGTTTGCAAGAAGCGCTGACAAGTGCGAACGCGAGCTTGTCCATTAGGAGGTACCTGGTCTCGGTGTCAAGCATGGTTTTGCTTGTCTAGTAGATCGGCATTTATTGTTTGTCGTCCTCTTTAAGGAGGACCGAACTGACCGCATGATCCGAGACTGCGAGGTAGAGGTAGAGCACTTCTCCCTGTTTCGGAGTCGAGAGCAGGGGAGGTGAGGAGAGATAGGCTTTGAGCCTTTGCAGCGCTTCGTCGCACTCTGATGTCCAATGGAATTTCAGATTTTTCTTTAGTAGTTGAAAGAAGGCCTACATTTATCTGATGATCTGCTGACGAAATGGTTGAGCGCGACAGCCATGCCGGTGAGCTTCTGGACCTACTTCATCGTCGTTGGACTTTGTATTCCAAGGATTGCCGTGATCTGATCTGGATTGGCTTCAATTCCTCTTCTAGTGAGCAGGCTTGCAAGGAATTTACCAGAACTGATGCCGAACGCGCATTTGGAGGCATTGAGTTTGAGCTTGAACCTCCTAAGTATGTCAAACGCCTGACTCAGGTCGGCCAAGTGGTCCCGGGACTGCTTGGACTCTACGACCATGTCATCAATGTAGACCTCCACCATCTTACCTAGCTGGGCCTGGAACATCTTCGCGACCAACCTTTGGTAGGTGGCCCCTGCATACTTTAGTCTAAAGGGCATGACCTTGTAACAGTAAATACCTCTGGGCATTATGAACGCAGTCTTCTCCTCTCAGGTTCATACATCGGTATTTGGTGGTAGCCTCGATAATCATCGAGGAAGCTCATCCTTTCGTGGCCAGCAGTGGCGTCGATCAACTGGTCGATTTTGGGGAGTGGGAAGCTGTCTTTGGGACAAGCCTTGTTTAGGTCAGTGAAATCGATGCAGACTCTCCACTTCCTAGTTTTCTTTTTGAAGACCACTGTATTCGCCAGCCATCTCGGATACTTGACCTCCTTGATTGCCTCGGCCTCGAACAGCTTTCCAACCTCCTCGACTACTGCCTCTGACTGTGGTACCCCCGTCCTGCATGACTTCTGCATCACTGGTTTGTGTTGAGGGTCCACGCTGAGCTTGTGGCACATGACTTCGGGGTCAATGCCAGGCATCTCGTAGGGGGTCCAAGCGAAGACCTCCTTGTTTCTGAATAGGAGACCGACGAGTTCAGCCTTCTCCGTCTCGGCAAGCTGACTGCCAATTAAGAAGTGGCGCTCGGGATAGGTGGGATCGAGCCTGACCTCGGTCAAATCCTCGACACTTTTCTTCTCAGGATAGCGGCCGACCTTATTAAGCTCGTCTTCCAGCTCGGCCATATTCACTTGCTGCGACTCCTTCTCTCCGGGCACTACGGCCATTAGACATTGCTTGGCTGCCTACTGGTCGCCCCTGACAATGACCACCTTTATTCCACCGTTCTTATCCTCTAAGGGGAATTTGAGTTTCTGGTGGTGGGTGGAAGCTATTGCTTCCATTCTGTGCAGACATGTCCACCCCATTATAGCATTATAGGGAGACGACGAGTCTACCACAAGAAAGTCGACAGTTATGGAGGCACCTTCGACTTGGACCGCGAGGGAGATCTTTCCCTTGGGATACATTGGTTTGGTGCTGAAGCCTATCAGGGGAGTCCGTGCTTCCTCCAGGTTTTCTTTCTCTAAGGCCCATCCTCCTAAAGCAATCGAAATAAAGGATCTCGGAAGAGCTTCCGGGGTCGACGAGGATCCTTTGGACTATGCATTTTTTAGTTTGAGGGTAATGATTAGCAGATCGTTATGGGGGAGCTGGACTCTTTCCAAGTCTTCATCGGAGAAACAGATCCTGGGCTTCTCCTTCCGAGCTTTCTTGGATGCCGGTTCGAGCTCGGCAGTCATCACCTGTTTGCCATGTGCAGCCCTCTTGGCCTCGGCTCGGGCCTGATTACTCCCCTTTGGGGCGGGAGCCAGGTGGATGACACTGATGAGTTTTTCCGATTCTTCGCTAGAGTGAGCTCCGTCATCCTGGCGCTGAGCTCGGCTGGTGTTTACTCCTCCTTTCACATATTCCTTTAAGTGCTCT
Source organism: Litsea cubeba (assembly GCA_012931725.1). Taxonomy (NCBI): domain Eukaryota; kingdom Viridiplantae; phylum Streptophyta; class Magnoliopsida; order Laurales; family Lauraceae; genus Litsea; species Litsea cubeba. The sequence continues at coordinate 60,637,018 of CM022953.1, forward strand.
TCCTTGACGAGCTTCTCAAGGTGTGATTTGAGAGAGAAACAGTCTTCTGTGTTGTGCCCATTCTGCTTGTGGTAGGCACAAAACTTACCCTGGTTTCGGCGGCGGGGTTGCTTTGCATAGGCTGTGGCCAGCTGAAGTAGGTCTGGTCTTTAATCTTGTTCAGTATTTTGTGGATAGGCTCCACGAACACTGTGTGGACACTTGATCTGGACTTCTTGCCATCATCCGCATTGGGAAACGAGGCTGCTGCCGAGGTAGTGGAAGCTCGGTATCGATTCCTTTCTTCCCTCTGAAACGCCCTTTTTCCTTTTTGGAGAAGGATTTCTTGGGGGGGTGGCGGTCATGCTCGGTGGCTTAATCTTCGGGTCTGGACTGGCCTTAGAGGTGGATTTAGAGACGCCGAAGCTCTCATTGGCCTTGACCTCGTCCTGCTCTTGGGCAACGTACTTGTTTACCCTGGCCATTAGAGCTTCTACTGAGGTCACGGTGCTCCCAACTAGTTCTTTGCGAAGGTCATTGCCTGGCAACAGGGCATGGAAGGACATGATCGCCACTTCGTCGTTGGAGTTTTCGATCTGGTTATAGACAGTCCAGAATCTCTTAGCGAACTGGGTGATACTCTCGTTCCACCTCATCTTGAAGGCCATGATGTCGCCATCTGTCTTCGGGATGACCATGTGGGCCTGGAACTTCCCCAGGAAGGAGTTCTACAACTGGTGCCAACTCAAGATTGATCCTTCTGGGAGATTGCAAAACCATTTGAGGGGGAGGTCTCCCAGACTCGATGAAAAAACTCTACAGTTCAGATGGCCGACATCACCCCACACCGAGATCTTCTGAGTGAAATGTCGGAGATGCGCTGCCGGATCCGAGGTGCTGTCATAATGAACGAACATTGGGATGCTGAATCTCTTAGGCAGGAGGAAATCCTTGATTTCCCGAGAGAAAGGAGAAGAGTCGGCGTTGCCGGAGTCGTACGAATCCAAAGGATCGCGAGAGAGAGCCTCCATATTGCGCTTGATAGCCTGTCTGACGAGCTTGTCAAGCCGCATTTCTTCGTCTTCTTTGTCCTCGAAGGGGGGCTCCGACCTTCTCTTCGAGTGACTGTTGCTGGAGCTCTCGTCCTGAGCCCGGCGCTGCCTCTTGCGTTCGAAGTGTTGCCTAAGGTTGATCTCGGATCGATGCCTGGGATCGATCTCGGATCGATGGGTCAGCCTACTTTTGGAAGGTCGGGGTCCAACCTTTGCCTCGTGCTCAGGCTGCTGCCGAAGCCATTGTTGGAGCTGCCAAATCAATTTCTCTTGTTCTCGGATGAGGATGTTCTGGGCCGCAACATCCCCATCGCTAGTGAAGTGACAGGAATGATGGGACTTACTGACTGCTACAGATTTGTCCCTTTGAGGACGCTCCTGTCGCTGTTCATCTCGCCGAGGATCCATAACCTCCTCCTCCGGGGATGAATCCTCGATTCGCTCCAGAAACGAGATCTGAACGAAGAGGTGTGCGTCAGGGCGCTCTTCGACTGCAACTGCGCCAGACCTCGACTCAGATCGCCTCTGAGGAGGAGCGACCGGCGACGGGCCCGTGGGTGGTGCATCGCCCTCACAGATTCTCCACCTTTCAGCTTTGAGGATTCTCCGCCTTTTTTAGCCTTGGGGGGCATGGTGCTTGGGAAGATCGAGTTAATGCTTCCCCACAGACGGCGCCAACTGTAAGTGCCTAAATATCACGGACTTTGTAATGGAGGTTATTTTGAGTCTGATGCTCCTTCGAAGATGGTGAGTAGCCTAAGATCCTGAAAGGGGAGAAGATGAGGACGTCAAAGGACCCTGGCTGTGGGCATCACAAGGCTCTCCGATGCCTAAGTCAGTGAGAGATCTGAGCAATAGGATAGAGATAAGGAAGGAGAGAGACAGAGTAGCAGCTCTCTGGTTGTGATTGTGCGTACCTGTGATGGAGTTCGCTCATCTATTTATAGAGGAGGAGGTCTATGTTGCATGGCGGGGCTCATGACGACGTCCTAGCATTCCCAGAGATACTGTCATGTCAGCCCACTATTCATTAAATGGAAATCCGATCAGCCCATTATGCATTAAATGCTGGTCTAATTGGGCCTTACCACATCTGACTTTTGGGCCTAGTCCCATCGGGCCTGGCTTGGAGCCATACTCTGATGGGACGTAGCCACTGGATGCCACTCTGTCAGGGGTGAGGGGTGGCCAAGATGGCTTTGTCAGACCCAGCTGGATATCCTTGAAAGTACAACCATCATCGTCCATCTCGGCTAAAGGTTTGGCTCTGGTGCCGAGCTGAGCGGTCGAAGTGAAGGTTTCGTATTGAGGTCGGGGGTGCCCGAGACCACAAATGGCCTCGACCTCGGATAGCGCATGAGTAACGTTCACCGAGGCTAAGGCGTGATTAGCCGACACTAGTGCCGTAGTTATTATAACCCCAGTGTTTTGGGAGACATCCCCACACAGGGTTGTTTGAAGATAACGATGTAGTCCGTGCAAATAGAAAAAAAGGCCTCATCCCTGGTTGGGTGGAGGGAGACAAAGAATCCCCTCTGCAACTCCCTTTCTTCTCCACTCAACATATCGAAGACCGAAAAACCCTTTTTTCCTTCATTTTTCTCTTCTTCTGAGAAACGCTTTGGCAAAGGGCGGGAGATCGTTGTTGTGTTTAGGGTAGAAAACAAAGTTGGTTCTATACATGATGATGTTGTTCGCATAGATGGAAGGGTAAACCTGTCCAATTTACTTGTACGAACCCTAATCTGGATGTTATTATGTATTCATAACCTAATTTGTCTAATTTAGATTTAGAAACAGTTATTTGGTAAAAAATTATATTTTTTTTAAGTGGGCCCGTAACACTTTATGCAAGTCACCATATGTTTTAATCATTAGTTTTTTTTATAAGTGGGTCCGTAACAACTTGCAAAAGCCACCATCTTTTTAATCAATTTTCACTTTTATCAGTGGTCCCCACGGAAGAAATGACTTACACATGCATTACCTCTACCTGTATTAGTAAAACAAATCGTGTAACATCTTACACCAAATTCTTAGGCGGGACAGATGTACAAGGATTTAATATTATAACTAGCACCAAACGCCCGTGCTAAGCCCGGGCCAAAAGGAAAAATATATTAAAAATTTAAGAATTATTTTAAAATATTATTAAGATAAAAAAAACTCTAAAAGAAAGAAGTTTATTATCTTTGAATATGAGAATCTTTTAACATGTGATGAAAATAAATATAAAATGAGAAATAAACTTACATAACATAATGCCCTCTTGAATTTAAAGGCATCGACCATTACACAAGTATGAATGTGTATCTATATAGGGGCAGCTCTCCTAAGCTAAAGCTTAGGTTAAGGTAAGCTCAAGTTTGTGGTGGGGACCACCTGGTGACCCACATGGGGGTGGTGATATGGGGATTTCAAGGACTCATTGGGACCATTCTCTTTGTAAAAAATTAGTCTCAACCGTGGTTTCTACCATCTCCATTTAGCCCCAAAAGTTTAATAGTCAACAATCCATTCGGATTAGTACACAGTCGATCCAACGGTCCAGTAAATCCGAATATGACCAAAAGCTAGTGGACATGTACAATTTAGGGAGGTCGTGTTTTTGGTCCATTTGGATGGACCAAGGGTGGGCCCCACAAGCGTAAGCTTGCAGAATAAAATGGAGCGATATGGTGCCCGGGCTCAAAAACTATAATGAAATATGTGATTCTTTTTTGAGATATTATCGGAAAAGTACAAATTTTGTAGAAATAAATAAGTAGTTTATATTTATTATATATATAACTTTAATAGAAAAGAAAAAGTAACTTGGTGGGGTCACATGATGTAACGTCTAACGTTGAGCCTCATATCCTAATTCCTTCAAGGTGTGTCCAATTGGACAGTGGGACCTTGCTGATGTGTCATTCCGAGGATCCTTAGTGGGGTCACATGATGTAACATCCAAAGATATGCCCATATCTAAGTATCTAAAGGTGTGTCCAATTGAATATTTGGTCAGTAGGCCTTTGTTGATGTGGTGTTCCAAGGAGCATTGGTGGGGTCACATGATGTAATTTTTAAAAGTGAGCATCTTATCCTAATTCATTAAGGTGCATCATGATGTGTTTGAAGGTGGCCTTGTTTGTCTGGTCTTTAACTTGAAAGACATATCCCGTAGTATCATCAACTTCTTGGTAGAAGTGGAGAAAGGATAGGTGTGATAAGGATGGAAGAAGTTGTTTAGAGAAAGAGACATGCTGAATGCACCGAAAAAAAGGCCTGAAAAAGGGCCTGAAAGGCCCTGGGCCCTAGGATCACAGGCCTTGGACCCTTGGATCAAATGTGATCCTAAGGATCCTAAGGCCCAGGGCCTTTCAGGCCCTTTTTCAGGCCATATTTTCGGTGCATTCAGACTTTCACTTAGAGAAATTGTAGGAGATATGATAAAGATGTGAGTTTGTTATATTTATAAAATTTTTTGAATGAAATGGAGAGATTTAGGGAGGTGATTTGGAAAAGACAATTGAAGACCAAACGCCCGTGCTAAGCCCGGGCCAAAAGTAAAAATATATTAGAAACATAATAATTATTTTAAAATATTATTAAGATAAAATAGGTCTAAAAGAAAGAAATTTATTATCTTTGAATATTAGAATCTTTTAACATGTGATGAAAATAAATATAAAATGAGAAGTAAACTTACATAACATAATGCCCTCTTGAATTTAAAGTCATCGACCATTACACAAGTATGAATGTGTGTCTATATAGGGACAGCTCTCCTAAGCTAAAGCTTAGGTTAAGGTAAGCTCAAGTTTGTGGTGGGGCCCACCTGGTGACCCACATGGGGGTGGTGATGTGGGGGTTTCAAGGACTCCCTGGGACCATTCTCTTTGCAAAAAACTTAGTCTCAACCGTGGTTTCTACCATCTCCATCTAGCCCGAAAAGTTTAATGGTCAACAATCCATTCGGATCGGTACACAACCGATCCAACGGTCCATTAAATCCGGATCTAACCAAAAGCTAGTGGACATGTAAAATTTAGGGAGGTCGTGATGTTTGGTGCATTTGGATGGACCAAGGGTGGGCCCAACAAGCGTAAGCTTACAGAATTAAATGGAGGGGTATGGTGCGCGGGCTCAAAAAATATAATGAAATATGTGATTCTTTTCTGAGATATTATCGGAAAAGAACAAATTTTATAGAAATAAATAAGTAGTTTATATTTATTATATATAATCTTAATAAAAAAGAAAAATAACTTGGTTGGGTCATATACTGTAACATCTAACGGTGAGCCTCATATCCTAATTCCTTCAAGGTGTATCCAATTGGACAGTGGGACCTTGCTGATGTGTCATTCCGAGGATCCTTAGTGGGGTCACATGATGTAACATCTAAAGATATGCCCATATCCAAATATCTAAAGGTGTGTCCAATTGAATATTTTGTCAGTAGGCCCTTGTTGATGTGGTGTTCCAAGGAGCATTGGTGGGGTCACATGATGTAATTTTTAAAAGTGAGCATCTTATCCTAATTCATTAAGGTGCATCATGATGTGTTTGAAGGTGGCCTTGTTTGTCTGGTCTTTAACTTGAAAGACATATCCCGTGGTATCATCAACTTCTTGGTAGAAGTGGAGAAAGGATAGGTGTAATAAGGATGGAATAAGTTGTTTAGAGAAATTGTAGGAGATATGATAAAGAAGTGAGTTTGTTATCTTTATAAGAAACTCTGAATGAAATGGAGAGATTTAGGGAGGTAATTTGGAAAAGATAATTGAAATGGAGATTTACGGAGGAGATCTGTTTTAGATGAGTGTGGTGCCCACTTTTTCTTATATATTTCTTTGAAAGGAGAGACTTTTTAGTGATAACGTGGCACCCTCATAGCCCACCTCTCACACCCAAAGCTCTATGTGATTTTATAAGTATTTTTCTGAAAGGAGAGACTTTTTAGGGATGACGTGGCACCCGTACAGCCCACCTCCCCCTTTGCTTTAATATATATAAAGAGCCCCTAAGATATAGGATTCATCATTATCTCCAATTTACCAAATTTTTAGGCATTCCATATATGCAAGCATTTGAAGCTATTAGAAGAGGAAGAAAAGTAGCAAATAACTGCATGTGTCGTTAAACATGGGGCGTTTTGGCTTTACAAAGTGCTTCGGGTGTTATGTAGATCTCCTTATATATACATGGTATTAAATAATGTGTTTAGGTTGTAATAAAAAGATGAGATATTTGGGACACCAGTTACAATCTAGAAACGTGGAAAAGAGATATAAGAGTCATGTAAGTGAGATTGGGAAGAGAGTTAATGTTACACCCCGTCGACCCGAGTTAATCAAGATTAACTCTAATTGATTGGAATTGATGCTTATTAATTATGTTAATTAAGCTAATTATGGTTAATGACCAAATTGAATTGAATTAGCCTCAAATGATTGATTTGGGCTTAATGAAATGTTAATGAATGAGATTGAACTATTTGAGTTGGTTTTAGACCCAAACAAAGGAAGACAAGGACTTTTCCGTAAATATGGATTTTCACGTATTTCGTCGAATACGATAACTCTTGATACCAACGCATGTGTCTCAAAGAGTACGTTAACTTTCATAATAGACTTGAACTCATTGGACTTGAAACGGATCAAATGACCTTTCATTTGACTTGAATTGTAAATAGAGTTAGAGATGAAGAGGCTAAGTGTAAACTTATGTGACATAAATAGAGAAATGAAATGTGTATGTTGGACTTTACTTTTATGTAAAGGACTCATACAGTTTTAGTTGTTTCATCAATGTAAGTGTACATTTGACAGTATGAATGTATGTTTATCCCTTGTGGATCTTGTCTTAAGTTCGGTTAATTCAGAGTTTATGAAAGTAAGTATGGTTTGCGACTAGGGGTTTGTCCGGATTAATCAAATCTCGGCCCGGGTCGTGACAATTAAAACCAAGAAATTCAAAATAAATTGAGGCTGAGGGCTGATTTCTCAATTGAGATCAAAATACATAGAGGCATGTTGATCTCATTTATTGCACATGAAAAATTATTAGAGAATGTTCATACCAAGCACCAAGTAGGAACATGAACACAAAATAAAAAGGGCATGCGGATTGAGCATTTAGCAAATGATAGAAATAATCTATAATCGAAATCAATGATAGACATAAAAGAATAGAAGAATGCTCCAAACATACCAATAGAATTTATCCATTTACATTAGCATAAAAATCCCATCTTTCTGAGCCTTTTTGTTACGAGAATTCTTACGACCCCGAGCTATGGTGACGTTTTATAGCCACTGCTCCAAAAGCCGAAGACAGAAAGTTGGATAACCTCTAAGGGAGATTGCACCTCAAGTAGATTATTTTTGCAGAGAAATCTTATGAATGCTTTATGATGAGTCTTGAAAAGCGCACATTTTCATACACATTTTGGACCATTTTAAAGGCTTATTGATATTAAAGAGCTTCATTTAGTGTCAAATCATGTTTTTATGCAATTAGGATTTATTGTAGTGCATTCATGCATAATTTGCTCAAAAATCACACTTTTTGCATAAATTTATGAAACTTGCCATTTTTGGAAATCTATTTTTGGTAAGTCGGTTATTTTGGATGCATCAAGAAGGGTCTCATGCATAGTCCATTTAAATACCTCACATGTGATTATTGTTGAATTTATTTATTTCAATTTGTGTAGGAGAAATCAAGAATAAGACCCACATTGGTGAAATATGAGAGAGATAAAGGATAAAACAACTTTCGTGGTGGGCACACATATCTTGGTATTTTTGGAGAGTTTGAAAAGTCAACAATGGAAAGCTAGATTTGAGATTTCAAGATCAAGAAAGGAAACTTCAGATTTGGTAAGATCTAATACTTACTAAGTTTGAAACTCAAAAATCAAGAAAGAAATTCAAGAAAGAAAAGTGTGCGAGAAGAGTTGACAAGTCAATCAAATAAGCTTGGAAACAAACCAAAGATGGAAGGGCAGTCAAGAAACAAAGAAGAAAAGATCCCAAGATCCTTTTTGACGTCCACATGGGTCCCACACATCCCGTTGCACAACTAACATAGAAGCTTCCATATGTGTACAATTATTTTCGGATTTTTCCGGGACAGCGTGATTAAAATGGTCATAACTCTGAGTCTGACCGTCGGATCAGTGTAATCCACACACTGTTGGAAAGATCTTTTTGAGTAGATATCCGTAGATCCAAGATTGTGTCAATCGAAGCTGAAACGAGGGAGATTTAATGCTATAATTTCTACTCGGGATTGCAATTTTGCACTTGGAAAGCACAAAAAGTCTCTCACTCACCTTCCTATTTCTTTGAAGACTTGTTGGCCAAGGAAGGGATTCACCATACAAAGAAGATTTCATGCTACAAATTTGGAACAAAGAAGGAAAGAAACAGAGCAAAAATCTATAAATTGAAGGCATAGGCGTCCCTCTCCTCTCATGAGAAGATAGACCACCTCCCTCTAGAATTACTACTACAATCCATCTTCTTCCTCTCTCTTTCTCTCCATTGAAGTCCTCAAGGAGATTTGGCTAGGAAATCACACTACACCCTTGGGTTTTCATGTAGAAGAGGCTTCTCATCCTAGTATGTAATTGTCTTGGTTTATTTTTTATCTTATGTAAAGAATTTGCATATTAGTAAAATTGTTTCTTCCTCTTTTCAATTTTTTACTTGTCCTTGGATTGACAACCCAAGGACCTAAGAGCATGATTCAAATTATGAACCCGCTTAGAATAGAATTCTGAAAGAGAAGAATACACTTCCGCACATTTAAATTTATGTTCTTCCTCACATTTAAATTCCTGCTAAAACCACACATTTACTTTTCTTGTTTTTACCACACGTTTAAATTCTTGAACTTTTGTTTATTTTCTTTATTTTTATGATCAATTCAATTTTACATCTATTTTTTCAAAGTTTATGGTTGGAACTAGTTAGCATTGCATGCATATTCATATTGGTGGAGTTAACATATGTTTAAGTTGCTGGTTATTTGCGTATTCATAACTGAATCGAAATTGGAATCGGAGATTTAAATTGAATAAGCAAGAAAAATAAGAGATTTGAGTCAAGAATCTTGTCCAAATATCTTTTGAAAATTCGGATCCCAACATAAAGTGCACAATTCTGCACATTGGTGTAGAAATTTCAGGACAGATTCTATGTGAAAAGTTTGCGATTAGAGATCTGATCAAAACACATTATTTTTCGATGAAACTTGGGAAATTTAAAGTTTGATCAGTGTACTTTCAAACCCCAAAATCTCAAGTAAAAACAATTGTGGCCTGACGGTGAACCGGTGGCTCAAATATGGATGGTCGAACCCACATGTGTGCAGAATTTCTACACAGTTTCTGGTTTTAGGTCATGTTCATACACTCATATCTCATTCGTTTTAAATCATTTTCCACTTGCCTTTTTTTTATTTGATTCATGCATCGTTATAGCTCAAGATCCAGCCATTCAACTCAATTTTAGGTTGCATTAGATTAGGAAAAATCATACATAAAAACAGCCCAGCATACTAGTTTCTCAGACTTGGAAATTTTCTTTCAGAATCAATCTCTTGGCATACATTGCATCAGTAACTTTCTAACTTAGGTCTCTTTTGTTTCTAGTTTAGTTTCTTCATTTTATTTCTAGTACCTTTCATCTTGATGTTCTAACTTATGTTTTTTTTTTTGTAGCAACTTTAGTTTTTAGTTTAAGATTTTTAGATTTACGAAGTTTTCTTTTCATTGCATAGTAATTAATTCAATTTTTGGAAAGTAGGAATGATGGTTGTAATTTTTTAGTTTTTAAGCTAGGTTTAATTTTTAATTTAGGGCAGGTACAAGTTGAAGAAGAACCTTAATTTACATTGCTCCTTGTGGATCGACCAGGTCTCACCAGTTTATTACTATATCGTGGCTTTGCACTTGGATCTCAAGATCAAGTTTATTACTCCTATGTCTAGAAAGATGCCAAAAATAGCGCACCCATAAAGAAATGTAATTGATAAAAGTCAGAAAAGTTACCTTAAATGGCAGTCCCCTGCAGCGGCGCCAAAAACATGATAGTGAGATCCAAGTGCAGGGCTGCGATGTAGTAATAAACTAGTCAGACTAGGTCGATCCATAGGGAGCAATGTAAATTAAGGTCCTCCTCAACTTGTACCTGCCCTAAATTAAAAATCTACAACTAGCCTAAAAACTAAAAAACTACAACCATCGTTCATACTTTCCCAAAATTATATTAATTACAAACCTATTAAAAGAAAACTTCCTAAATCTAAAAATCCAAAACTAAAAACTAAAGTTGCTACAAAAGAACACACAAGTTAGAACATCAAGAATAAGAAGTACCAAAAATAAAACTAAAAAACTAAACTAGAAACAAAAGAAACCTTAAATTAGAAAGTTACTAATGCAATGTATGCCATGAGATTCTGAAAAAAGATTTCAAGTCTGAAAAAGTAGTACGCTGGGCTGTTTTTATGTATGATTTTTCCAAATCTAATGCGACCTAAAACTTAATTTAATAGCTGGATCTTGAAATATAATTATGCATGAATCAAAAAAAAAGAAGAAGTGGGAAACGATTTAAAACAAATGAGATATGAGTACATGAACATGAAGTAAAACCAGAAATTGAACATAAACTCTGCACACAGGTGGGTCCAACGAGCCATGTTTGAGCCACTGGTTCACCATCTTGCCACAATTGTTTTTGCCTGAAATTCTGTGGTTTGAAATTACACTGATGAAACTTTAATTTCGCCAAGTTTCATCGAAAAATAATATGTTTTGATCAGATTTCTAATCACAAACTTTTCACACAGAATATCTGTCGTGAAATTTCTGCAACAATGTGAAGAATTGTTCACTTTTATGTTGGTATCCGAATTTTAACAAAGTGTTTGGCCAAGATTCTTCTTGCAAATCACTGATCTTTATTATCTTTTCAAATCACAACTTTGATTCCAAATTTAAATTCAGTTTTGAACACTCGAATGACCAGTAACTTAAACATGTCTAAACTCCACCAATATGAATATGCATGGAATGTTGACTAGTTCCAACTATAAACTATGCAAAAATAGACATAAGATTGAATTCATCATAAAAATAAAGAAAATAAGACAAAGTTCACGAGTTCAAATGTGTGGTGAAAACAAGAAAAGTAAATGTGTGGTTTTATCAGAAATTTAAATGTGTGGAAGAACATAAATTTAAATGTACGGAAGTGTATTCTTCTCTTTCAAAATTTTGTTCTAAGTGGGTTCATGATTTGAATCATGGTCTTAGGGCCCTTGGTTCGTCAATCCAAGCGCCAACAAGAAAAAAACACAAATCAAGCACCAATCACCCAAGGACAAGAAAGAAAATTTGAAAAGAGTAAGAAACAATTTTACTAATATGTAAAGTCTTTACATAAGATAAAAAAATAAACCAAGACAATTACATACTAGGATGAGAAGCCTCTTCTAGATGAAAAACCCAAGGGTGTAGTGTGATTTTCTGGACAAATCTCCTTGAGGACTTCAATGGAGAGAAAAGGAAAGGAAGAAGATGGAGTGTTGTAGTAATTTTAGAGAGAGGTGGTCTATCTTCCCATGAGAGATCCCGCCTATGCATTCAATTTATAGATTTTTGCTCTCTTTCTTTCCTTCTTTGTTCCAAGTTTGTAGCATGAAATCTTCCTTGTATGTTAAGTTCATTCCTTGGCCAACAAGTCTTCAAAGAAATAGCAAGGTGAGTGAGAGATTTTTGGCGCTTTCCATGTGCAAAATTGGAATCCCGAGTAGAAATTATAGCACTAAATTCCAGAGGCCATATTTCCCTCGTTTCAGCTCCGATTGATACAATCTTGGGCTCCACAGATATCTACTCAAAAAGATCTTTCCAACGGTGTGTAATTAAACCGATCTGATGGTCGGACTGAGAAATATGACCATCTTAATCATGTTGTCCCTAAAAAATTTGAGAATAATTGTAGACATAGGGAAGCTTCTATGTTAGTCGTGCAACGGGGTATGTGGGACCCATGTGGACGTCCAAAGGGATCTTGGGATCTTTTTTCTTTGTTTCTTGACTCCCCTTCCATCTTCGGATTGTCTCTAAGCTTATTTGATTGACTTGTCAACTCTTCTAGCACACTTTTCTTTCTTGATTTTTGAATTTCAAACCTAGTGAGCATTACATCTTACCAAATCTAAAGTTTCTTTTCTTGATCTTGAAAGTCCAAATCTAGCTTTCCATTGTTGACTTTTCAAACTCTCCAAAAATACCAAGATATGTGGGTCCACCACGAAAGATGTCCTACCCTTGATCTCTCTCAAATTTCATCATTGTGGGTCCCATTCTTGATTTCTCCTACACAAATTGAAATGAACAAATTCACCAATAATCACATGTGAGAAATTTGAATGTGCTATGGATGGGACCCGACTTGATGCACCCAAAATAACCGACTTTCTAAAGATAAATTTCCCAAAATGGCAAGTTTCATAAATTTTTGTAAAAAGTGTGATTTTTGACCAAATTACGCATGAATGCACTACAATGAATCCTAAATGCATAAAAACATGATTTGAAACTAAATGAGGCTCTTTAATATCAATAAGTCGTAAAAGTGGTCCAAAATATGTATGAAAATATGAGTTTTTCAGGACTCATCACCCCCCCCCCCCCCCCCCAAACTAGCATTTTGCTAGTCCATAGCAAAAACTGTGAAAAACATGAGGCGTTCATACTAACATATTCTAAAACTAATGAAATGTGAGAAAACTTCCTAAAATATGAATGCAACGCCACTTTCGCTGGCACTCTCGATTGCATTTAGCATATGCAGCAACCTCTTTAACCCCTAGGTTCACCCTAGTGGATGAGTTGTGTCTCGTGAGGGTTTGCAGTGAATTTACCTACAAAATTCTTTTTTTTTAAATAAAAGAAAATCAAATTATAGTTTTAAAAAAGACGAATGAGTCGAATCGGATGCTACAAATTCTTGAATAATCACAATATTAGACTTTTCAAAATCCGGTTCACGTTCTTATTTTCAAAACTTCTAAAAAATTATACCAAAACTTTGGGTGCCTCGTGCAAGTATATAGATCAAATCAAACTTTCAAATGTTCTATGATAATGTCGTGAAAACAAAATTCACTTTCAAATTTCCAACTTTCCTAAATTCGAAGTAATACAAGTGTCCCATCAAAGCTACTATGATGGCTTTCACACTACTATTTTTTTAAAGGCAGCGAGATGTATCTCCTCTCTTTTTTTTCTTTTCTATAAAATAGGGTTCTTTTGAGGTGATTTTTCTTAAACACAAAACATGAGGATCAAACCCATATCACTTATATTTCACCTATTTCAAATTCATGCATCCCTTATATTACTTTCCTTTTTTCTTCTTTTCACCAATTCTTTTTTCTTTTCAAAACGGATTCCAACAATAGGCAGCCCTTTTCAATTTGCTCGAATTAATTCATCGGTCTTGGTTGGCCTAACCATCCCGATGAACCAGGAGAACTTATATGTCTAGATTTTAGAAAGTCATCCTACTTTTCCTGAAAAAAGTCATCCTACTTTTCCTGAAAAACTTTGAAAATGACATTTAAAGCTCTTTTTATCAGAGAATTTTGAAATGATGTGCACGTGTTACTGTAAAAAACCAAGTTTGGTATTCTTTTTATCTTTTAGAAAATGGTGAACCTTCATTTACTTCTTTCCATAAATATCTTGATATTCAAGATTTCTAGACATCTTCAAATCGTCAAGTTCTTTCAAAAACTTTCTTTTCTAAAAATGAAAACAAAGTTCCTAAAACCAAAATAAAAAGCTTACATTTTGAAATTTTTTCCTAAAAAAGTGATAAAAAGAAAAGATTAACTGAAAAGAATGTCTAGAATTGGATAAGTGTTCTTGTTCCCACCCCCTAACCCAAGATGAACATCGTCCTCGATGTTATGCATGCGGTGCAAAAAGTAAACATAACATGAGGAAAGTAAATGACAGGAGGGTAAAGGGAAAGAGGTCAACTGAAGATGTAGTCTTTTCAATCTTTGTCCATGGTTTAGACAAAACAAAGAAAACAAAAGGAAAAGAAGAAGTTACTCTACTAACAGAAAAGAAAAACCTACATTAAAAAGAAAGACAAATCCTGCACTACTTGATCCGAAACCAAGAATCCACCCGGATCCCAGATGAAATTTTCCTCCACACAATTCATAAGAACCACAGAAAGAGATGTTCCCAAGGGAACGTGAAGCACATTGAACATGCGGATTGCTTGCTCGTTGTAAATGTACGGAGAAAGGACCACCTTTGAAAAATCCTTCATCCTCCCTTAAAAATGGGTCTTTGAATGGTAGGAGAGGAGAACGCAATGAACAACTGGGTGGCCCCATGTCCTCTCGTGCCACAAATTATTTTGAATTAATTCCATAATGTCCTTAGGCACGGGCTCAAATGATTCCAAAGTGTTAGACTCGAAGGTTTGAAAGGGACCATGCTCCTTTAATTCTAAAAGTTTCTCTGAATTACAATGAGGGCCAAGAAATGCGATGGTAATTTCTCTTATGGTCGGATCATCATATTTCATGAAGGATTCAATACATGATTCCAAGGATTCCACATTGTCTGAATCAGAAATCTGAAAAATGGGGTCATCCTCCCAATAGTAATCTTGCATTTGGGGCTCATTGGGCGCATTCGAGATTCCATCGATCATGGGAAAATCAATTTCTAGGAAATCCGCAATGTTAAAATCTTAGAAGAATCGGACCCATAGTAAGGATCAATATGGAAGGGCACAGTATCCTCTTTGAGGGGGTCCACCTTCTCCTTAGGGTCAGACTGGTGAGGGTTGGAGGAATTTGGCTCATAAGGTTCATAATCTGACTCATGCAACGCACCATAATCCATATCATCAACTGCACCCCTCCGCATATTTGCGCAACCCATATCCGTTGGATTTTCAATGAGTGATGGATCATCATGTTGAAATTCATTCTCATTGCCAAGGGTGTCATTTACTTTTTTTCATTTGAAGTGCAGTTTGACTAATTAAAGTCATTAGTCTTTCCATGGACCGTGCATTGTTCTATATGGATTGCATGACATTTTGCGTGAATGCGATGAATCTGGCTAAAGTATCTTCCAAGGATCCCTCCGAGGATGGTGGTGGTTCATATGACCATTCGGGCGGTGGGGAGTCATTAGGTGCATATGAACAAGAAGAAGAATGAGGTGCATATGAAATATCCTGTGAGGAGTAATCATACGACCCACCCGGAGTAAATTCTTGGAGATAAAAATTTCCCATATCAAACCCATCTTGCCAATTGTTAGGAGCCTCATTGCCCAGGCTACTCATGTTACTCATTTCATCATGGCAAGGCCATTGACTTGCATTTGATTCTGCATGCCATTGAATTCCCACATCCATATTTGAAGGAACGAATGAGTGTGTGGGGTGTGGTTAATCATGTGGGGTTGGATCGATACCGAGATCAAGCCTAGAGCTCCACTCATCTCGACAAGTCCTGTGCATTGATCTCGGCCCGAGCTGGATGGACCCAATCATCTCTTACCTGAAGGACGACCAGCTCCCCGAAGACAAGAATGAAGCCCACCAAATCACACTCAAGGCAGCTCGATTCTGGCTATCTCCTGAAGGCAAACTCTACAGAAAATCCTTCACGGGCCCCTACCTCCAATGCGTCCATCCAAGCAAGGTGGACGACTTTCTGTATGAGATCCATGAAGGAATCTACGGTAGTCACATCGGAGGGCGATCACTGGCCTACAGAGCTATCAGCCAAGGTTACTGGTGGCCATATATGCAGAAGGATGCTCAAGTATACGCCAGAAAATGCGAAAAGTGTCAGAAGTTCTCCCATTCTCTTCATCAGCCAGCGCAAGACCTGAGTCCCCTCTCCAGTCCATGGCCCTTCGCTCAATGGGGGCTGGACATTGTGGGACCTCTCCACCGAGCTCCAGGGAACAAGAGATGGCTGATAGTCGCTATAGATTACTTCACGAAATGGGTAGAAGTTGAACCGCTGTCCTCCATTACTGAAAGGGACTCCAAAAACTTCGTATGGAAGAACATCATAATGAGGTTCGGCATCCCCAGGGCCCTGATTTCGAACAACGGGACTCAGTTCGACTCCAACTCCTTCAGAGACTTCTGTCAAAAACACGGCATCAGGAACCACTACTCCACTCCGGCGTACCCGCAGAGCAATGGCCAGGCCGAAATTTCTAACAAGGTACTCCTGGACGGCCTGAAGAAGCGATTGGACAAAGCAAAAGGGAGATGGGTAGAAGAGCTTCCTAGCGTGTTGTGGGCATATGGGATGACTCCGAGATGATCCACCTCGGCGACACCATTCTTGTTAGCCTATGGGATGGAGGCGGTCATTCCTTTAGAAATTGGCCTCCTTACCCTGAGATCAGAGCCTGTCGACCAAGGCCGAAATGCGATGAACCTAGCAATGGAGCTGGACCTAGCCGACGAGCGCCGAGATGCAGCAGCCATACGACTGGCCGACTATCAGCAACGGCTAGCCAAAGGATACAATGAAAAAGTCAGGAAAATGAGCTTCTCAGTAGGAGAACTGGTCCTGAAGAAGACCCTGCCAGCTGACAGAGACCCAAATGAAGGCAAACTGGCCCCAAACTGGCATGGCCCATTCAGGGTGGTTTCAATGGCAGGACGATCTTCTTACAAACTTGAAGACTTGGAAGGCAGACAGTTGTCGAGACCGTGGAACGCATCTCACTTGAAGAAGTTCTATTTCTAAGATGTAATGAAAGTTCTATGATCAATGAAAGCAGCATTTGCCCTGTCATCTTATCTCAGTTCGGCAGCTCCAGGTTCATACACCCTGGGATTGACTTCGGATTCATACATCCAGTCTTCCCTAAAACTCTGGGTTCATGCGCCCATGGACCGACTTAGGATTTATACATCCAGTCGCTCCTAAAACCCTGGGTTGATACACCTTGGGAAGACTTCGGATTCATACATCCAGCCTTCCCTAAACTTTGGGTTCACGTGCCCATGGACTGACTTAGGATTTATACATCCAGTCGCTCCTAAAACCCTGGGTTGATACACCTTGGGAAGACTTCGGATTCATACATCCAGCCTTCCCTAAATTTTAGGTTCACGTACCCATGGACTGACTTAGGATTTATACATCCAGTCGCTCCTAAAACCCTGGGTTGATACACCTTGGGAAGACTTCGAATTCATACATCCAGCCTTCCCTAAATTTCGGGTTCACGTGCCCATGGACTGACTTAGGATTTATACATCCAGTCGCTCCTAAAACCCTGGGGTTCATATATCCTGGGACTGACTTCGGATTTACACATCCAGTCTTCCCTAAACTCTGGGTTCATACACCAGCCGAGATCCTCGAGACTCTGGGTTCATCTCGGCTAATGACAGTCTTAGAAAGACAGAACAGTGCAAGCACAAAAGTGCAGAAAAACAGCACAAAAAAGAAGAAAAAAGCAATGCAAGCACAAAAGTGCAGAAAAGCAGCACAAAAATACAGAAAAAAACAAAAACGAATGCAAAGATGCAGAATAAACATTCCATCTGATCAGAAACTTTTTTCTTTTATTGATGTAATTTCTTCTTTACAAGGGTTACAGAAAAGAAAAACGAAATACAGCAAGGAGGCTCGTGGTCCTCTAAAAACAAAAAAGAAATAAAGCCTAGAGACTCTGATCCTCGCTGGTCCACTGCTTGGAGACTCTGGGAGATTCTGATCTTCACTGACTATTTAGTCTGGTCTTTAGTGTCAGGAGCTCTTCAACACCCTCTGGTTTGGGAGCAAGCTCAGGCCCCTGATCCACTGATTGGAGATCTTCAGCCTGAAGGCCTCTCGATCCGGCCCGTTGCTCGGAGGTCTTGATATCCCCCACAAGACCCTCTAGCATGATGCCACACAAGACCCTGGAGGATCAAGACAAGACCCTGCAGCATGATCCGACGCAGGACCATGCAGGATCAAGTGCGCGACCAACTCCCAGCCAGAGAATAAGCACCTCCCGGCCGCACAAGCAGGAGATGATCTCCGCACAACCACATAGGTGGGAGTTGGCCGTGGACCCGCATTCATAGAGCGCGTAGTCCATGGGGATCGTCTTCAGAGAGCGCCCAGACCACGACTTCCGACGACAGTCCCTCCCAGAGGAAGCTGTCTTCAGTCGCAGAAGGATCGGTCAGAGCAGAGGTTCTTAAACAAGTTCTACAAGGCGAAACTGCCAGAACATCTGGCAGACGTGGATAGATCCTCATCACTGTGAGAAATGAAAAGGAGGAAGGGTTGCTGGTTCAAGGTCTTTCTTCTCTCCCATGGCAGGCCTGCGACCTCAATTTATAGAGGGAGGAAGGGCTCAGTACTCGAAGACCCATCAATGAGGCGAGGTCTCCCATGCTTCGCGTGGAGTGCACGTCTACCACAAGTTGACCAGTGGCTCCGATGGCGAACACGTGGAGCCATCTACTTGTTTTCTGCATCGGCCGTACCGCCATACTTACAGCTACTTATGAGCCTTGGAATGCGGGATATCGGAGCAGATACGGCACTCTCTCCAACTCAAGACTCTCACATCACGTCACTCAACCGGACTCAAGCACAAAGGAGCCGAAATAAAAAAGATGGAGAAAAAGAAAGCACAAGTGAATAAGTTCTGCCTTTCATTAAAAGTAAAGGGGATTACATCACCAAAACCTTTACATCATCAAAGAAACAGAGAAATTACAAGTATGAAAGCAGCAGAAGTACAAAGATCAAGAAGCTACAGGGGCTTTGGCGACTCCATCAGCACTATTACTGTCTCTGGTGGACCGGTGGTCTCGGCGACGACAGCAGCATTCTCTTGCGCATCACCCGCAGGAGGGGCAAAAGGAGTGTCGCCCAAAGGTGCAACCGGAGCATCACCAGCAGAAGGGATAGGTGGAGCGCCATCCGAGATAGTACCAGCTGCAGGAGCATCCACCTGGGCACTCTCGGCCAACGGAGCGGAACTCGGCTCGGGGTCTGGACCAGAATACTTTGGCAGATTCTGATAGACCGGGTGGTCTTCAGGAACCCCCGCTCGTTTCAAAGTAGCCAAACATCCCTCCTCGAACAAAATGGAGGTGATCTCCTCCACCTACCTCTCATACTCCTCTGTAGCTTGGTCCACCCCCTTCTGAAAGGAAGACTGGGCCTCAGCCTGTAGCGAGGACTTGAGGTCAGCAATCTCCTTCTCCAGCCGCTCGACTTCGGCGTGCCTAGCCTTCAGTTCGGCAATGTCATTTTTCAGCTTCTCCACTTTAGCACGACCAGCGAGCACTTCACCACGCTGCCTCGATGATTCAGCCGCCGAATCAGCCTTCACTCTGGCCAGCTCCGTCTCCAGCTCAGCAATCCTCCTCGCCTTCACCCAGATCTCGCCCTTCAACTGATGGGTTGCCGACGTGAGATCGGTGATGCTGGCCAGCGCCACATCTAGCTGCGCAGTCGCCTCAGCACTGCTCCTCTTCAGCTCTCCCAGCTCCTTCTTCAATTTTTCCCTCTCGGACTCCAGTTGGGTGACCTTGGAGATGTTCTTATCGCTCCTTTCCATTACCAACTGGAGCCTCTCCACATTCTGCAAAAGAAAACAAGTCAGATGGGAGCAGCCGAAATGAAATACATCAAAAGAACATCAAGGGTACTTACCTGGAGAGCGGCCTGGATCGCCGAGCCCAGCAGACTCTCATTGTCATACTTCGCGTGCACCTCCATGTCACGCGGTAGAGCACAGGCTTTGGCAAGAGCCCCGATGACGAGACAGTTCCCATGCACCCGGTCTTCCACGTTCAAAGGTTTCACGGGCTGGGTCTCCAGTCTAGGCCTCCATCCGCCGGGGCAGTACGAGGTCCGGAGGCCGATCCGGACCCTTACCCTAAAATGACACTGAGGTCACGAGCCGTCTCAGCAGAAGCCCTGCTCGCTGGCGCACTTTTTCCAGGGGGTGCCTTGCCTCCAGAGGTGCGTGCAGGCGCCTTGTCTTTAGGAGCCTGGTCGGCCCCCGACTCTTTCTCCCCCGCCTTGGACCTCTTCCTCGGTGGAGACCCATCCCTCGGGTGATCCGGTGAGCGCCTCGCACTCCTTCGATCAGAGCAGTAGCCGGGGTAGATGAAACAGCAGCTCCCCCCGAACCCGAAGCCATGCGAGCACTGGTAGAAGAAGGCGTCACAGAAGATGAAGACCCGCGCCTAAACTTGGCCGCCAGGTCCTTGGTTCCAGGCATTCTTGAGCTACCCTCCATCCTCTCTTCCAGGTCAGATGGGTAAGCGTCCACTACCTCCCTCAAACTCGGCGAACCCGAACTAGAAGAAGTAGATGCCTCAGCGCCAGACGCAGCTCGGCTCGCAGCGGGATCGATCAAAGGCACGCCCGCAGGCACGGCCAAAGAAACAGAGGGAAGATCAGCCTGCAGCTCGTCCTCATGAGCTATTCCAATCCTCTATAATGACCGCGGTACCTCGGTGTGTATCCTAGCAGTTTCCAGGCCGATCTTTTCTCGTGCCCGGCGTATCTCTCAACTTTCTTGTGGTCAGCGACGTTTTTTGTCCAACCGTCACACGCAGCCCGGCAATGCCTCGCTTGCAGTTCTGCACAGCAAACAATAAGAGTATCAGTTCGGTAATACAAAAGTTAAGCAAAATGAGCAGAATGAAGAGTCGATGTTTACTTGGGACGGCCCCGAGATGGCGAGGGACCCTGAGCGTCCTGCCCTCGCCAGCGCCGAACTCCCAATCCCCCGAAACACAGAAGAGATCTTCCTCGATGTTTTTACTAAAATCCTCCAAGGCCAGGACGAAGCCCTTTCGGAGCTGCTTCACTCGAAGATAATAGTTGTCTCCCCCAGCCTTGCAGATGTCATACACGTCCTCGATATCGTGGACGCCCAAATTGATCCCCAAGATTTCGTTCAATCTCACCGTGCCCATGATGACTTGAAGCCATTGGGCATCAGCTGGCACGGGGTGATGGACCAGGCGTCAAGACAGGCTCTAAGCAGGGGATGCAGAGGAAATCTGAGCCCACCTTCGATCACAGAGATCAAAGGGAACGGCATCCAGCTGCAGGACCAGCAGCGCAGGGCGTAGTCGCAGGGAGTTGCCGGCCTGAGGCGGACCCCCTCCTGGATATTGAAGGTAGACCTAAACCTAGCCATGCCCTCATCCGTGTCTAACTGAAGCCTAGGGGTGGCCATCTCTACAAGAAGAAGAAGGCGAAAAGAAACCCTAAAGGCAGAAACCCTAAAAAAGACAGGGGCACGAAGTCACTTACAGAGATAGAAGGGCAAGTCAAGAATCGATCTGGGCACGCCTTACCGTCGTCCTCGCCAGAGCAATATGGAGAGATCTTGAGAAGACAGACGAAGAACAGAGCAAAAATCGTAGGCAAGGGCAAAGAAAATCAGAAGAGAAGATAAAGAAAGAAGAACGGAGGAAGGCAACCCTACTTATAGGAGAAGGAAGCCCTCTTTGGGCGCCATTTACGAATTTGAAAAGGCAAGCTTCGAGATCTGCACCTGTCTCATCAATTTGACGGCACGATCAGTGAAGAAGCGACACGTGTAGCCGCCGGTTCGTTTCCCGGGGCGAACAGGACGCAACATTTATTGCATCGGAGAAGTTGAAGCGGTGCCAAGCAATGATCGCAGCATCCCCAGACGGATTCTCTAGCTTCTGACCTCTAAAGGCTAGGGCGCTTAAGAAGTCACAAGCTAGGGGGCAATTGTGTGGGGAGATTTTCAAAGCTCCAGGATTATGCTAATCACGGCTATAAGATGGGACTAAGCACTCTCACGTGCCATCCGCGTGCCATCCACGTGACACCCGGACTTGCCTCTGCTGCTGGGACAGAGGCCTCGGCCGAAACCAGACAGACCTTGGCTGCTAGCGCCGAGCTCGGCCACCAAGGGCCCACTTCGGCTAAAGAGCTTGACCCCGGCCAAAGGAGCCGGGACGAAAGCCGAAGTAAAGAAGAATCCGCACTCGCGCCCCACGCTCGCCACGTCATCAGACACGTGGCAGAATAAGGGCGCGAGCCAATGGGACAGATGCGACATCCAGCCGTCCATAATCTTCGCCAGATCACTGACAGGGCAGCATCCAGCGGCTGTAGCCACATCAGGGCAAGGCCCGAGGATGGATCCGATGGGACCTCTACCGCCAAAGGCGTCCAACATGATCTGGCCCAACATGACATGCATTAAATGCAATATGGGCTGATCCGACTGGCATTAAATGCAATGTGGGCTTAAATGGACCGCATTTATTACTTTGTGGGCTGATAAGGACTTCCCTATCAAATAATGGGACCCACTCCAAAATATCATCCAAAATATCATCCAAAGTCCTCTATAAATAGGACTTCATTTCACATCCAAGGTACGCAAACTACACATTTGAGAGTCGTTACGCTGCCTCTCTTCTTCCTCTCCTTCCTTAGTTAAGTTCATACACTGACTTTGGCATCGGAGAGCCTTGCGCCTCCCAGGCCAGGGTCCGCTGACTGTTTGCTCTTCCCTTTCAGGCTTTGAGGCAGCAGATCATCTTCTTTCATTCGGATAAGTCCTATCAGGCACCCCTAATCTTGTGAGTCTTAGTTTTTTGCACTTACACACCCAATCCGGATGTCATCACGCAGCCCATAAAGGAACAAACTAATGAGATATGCTTCAGAGAGCCCTTTAACTCGATTCAATAACTGCTGAAATTCGCATTGATAATCAAGTACCGATGTCGTTTGACGAATCTTGGGCAGCCTGCCTGTGAAATCCTCGCTCTTTGTCGGCCCAAAACGAGCATCCATGGCGAGCACAAACTGCTCCCTTGTTGCTGTTGGAGAAAACTCATTGTACCACTATCGCGCCCCGAAATCGGACTCCCACAGCGGCCCGACCTCGGGAAGCGTGAGTTGCGAATTAAGTAAAATTTTGTGTTTCCCCAAGATCTGCGTGTGTGAGGATAAAAGATTCCAACACAACCTAAATATTTTGCGGAAGCTTTCGTGGCATTGCGACCCGAAGCTTGTGGCCATTGGATTCCGCATCGCACTCAACCGCTAGCGTAAAGCTATCATATCAAGGCCCATATCAGACTGGAACAAACCATAGTAACAAATACAGAGCTGACGGTAGCAGGATATTTAATTTCCCACATATTCAAGTTACAAATTATCAATGTGTATTAATTAAAATCCCAAAGAAAAGGCTAATAAAAACCATACAAATAACAAGCTAAATAAAATGCTACCCTAAATATGATGTAGCTCCGATGTCAAGCTCAATATCTACATGACATTGCCGACAGTACAAACCTGCAAACTCATGGCTCCACAGCCAACACCTATGCACTCAGCCCGGGGCGAAGAACTTGCTACTTAGAGCACTAAATGAACAGGGCCAGACATGACAGTCTGGCAGGTGATTGAGATGGATAATATATATACTGAATAATAAAAAAATGTGATAAATCATGTTATTTGATCAAAAGATGCATATATTTAAAATGTGTTTAAACAGGAATATCTGACAAAACATGTATTTAAAGCGAGAGCTATGAGTATACATGAAGCACACATAAAAGCATGACATGCCCATAAAATGCGACATGGTCTCAAATTGAAATCTCCAAGTAAAAATACATGTAAATCAGGCTAACATAGCGGGGCATAAGCCGGGTGATAAAATAGGCTAGAAAATGAAGTCAAACGGATAGCAAAGCACACTGATAGATTGGCAACCACACAAGCTAAATTCTCCATCACCAAAGTGACAGAGCACACTACACATATATACATAGTCTCTGGCACACGAGGTGACAGGAGCACGCTAAGCATAATACATAATCTCTGGCACACGAGGTGACAGAAGCACGCTAAGCATATATATGGACTAGTATAGGTGGCCATCACACTAGGCACCAGCCGTAGAACCGGGCAAATAATACTCTAAGGAAACCCAAGCTGTAGTTGGCTAAGAGATTGATTAGGACCCCAAGCCGGTGGATCAAGTAGATGAGGTGGCCCAAGCTGAGTGGTGCCGACTCACAAATCAAAGAGAATGAACACACAAAATAAGGTGAGGAACTACTGAAACAGGCCAAGTCAAAGCACACACACTAATGTGAAGAGTAATCCTCCCAAGGTACACATAAAAGCCCTTTGGAACACACGAAACAACAAGACTCATTTTTAGTCAAAATGAACTAAATAACAAGACTGAGTATTTTTAGGCAAAAATGAGCAAAATAAACCAAACTGATTATTTTTTGGCAAAACAAGTAAAATCAAGTAATAATAAGACAAACGGGCAAAATTGACGGGCCATAAATCAAACGGGCTGAAAAACGAAGCTTGAACGAGCAAAACTGAATAATACAGATAGAGTCATGTTTTTTGGCGAATCCAAGCTCAATGGTCAATTTCTACAGATGCACATATCATAGACAAGTTGAGACCGCATCATTTGGTATAACGTTTACACAGACCCTCGAATGTCGAGTCTTATATTATTTGGTGATCCCGAGGTTTGGCGGCATTCCAAGTTTCTATTACACGTTATCCAATTTAACGGAGTCTTAACGTGCTTCCAGGTTGGATTCCCACATGGGCGCATCTTTTCTCCTGTTTCTTCCTCCATACAACCATACATGGTCCAATTGTGAGGTTAGGATCCAAATAATCACCTTCCCATGATTAAAATGAATTCCAGGCACGACACAAGACCCAGGCCAAAAAAAGTGGGTTGGCTCGAGCGAACCCAAGGTTGGGTCGAGCCAACTCACTTTTGGGACGGGTTGGCTCGAGAGAACCCAAGGTTGGTTTGAGCCAACTAGGTTCTGGGAGGGTTGGCTCGAGCAAACTCTAGGTTGGCTCGAGCTAACTCTGCCATGCTCCATTTTTTCCAAGCTTTTGGAGCTTCCATTTGTCCCCCTTCTTTCAAGCTTTACAAATACATTTTCCCCTGGATAAAAATAGGCCTCCTTGCCTCCACAAACATCATTCATCCTCCAAAAATTCCATCCATTTCACCCATGTAAATCAATCACCAAACCCAACCATAAAACAGCCCATTTACAACCAAAATACTATAACTAAAAAAAATCTGTAACTTTATAAAAAGCTCAAATAAATAGGAGAAACCATCTAACATGGTTTTACAAAAGCTAATTAAAAGTATAACAAGGAATCAAATGAGAGTAGCCATAAAATCCATAAACATATAGCAATGAAAACTGGGAAATTCATGAAAATTAGCATGCTTAAAACGAATCACATTTCAGTCACTTGCCTTTGTCTCCAATGCTCCCCAACTAGCCTCCAATCCATCCAATTAGACCTTAGCACACCCAACACAAGAAACCCCCAAAATAAACCCAACTTAGAACCCTAAGAATGGCAAATAAGGAAAGATTAGGAATGGGCTCAAACAAAGCTAGGAAATAGAACTTAAGGGGATGCCATTGCACATATAAGAAAATGGAAAGGAGTCCCTACCTCTAGGGCCATCAATCAACAAGAAGAAGCTTGGAGAAGGGGTTGCCCAGCCTCCTTTGAGTAAGAAAAACACCAATAGGGAGAGGAGAATGAGAGGAGAGTTATGGTGGGCTTAGGTCTCCCATTTGAGGGTCTTACAACCACTCATACCATTCAATTGCATCACCCTCCATATTCAAGGAGGTGATCGTCAAGAATTGTTGCTCCGGTACTTGATGATAGCTGAAATACTATTTGGCTTTGAACAACCCACTATTCGGATTTGCCCTGTCAAAATGTGGAAATCCCAGTTTCATCGTCTGAGTTTGTATGCCGCCATTCGTGCCAAATGATGAATTGTCTTGATTGATCCGGCCTTTGCTTGAGGATGGATCACAATCTTTTGAGCTCTCTTTCAAGTCCTCTAAGCATTGTATTATTTAAGCCAGAAGAGCACTATGCTGCTCAGTAGTTCATTTAAGGACTTCTTGAGACAACTGAAGGTTGCGCATCTTCTCTTCCATCTATGCTGTCCGGGTGCCTTCCGCCATTTCAGAACCTTGTTCTGGTACTATTAGAATATTGAAGTCAGGTGCCTTAAGTCAACAAAATCGGCTAAAGAAAATAATGTTGACAGAAGCTTTTCAGTGCCCAAACCGAGGCAAAGGCAGAACCACAGCTCACTATAGTGAGGGTGAAGCTCGCTATAGAGAGCGTGATGCTGGAGTCTAGTTCGTTCCGGACTCTTTTGAGTTGTTTGAGATGGACTCTTTATTCTAAGTTGATTATTCTTAGGAGTCTTAAGCACGAATTTGGGGCTATATATTGGGTGTTTCTCACAACCCAAAAAAAGACAGATCATCTCTCAAGTTTTGAATTTGTGATCTAATTGAGAGAAATATTCTCTAGAGATTTTCTGAAAAGCTGTGCTACCAAGTACTCTAGAGAGCCAGTTTTTTCTGCATCCTTTGTAGAAAATCATCTTCTTGCGTAGAAGATCTGAGGAGTCAAGCGCTGGATTAAGTCTGTTGCAATCAACTGTGTGATGTCGTTGAAGCGTGATGCGACACAAGGTAACTTCAGTCTTTAGATAGGGGATATCTAGGGAAGAAATCTGAGTTTGTTGTAATTGCAAGATTCATAGTGTTTGATTAGATCCTGTTCGGATTGGTGTTTTTTCACCTGGTTAGGGTTTTCCACTTTAAATTTGGTGTCCTTGTAGTGTGTTCTTGTGATTTTATTTCCGCTGCATAGTTTATTATTTTTTTGCACACTAGTGGGTTGATTTATTGAGTAGACAAATCTAGACATCTCGAACCCTAAATATTCAATTGGTATCAGAGCGGGTTACACTAATTTACTGTGTTTGTTCTAAAGAGATTTCTGGAATGGTACTCAATCAATTCTTAGCTGGACCTTCAATGTCTGATGATGATAATGAAGATGAGGTGTCAGATCAAGAACAAGATTGGGAGGAAAAATATTACTCCACATTTAATGATTGCGTGAGGATGACCAAGTATGGTAAGAAGGTCACAATCAAGTTAAAAGTTGCTCAAGAAGAAAATTAGGCATTAAAGAATGATTTAGAGCAAACACTTGAAAATATTCGTCTCTTGGAAAGTCAGAAAAACTGCATGGTTGAAAATTTGACCACTAAGAGTCAAAAACTTGAAAAGACTGAACAAAAGATTAAGAATATGAAGACGGAGTTGCAGACTGTTAAATCTGAAAAAGAAGATTTGCGAGGAAGACTGAATATCACTATGTCTGAGTTAAAAACCAAACAAGTTTTGTTAAACAAGATGAACACTAGTTCGAAGACTCTTACAAACATCTTGTGCAGTCAGAGGTCTCAATTTGACAGAAGCGCTCTCCGTTATGATTATGGTGCATCCACTTCAAAAGCTAAATGTAACACAATTTTTGTTTCAAGTGTTGCAAATGCTACTTCACATACTGCACTTTCAAATAATGTGTCGAGTGGTTTCAAGAAAAAGAATGAGTCACGAACTGCACACACATCCACTTATAACCATTGTGGAAAGAAAGGACACATTCGTCCCCATTGTAAGAAGCTGCAAAGTCTACCTAAGACCACGTAATGGCGGAAGAATTTTTCTCCACTCAATTAAGACGACTCAAATTTGGGTTAGAAAATTTGATTTGCCTAAGGAGTTTGCTAACACTGTGCTGAAAGCTAAAACTACACAAGTGTGGGTGACTAATTATAAAAAGCCCTAAGCAAAGAGGTCAAGCCCCCACCCCTAGTGCTAATACGAAGATCATAATGAGGGGGAGTCAAAATTGAGGGGGAGCTACTGCTAGATCCAGATTGACAGAAGTTGCTGATGATTTTTGTTTGTCACTTATGGACAAATTCAGGAGGAGAAGAACGAAGCCAGGATGAGTTCTCAAGCTAAGGCAATTCAAGATCTACAGTGCTGATTTCTTTTATTTTAAAAATTCAATGTATTTTGGATTTTTCTTTTGAGTAGATCATATTGTATTAGGGAGATTTGTCCAAGAATTGCCAAAAGGGGGAGATTGTTAGAATATTGAAGTCAGGTGCCTTAAGTCAACAAAATCAGTTGAAGAAAATAATGTTGACAGAAGCTTTTCAATGCCCAAACCGAGGCAAAGGCAGAACCACAGCTCGCTATAGTGAGGGTGAAGCTCGCTATAGCGAGCGTGACGCTGGAGTCTAGTTCGTTCCGGACTCTTTTGAGTTGTTTGAGATGGACTCTTTATTCTAAGTTGATTATTCTTAGGAGTCTTAAGCACGAATTTGGGGCTATATACAGGGTGTTTCTCACAATCCAAAAAAAAGACAGATCATCTCTCAAGTTCTGAATTTGTGATCTCTAGAGATTTTTTGAAGAGTTGTGCTGCCAAGTACTCTAGAGAGTCAGTTTCTTTTGCATCTCTTGTAGAAGATCATCTTCTTGCGTAGACGATTTGAGGAGTCAAGCGCTGGATTGAGTCTGTTGCAATCAACGGTGTGATGTCGTTGAAGCGTGATGCGACACAAGGTAACTCCAGTCTTTAGATAGGGGATATCTAGGGAAGAAATCTGAGTTTGTTGTAATTGCTAGATTCATAGTGTTTGATTAGATCCAGTTCGGATCGGTGGTTTTTCACCCGGTTAGGGTTTTACACCTAAAATTTGGTGCCTTGTGGTGTTTGCTTGTGATTTTATTTTCGTTGCGTAGTTTATTATTTTTTTGCGCACTAGTGTGCTGATTTATTGAGTAGACCAATCTAGAGATCTCGAACCCTAAATCTTCAGGTAGCAAAATGTGTCGAGAATTCTTACGACCCGAGCTATGGTGACGTTTTATAGCCACTGCACTAAAAAAGTCGAAGACAGAAAGTTGGATAATCTCTAAGGGAGATTGCACCTCAAGTAAATTGTTTTTGTAGAGAATTAATCTTATGAATGCTTTATTGATGAATTTTGCATAAATAAATACAAATTACATTGCCAACGGCTAAAAACATAAATAAGCTATTGTTCCTACAAAAGAGGGCCACATGATCTCAGTAAATTCAACAAAACACCAACATGGGAACTCAACAACTTATTTGCTAAGGGACCTAGTCCAACAGTCTCCAACATCTCTATTATGCAAGCAGTGCACGTGAGATATGGAATGGAAAAGCTTGTATCACTTTTCCTCTATCTGCTACGAAAATGAAGTTGTAGTGAGATCAAACCATATCTGTTCACAATCATGTCAAGGTACTCATATGAATTTAAGAGAAATAGCAAGCAAACAACTCCTCCAAGTGTCTTAGACTCTTGGATGTTGTTATCCACAATCATCTCTACCATTGAATCCCTAAAATCCTTCCATTGATCAAACAGCGACTTGACAACCGCAAAGCCCTATGTTGTTGTCTTCTTCCTTGTCTTTGCTTGAGTCACGGGCGATGTGGACTTCATCTTGACCGTAGGCTTTTCGAGATGGCCACAGTAGAGAACATGAGGTGAAAGGAGTAGTTTTGATGGGAGGGGAGGGGAAGAGCTTGAATTCAAAATAAAGAGGCATTTCTCATTAAATAGAAATGTTTCGAGGAGTTATGGGAGGGAGGAGTTAATGGGGATCGAGGGAGAGAACGTGGAGAGAGGAGAATTATTCTTCTTGAAAGTTGCATAACGGTTGTAGAGAAAAGGATTAATGTTGGCTCCTCCCTTAGCCACGTCATAGCCTTTATCCATGTCAGCATTTAGTGTATGTTGGGTATCGGATCTTTTTCCCCTCAAGCGATGCATCTCTTAAAGAAGCATCCCTTCTTTAACTCTTGTATAGAACGTCTCCTTTGTCATTGAGTTCCTTTTCGTTTCTCTTCAGCAAATGCCGTTGTCTGTCAGTGATACATATACACAATCTCTCTTCATTGTCTCTTTATTAAAAATTACAACGAGACGCATCATCCCTCTTTCTCAAACAACTTTCTTTGTAGTACGAATAATGCTTTTCTGAATTCAGTTATCCCTTTTGTTTTTCTTCCCATTCTAATAATGTTTTCCTCTTCTCTCTCTTTCCTCTCACAAGTTTCTGTTAACCATGAAGGTAAAATTTTGTGATTCGAAATTAGGGAGAGACGTTCTGGATTTCATACTCATGAAGGTAAAACTTTCCCCTTTTTTCTATGATATTTGCTTCTCATTCCTATTAATTTTGCACCATCAAATTCTTGTGGTTCTGAAATGCATACAAATGAGTTTTGTTCGTTATCAAAGACTTTTATCTCGAATAAGTATTTATGTGCTGCTATTTTTTTTTTTATACATTCAAACAAGAACTTGGCTCACATTGTTTTCCCATGTAGATGGATTTGCATCTTTTAGGCATTCTTTAATTTGGAAACTGTGGGAATTTGTAGTATTCCTTGCTTGTCATGTTTGATTTTATGGTTATGAAGGTCTCTTTTGTTTTTAAATAAATGGGTTCTTTTTCTCCTGTGTATTTCCTTTTTATCATTTGTTGTCACATTTGCAAAATTAGGAAATTTGATTATGTAGATGGAGTGTTATTTAAATATAATTTTTGCGGAATAAATCAATGAAGACTTCTTATGGAATCAACTCTTTCAAAAGTTAGGTGGTAAGTCCACAAGTTAGGTCATTAGCTCATCATTTCATCAATATTTGTGGACTAAATTAGGTTTAATTGCATAGAATTGCACTTAATTTCATGATTACATGTATTTGGGGATATTATTGGGAAAATGGTCAGAATTGGTCAAAATTAATTGAATTGCATGACTTTTGTGAAATTAGGATTTTTCATCTCATTTATCACCCAAAAATTAGTTTTTTTAGCTTCATCAATACATACCTGCTAATTTTGGCACCATGTGCTATTTTGGGAAAGTTTGTCATTTTTTGTGCATCAAGTAGGCATGTAAGGGTCTCATGCATGGTTCATGTTCATATTCCTCACATATGATTAATGATAAATTTGTTTCTTTCAATTTGTAGGAATAATCAAGAATTGGGGCCTGCGCATTGGTGGAATTTGAGAGAGATAAAGAGAATATTTGTCAGGCCATGGACCCACTCTTAAATCGAAATTCAAAGTGGCGCTCAGGAATCCATGAGTTATCGTCCCCACCACTAAAACTCATTCCCACGTGGTGGATTTTATGAAGCTCACACATGTTCATATGGTGGATTACATGAGAAAGAATCCCATTATTTTATGTAATTTTCTTTGCCTTGTCACGTGGATCTACAAGACCCTAGATGGGACACACATGAGATCTCATCTTTCCATGATTTTGTCAACATGATTTTCATAAGAGGAAAAGACTAGCCAAGCACACATGCCTTGTGTTGACACCAAAAATGTCACTTTGCCTCTTCATACCCTTTCAAACATCAAGAAGCTACATCAAGTTGCATCCGATCACAACAGGCAATGCTACTGTAAGCATCAGATCTTATCAAAATGATTCAAAAACTGCAAGATCCTTCAAAACAACCATAAGAAGAGTACACATGAAGTTTCGGGCCGTTTTGACATTATTTGGCCAAACTAATTCACTCTTTCAGCAGCTGAATAGGAGCTCTCGGCGGCAGTGAAGCTAGAGACCCTGATTCACAAAACAGAGCATACAGTTGGCCTCAAAATGCCACTAGAAGGCTCTACACCAAATTTTAGGCCATTCCAACACCGTTTGGCCTAAAAAGCAAAAAGCCGCAGCAAAATCAGCTCTCTCGGTGGCGACAACATCAAAGACATCAGATCTTCGATCAGAGCGTATGGATGATCATAAAATACTTCCAAGAGGCTCTATGTCAACCGACAACGTTTGACCCAGCATCAACCCTCAAACAGCAAAATCAACTCTCTCGGTGGTGGAAACCACTAAGGCCATCACTCATCATACAATGCACATGGATGGTCTCAAGAAACTTCCACGGGACTATCAAGTTTCAGGTCATTTCAACAACATTGGGCCAGACTTTGACCTCCCGGAAGCTAAATCAGGCCTCAAGGCGACGGAGCCCCTCGGGACATGATTTCCGAATCGGAGCTAATGGATCATCTTAAAATGACTCCAAGAGGCTCCCAATCAAATTTTAGGTCAATCGGACATCATTTGATCGTACATCAAAGTGCGGCGTCTTTCTTACGACAAAGTCAAGTCTACTGACGACAAGAGTCCACATGGCTTCAAAACTCAAATGAAAGCCTATGGTTGGTCTTATTTATTGCCCAGGAGGCTTCACCTCAAATTTCAGATCATTCCGACATCGTTTGACCTAATTTTGACTTCTAACGACAAATCGACAACTTTGCGTGTCGCGACCCCGAACCGGGATTAGGGGAGGATCCGACTAAGTCCGGGATCGGGACACGGTTGATGATGCCGCGCCACGTGCATCTCTTTGGCTAAACCGCATACGGAATTAAAAGAACATTTATCCGTGCACGTGATTTCCCACAGGGTTCCGCGGTGAGGATTATCTTTACACATCATCTCACATGTAACCATATCAAACACATTCTTAAGATTGCGGAAGCGTGTAGCAAACCAGATTAATACTGTTCCATTCCATAAGCAAGACTGATTCATAATTTACATGATCAGATATCAGAATGAGCAATGGTCATAAGCATATTTTCCCCAAAAGTAAAGTTAAGTGTATATACAAAAGATCAATTGTTTAACCCCCCAAAAATAACGGTCAACAAAGACCGTACAACCAGATGAAACCCAAAATAGAGATATCACAAGTTCCCAAGATGTATCGTCCTCAAGGCAAGGCCAAATGTCTACATGACATCATCGGCTTGCCACTCAATCACTCGTTGCGGTTCGCCGACCGCCTCCTCAGGCTCCTCCTCAAAGGCAATAAGCTCGGGACCTGAGTACCAAAATAAATGGGTCAGACACGACGGTCTGGCAGGTGGGTGAAAAGATACAACAATAATAAAACTACGATAACCTGTGTATAAATAACGAATTTCATAAAAGATGATGCATCATTTATTAAATAGCACATGAACGGTATAAAACAGTAGAGGTACCAAGGATAATGAACTGTCAAGATGGCAACCACACAAAGCCACATCCTCTCTCACCGAAGTGAAGAGAGCGCATACCCTAACAGGATCATTGACCTCGGTCACACAAGGTGAGGAGGGACAACGATGAATATTATAATATACATATATATATATACTCTGCGGGACCACGGTAGCGAACCGGGTAAAAACTCTGCACATTCCAGACTGCAGCTGACTATCAGGAGGGGAAGGAACCCCAAGTCGGTGGATCAAACCGACGAGGTCGTCCAGGCTCAGTGGTGCCGACTCATAGGTCAAATACGATAAATCAAATCATATGCATAGTAAAAGAACGGGGTGCCTTAGGCACAAATACACATCCATCTCAAGTTGCCATATACAAGTTAGCAAAAGCTAAACACATCACTTCTAGTACTCTTGGAACAGTCTAGTCATATTAAGTTGGTTGAAATCCCAAAATAGGAGTTTGGTTGAAAATCGAATGCGAATAGTTTCTCATACATTTACAGGCTAAACATTGAGGTTCCTAGAATTGAATCAGTGCGGATAGGGTCCCGTATGTCGGTCATGATGTAATTTGGTACTCTTTAAGAGTTAGGGACATTCCGGGTCCTTATACACATTGGTCAACCTAGACAACCTCATGGAATCTCCATGATGAGGTTTCTTCTTTTTCCAGACTTCATATAACGCCTTGCATGGCATTGGGGCTCCATATGATACCTCCCCAAGCCTAAAAATAAAGTTCCAAACCCTTAGGCATTGACCCATGACAGACAGGCAGTTCGCTCGAGCGAACTGGGAGGTTCGCTCGGGCGAACGGCTCTCTGTTGGGGTTCGCTCGAGCGGACTGAAGGTTCGCTCGAGCGGACCTGCTCGGATCAGGTTGGCTCGAGCGATCAGAGGGTTGGCTCGAGCCAATGAGGTTCTGTGACGGGTTCGCTCGAGCGATGTGTCATGGTCGCTCGAGCGAACTGTCCAGAAACTCATTTTCTGAATACAGTCCGTTCCTTCATTTTCTCCTTTTTTCATCCTCCTTTGGACATCCTTGTACATATACAATTAAGGGTCTCAAACCCTCCTTTTAACCCCCCATCCATCCATCATTAACTCTTCTAACAACCATTCCAATAAATCATTCATTTCTCCATCACTTCCACCTCATTTAATGCAAGACATCTCCATAAATGAAAATCCATAATGATCTGAAAGCAAGACAATAAAACACATGTTTTCCAAGAGGACTATATAAATAGAGAGTAGTCCAACATTTTGCATGTTTCCAAAAATCATGAAAGCTCATGAAACAAGTTAGGTGAAAGCAATGAATGAGAGTTTAAATCCTTAATAATAAGAAAAACATGAAATCAATCCATTCATCCACTTGCCTTAGGTTCAAATGCTAAGAAAAATCAAGCCTCAACACCTCTCCAAGCCAAGATACCAAATCTACACAAAACCCCCATATCCAAACCCTAGAATATCAGAATCCAAGTAAAACAAAACAAAATCTTCCAATAAACGAAATGGAGTTTCCCTAGGGCTAAACAAATAAGATTCTAAAAGCTTGGAAGGATCCCTTACCTAGAAGTGGTTCACATAAGAAGAGGGAGCTCACAAGAAGCTCTAACGGTGATGCATGTCTTCATAAATGGTACCAATAGAGAGCTCTTGGAGTGAGGAAGAAGATTGCAAGGTCCATCTCTTGATTTAGCCAAGTTCTTGTGGTGGTTTATGGGAAAGGAAGCAAGAAAAGGCAAGGGAAAACCCTTAGGGCTGGGATTTCTCTTCTCCTCTAGGGTTTTTGCCAGAAATGGGAAAAATGAAGAAGAAGCTTTCTATATATAGTAAGTGAGGATGGAGCCAACAACTTAAAAGACTTCTCGGGCTCAAAACATGGCTTTCGGGGCTTCAAACGAATTCAACGAAGAAGACAAAGTTGATCGGTGAAATTTCTAGTTTCCAAAAAGTACGTATTTTACACACTTTGGAGACATTAAAATCGGTGTCCAGATTTTGGGTAAAAAGACCATTTTGCCATCAATTTGTGGAAAGTCGGGTTTAAGGTCTTCGAATGGAAACAAGGTCAAAATGAAAGTTGTAGGGATTAACAAGATAAGTCCAATGGGTTAAAAACACAATTTTTGGAAATCATCGGTAAACCCCCAATCTCACACAATCCGTAACAAGAACCCCCAAAGGGTCCCACAAGTAGCAAGGCTCTCAAAATTCCCCAAAGCTATAATAAAAGCTATTCTAATCTCCAACTAATTCAAAAACCACTAAACACACTTAAAACTAAAACACAACTTAATCAACTCTAAACGAGGTCTCTCGGGTCGGGGTCTTACATCCTCCACCCCTTAGGACATTTGGTCCTCCAAATGGAAATTAAAACTCACCTCCGGTAGAAGATGTGGGTACTTCTTCTGAACTTGATCCCGTAATTCCCAAGTTGCTTCTTCCGGTCCATGATTCTCCCAAAGTACCTTGACCCACTGAATAGTCTGAGTTCTCAATTCTTGTTCCTTGGTGTCAATGATCTGCTTAGGCTTCTCAACATATGTAGCATCTTCTCGGATTTCTAATGGCTCATAACGGAGTATGTGTAGCCGGTCGGGAACGTATTTCTTCAACATAGACACATGGAAAACATTGTGTACGCCGGAGAGCTCAGGTGGTAAGGCTAACTTGTAAGCCACATCACCAATCCTACTCACAATGTCATACGGTCCAATGTACCTCCTAGACAATTTGCCCTTCTGTCCAAACCTCAAAGTTCCACGAGTGGGTGACACTTTCAAGAAAACCTTATCTCCTTCTTTAAACTGTAAATCCCTTCTGTGAGAGTCTGCATAACTCTTCTGTCTACTCTGAGCCACTTTCAGACGTTCTTGGATCAACTTGACCTTGTCACTTGTCTCACCAACAATAGTCGGTCCATGGAAACTGCGAGTACCAACTTCTTCCCAACAAACAGGTGTTCTACACCTTCTGCCATACAAAGCCTCAAAAGGTGCCATACCGATGCTCGAGTGGAAACTATTGTTGTAAGCGAACTCACACAACGGTAAGGCTTCATCCCACTGAGTCTTGAAATCTAATACACAAGCTCGGAGCATATCCTCAAATGTCTGAATTGTCCTCTCCGACTGACCATCGGTCTGTGGGTGATAGGCTGTACTGAACTGTAACTTCGTACCATAGACTCATGCAATGTCTTCCAAAATCTTGAGACAAATCTGCTGTCTCTATCGGATGTGATGGAAACTGGCTGTCCATGACGACTGACAATCTCTGTGACAAACAATTGTGCCAAAGGTAACATATGCATCTTCTTCCCAGTCTTCATTGATAGGAAATGAGCTGACTTGGTGAGACGGTCCACTATGACCCAACTAGCATCATTGCCCTTACTAGTCTTTGGTAAACCCGATATGAAGTCCATGGTAATGTGCTCCCATTTCCATTCCGGAATCTCTAATGGCCGTAGTAACCCTGGAGGCTTCTGATGTTCTGCCTTGATCAACTGACATGTCATACAACGAGAGACGAAAGCTGCTATCTCTCTCTTCATGTTATTCCACCAAAATCTCCCTTTAAGTTCTGGTACATCTTCGTACTGCCCGGGTGTATGGAATACTTAGTATTGTGAGCCTCGGTCATGATATCACTTCTCAAGTCCTCCAAGTTAGGCACACATAAACGGTCTCGGTAGTACAAAACTCCATCCACAACCCAAAAATCCAGACGATCTGCTATATGCTCAAAAATCTTAGCCAACTCTGGGTCTTACAACTGATTCTCTTTGATCTTCTGAATGAAAGAAGGCTCTGACACTGACATGTTTGCTAATATGACACCCTCTCTTAGTGGCTGAAAATCTACACCCAACTCTTCTAACTGCTGTACCACATAAGTTCCACGAAGACTGGCCATGCTAACCGACTTTCTACTCAAGGCATCTGCAACTACATTCGCCTTCCCCGGGTGATACTTAATTGGAAAATCATAGTCCTTGATATATTCCATCCATCTTCTCTGCCTCATGTTCAACTCCTTCTAAGAAAACAAGTACTGTAGACTACGGTGGTCGGAGTGAACCTCAAACTTTTCTCCATAGAGGTAGTGTCTCCACATCTTCAAAGCTAACACGACTGCTGCCAACTCGAGGTCATGTGTTGCATAGTTCTTCTCATGATCTTTCAACTGCCGGGACCCATATGCAACTACCTTCCCATCTTGCATTAACACGCATCCCAGTCCAACATTGGAAGCATCGGTAAAAATGGTGAAACCGCCGCTCCCAGATGGCAAAGTAAGGACTGGAGCTGTAGTCAATCTCTTCTTCAGCTCTTGGAAACTAGCCTCACACTTGTCTGTCCACACGTATGGTGCATTCTTCCTTGTCAGCTTCGTCAAAGGTGACGCAATCGACGAAAATCCTTGCACAAACCTCCGATAATATCCTGCCAATCCAAGAAAACTCCTGATCTCCGAAGCATTTTTCGGTCTGTCCCAACTCATAACTGCCTCAATCTTGGACGGGTCCACTGATAATCCTTCCTTCGAGATGATATGACCCAAAAATGTGACTTGGTCCAACCAAAATTCACACTTACTAAGCTTTGCAAACAATTGGTTCTCCCTCAAAAGCTGGAGTGCTATCCTCAAATGTTCCTCATGCTCTTCTTTGGTCTTGGAATACACCAAAATATCATCAATAAACACTACTGTAAACTGATCCAAATACTCCGCAAATATTTTGTTCATCAATCCCATGAAAACTGCCGGTGCGTTAGTCAAACCGAATGGCATCACTAGAAACTCATAGTGTCCATATCTTGTCCGAAAGGCTGTTTTTGGTACATCTGAATCTCTAACTCTCAACTGATGGTAGCCTGACCTCAAATCAATCTTCGAAAAATAAGCAGCTCCTTGCAACTAATCAAACAATTCATCTATCCTTGGCAATGGATATTTATTTTTGATGGTCACTTGGTTCAATCTTCTATAGTCAATACACATTCTCATGGAACCATCCTTCTTCTTCACAAACAAAACTGGTGCTCCCCACGGTGACACACTAGGTCTCACGAAACCTTTGTCCAAAAGTTCTTGCAATTGCATCTTCAATTCTCCCAATTCTGCCGGAGCCATTCTGTAAGGTGCGATAGATATCGGAGCGGTCCCCGGTAACAACTCAATAGTGAAGTCTATCTCTCTCATGGGTGGCAATCCTGGTATCTCCTCCGGGAAAACATCCGGAAATTCACAAACAATTGGGATCTCCTCCACCCCTTGGGACCGTTTATCCTCCGTGATAAACGCCAAATAACCCTCACAACCACTTTTTAGAAGTCTATCAGCCTTCAACGCTGAAATAAACCCTGCACTAGAATTACTCTTCTCTCCCTGAAACAATACCCCTGCTTGGGTCTCCTCTAACTTAAAAGTTAGGGTCTTATGGAAACAATCCATAGTAGCATGGTATCCTGCTAACCAATCCATCCCTAGAATGACATCAAAATCATGCATCCCTAATAAAATGAGATCTGCCGGTAATACTACTTCTCCTATCATAACTGGACAACTAGGGTAAAAAGTTCTACAAACGACTTCCTTACCTAAAGGGGTAGTCACAGTCAAAATGAAACTTAACTCTCTAGCATGCATATCAATCAACTTAGCAAATTTTGGAGATAGGAACGAGTGGGTAGAGCCAGGGTCAAACAAAACCCTAGCCTCAAAACTACAGACGAGAAGTGTACCTTCCACTACATTGCCTTCTGCCTCTGCATCCGCTCTATTGACAGCATAAAGTTGTGCTCTCTGTTGTGGCCAGTTTTGCCCTTGCTGTTGCCTGCCTTACTGTGCATTCCTATTTTGATTCTGAGGATGCTGATTCTGATTCTGATTCTGCCCTTGCTGACGGGCCTGTTGTTGCTGCTGTGGCCTATACTGCTGTTGTGGTGCCTGTTGCTGTAGTGGCCTTGCTTGATTTTGAACTACTAATGCATTCTGAGGTGGTGCCTGATGCTGTACTCCCTGCTGCTGCCTATTCTGTCTATCCGGCCTTGGGCAATCCCGCATCTGGTGGTCCAATGAACCACATCTAAAACATGCCCCTGTGATAGAGCGACATTGGGCATTCCCATGATGTTTTCCACAATGGATACAAGCTCCTTATTCTGTGCATTCTGCTCTTGTCTTGGCCTCTTGTTCTGATTGTTTCTTTGTTGATAGTTCTGCTGCTGGCCTTGACCCTTTCCTTAGTTCTTGACGATCTTGTTGTGGAAGTTCTCAAATTTGTATGCTCTCTTGACAGCTTCTTCAAAGGTGGCGGGTGGTACAACCCCGGTAGCATCCCTCTCAATAATCGTGTGGAGTCCCTCAAGGAATTTGGTTATCTTCTTTTCCTCCGTGTCCACTAACTCCGGTGCATACCTTGATAATCTCTCGAATTTGGTGAGGTATTCGAGGACTGTCATGTTCCCTTGCACAAGTTGCTGAAACTCTGCTGCCTTTTGCCTCTTGACATGTGTAGGTACATATTTCTCCCCGAACTGTCTCTTGAAGTTAGCCCATGCTTCTGCATCAGCCATTGTCCTATATTCTGCCTTGATGGTCTTCCACCAAATATCTGCTAAGCCCATGAACATAGAGGCTGCAAGCTGTACTCGTTCTATACCCGTACATGTAAAGATCTCAAATATGTTCTCGGTGTGCTCAAGCCAATCATCTGCTGCCAGTGGATCCTCTGTCCCCAAGAATTCCTTCGGTCCTCTCTTCCTGAACCACTCATACAACACATTAGGGTCATTTTCTCTATTGTTAACCGGACCAGGTGGTGCAACCGGGATTGGTTCCGGTCTCCTTTCTAATATCCCCAACAATTGTGCTTGCATTTGAGCTATCTCCCTAGCATGATCCTCGTCTTTCTTAAGCATCTGTTCTTGCAATCTGGTCTGTGTCTCATATGCTTGTGCTTGGAGCCTAACCTGATTCTCATTTGCCTGGCGGTGTTGGTCAATCATAGCCTGCATCATTTGTTGGAATTGGTTCTGCATGTTGTTGTCTTGTGGTTCCTCTGCGATAGGCCCTATATTCTCACTGTTACTAGCAACGTGATTACTGTTTGCTGCTCTTTTGCGAGGTGGCATAACGCTGCAAAATAAATTGTTAGCACATATAAATCAAGTACAGGGTGGTCACACATTGCTCACACGATTCTATCTAATGAATCCTCGCCACGTACTTAAGATTTCTAGTTTCTTTTAATTGCCTGAAACATGTCCCGCTCTGATACCAGTCCTGTCGCGAGACTAAGTCCGGGATCGGGACACGGTTGATGATGCCGCGCCACGTGCATCTCTTTGGCTAAACCGCACACGGAGTTAAAAGAACATTTATCCGTGCACGTGATTTCCCACAAGGTTCCGCGGTGAGGATTATCTTTACACATCATCTCACATGTAACCATATCAAACACATTCTCAAGATTGCGGAAGCGTGTAGCAAACCAGATTAATACTGTTCCATTCCATAAGCAAGACTGATTCATAATTTACATGATCAGATATCAGAATGAGCAATGGTCATAAGCATATTTCCCCAAAAGTAAAGTTAAGTGTATATACAAAAGATCAATTGTTTAACCCCCCAAAAATAACGGTCAACAAAGACCGTACAACCAGATGAAACCCAAAATAGAGATATCATAAGTTCCCAAGATGTATCATCCTCAAGGCAAGGCCGAATGTCTACATGACATCATCGGCTTGCCACTCAATCACTCGTTGAGGTTCGCCGACCGCCTCCTCAGGCTCCTCCTCAAAGGCAATAAACTCGGGACCTGAGTACCAAAATAAATGGGTAAGACACGACGGTCTGGCAGGTGGGTGAAAAGATACAACAATAATAAAACTACGATACTATGCAAGAGTTTAGGAAACCTGTGTATAAATAACGAATTTCATAAAAGATGATGCATCATTTATTAAATAGCACATGAACGGTATAAAACAGTAGAGGTACCAAGGATAAGGAACTGTCAAGATGGCAACCACACAAAGCCACATCCTCTCTCACCGAAGTGAAGAGAGCGCATACCCTTACAGGATCATTGACCTCAGTCACACAAGGTGAGGAGGGACAACGATAAATACTATAATATACATATATATATATATATATACTCTGCGGGACCACGGTAGCGAACCGGGTAAAAACTCTGCACATTCCAGACTGCAGCTGACTATCAGGAGGGGAAGGAACCCCAAGTCGGTGGATCAAACCGACGAGGTCGTCCAGGCTCAGTGGTGCCGACTCATAGGTCAAATACGATAAATCAAATCATATGCATAGTAAAAGAACGGGGTGCCATAGGCACAAATACACATCCATCTCAAGTTGCCATATACAAGTTAGCAAAAGCTAAACACATCACTTCTAGTACTCTTGGAACAGTCTAGTCATATTAAGTTGGTTGAAATCCCAAAATAGGAGTTTGGTTGAAAATCGAATGCGAATAGTTTCTCATACATTTACAGGCTAAACATTGAGGTTCCTAGAATTGAATCAGTGTGGATAGGGTCCCGTATGTCGGTCATGATGTAATTTGGTACTCTTTAAGAGTTAAGGACATTCCGGGTCCTTATTCATATTGGTCAACCTAGACAACCTCATGGAATCTCCATGATGAGGTTTTTTCTTTTTCCAGACTTCATATAACGCCTTGCATGGCATTGGGGCTCCATATGATACCTCCCCAAGCCTAAAAATAAAGTTCCAAACCCTTAGGCATTGACCCATGACAGACAGGCAGTTCGCTCGAGCGAACTGGGAGGTTCGCTCGGGCGAACGGCTCTCTGTTTGGGGTTCGCTCGAGCGGACTGAAGGTTCGCTCGAGCGGACCTGCTCGGATCAGGTTGGCTTGAGCGATCAGAGGGTTGGCTCGAGCCAACGAGGTTCTGTGACGGGTTCGCTCGAGCGATGTGTCATGGTCGCTCGAGCGAACTGTCCAGAAACTCATTTTCTGAATACAGTCCGTTCCTTCATTTTCTCCTCTTTTCATCCTCCTTTGGACATCCTTGTACATATACAATTAAGGGTCTCAAACCCTCCTTTTAACCCCCCATCCATCCATCATTAACTCTTCTAACAACCATTCCAATAAATCATTCATTTCTCCATCACTTCCACCTCATTTAATGCAAGACATCTCCATAAATGAAAATCCATAATGATCTGAAAGCAAGACAATAAAACACATGTTTTCCAAGAGGACTATATAAATAGAGAGTAGTCCAACATTATGCATGTTTCCAAAAATCATGAAAGCTCATGAAACAAGTTAGGTGAAAGCAATGAATGAGAGTTTAAATCCTTAATAATAAGAAAAACATGAAATCAATCCATTCATCCACTTGCCTTAGGTCCAAATGCTAAGAAAAATCAAGCCT
This sequence comes from Litsea cubeba, assembly GCA_012931725.1. NCBI lineage: Eukaryota > Viridiplantae > Streptophyta > Magnoliopsida > Laurales > Lauraceae > Litsea > Litsea cubeba. The sequence continues at coordinate 60,679,618 of CM022953.1, forward strand.
CAACACCTCTCCAAGCCAAGATACCAAATCTACACAAAACCCCCATATCCAAACCCTAGAATATCAGAATCCAAGTAAAACAAAACAAAATCTTCCAATAAACGAAATGGAGTTTCCCTAGGGCTAAACAAATAAGATTCTAAAAGCTTGGAAGGATCCCTTACCTAGAAGTGGTTCACATAAGAAGAGGGAGCTCACAAGAAGCTCTAACGGTGATGCATGTCTTCATAAATGGTACCAATAGAGAGCTCTTGGAGTGAGGAAGAAGATTGCAAGGTCCATCTCTTGATTTAGCCAAGTTCTTGTGGTGGTTTATGGGAAAGGAAGCAAGAAAAGGCAAGGGAAAACCCTTAGGGCTGGGATTTCTCTTCTCCTCTAGGGTTTTTGCCAGAAATGGGAAAAATGAAGAAGAAGCTTTCTATATATAGTAAGTGAGGATGGGGCCCACAACTTAAAAGACTTCTCGGGCTCAAAACATGGCTTTCGGGGCTTCAAACGAATTCAACGAAGAAGACAAAGTTGATCGGTGAAATTTCTAGTTTCCAAAAAGTATGTATTTTACACACTTTGGAGACATTAAAATCGGTGTCCAGATTTTGGGTAAAAAGACCATTTTGCCATCAATTTGTGGAAAGTCGGGTTTAGGGTCTTCGAATGGAAACAAGGTCAAAATGAAAGTTGTAGGGATTAACAAGATAAGTCCAATGGGTTAAAAACACAATTTTTGGAAATCATCGGTAAACCCCCAATCTCACACAATCCGTAACAAGAACCCCCAAAGGGTCCCACAAGTAGCAAGGCTCTCAAAATTCCCCAAAGCTATAATAAAAGCTATTCTAATCTCCAACTAATTCAAAAACCACTAAACACACTTAAAACTAAAACACAACTTAATCAACTCTAAACGAGGTCTCTCGGGTCGGGGTCTTACAGCGCGTCAAAGTCTTCAGCTTTCCCGAAAAATTAGAAACTTTACCCTCTGATCTGCATGGCTTCTCACCAAGTTTTCTGCAGAAAAATCATGCCAAAATATGTGCAAAAATACCAAGAAAATGTCAAAGTAGAAAAAAAGGGAAGACAACCAAAAAATGGCGACCAAAAGGGGCAAAAGGCCTCATGGTCGCCGCGACCCTGGAAATCCGGGTCGCCGGATTTTCGCTGAAAACCCATTTTGGGTGTCCTTTTGCTTTCCGAGCTATTTACCCTCTGTGATTTTTCAAAAATCTGATTTTCGGAGCACGAAATTCGTCGATCTTCGACAACATCTCGAATTCACCGTAAAAATAATGGGTTCGTCATCAGACGCTTCGAAATCGCCAACCAATCGACCAAGAAGCACACTTTCTGCCCGACCGATTGAAAAATCAACAGGACAGATAGTATCGGCCCAATGGTATCAATAAATGTCTGAAATATCATGATCATCTGACAACAATCGGTATGAGAAACTTGTTGGAACTTGAGATGAATTTGAGATGACTTGAAAGTCTTTTGATGAATTGAAGAAGTTAGCATCTCAAGTATTAGTTTGAGTTGGAATTCTTGTCAACACATTGTCACAAACATGATGATAATAAGCTGGTGTTGATAGAGCTTGAAAAGGAGAAACAGAATTGAAACAGTCAGGAATTCAGAATTCCTGAAGCAGAGCACGCGGTCGACCGGGCTCTTCATGCGGTCGACCGAGCAAGAAGAAACCTGCAGAAAACAGAAAAAGGCACCTCTCAGTTATTTTTGTGACACAGTGTGTCTTCGGTCGACCGGGACTCCAGGATGTCGACCGAGCTCGAAATTATCTGTTTTCCAGTCAGTGTCTTCGGTCGACCGGGCAAGCTAGGATGTCGACCGAGCACGGGAACCAGAGTTGCGCAGAATTAGAAGTTTTGCACGAAAATTCAGCACAGTTATCTATTTCGTTTGGGACTCTTTCTAAACGAATTGTAGCCTATTTTGAAGACTCTTAAGGGTTGCTAAAACCTATATAAGGGCATGTTAGGCTCGTTTTTATATACACAACCAAAGAGAGAAGAAGAGAAGAGAAAAGAGAGAGAGTTCTTGAGAGAAAGCAGAAGCTGCTGCTGTGTTGCTGTTGTGCTGATGTGGTGACGTTTTCTACAGCAATTGTGGACGAGATTATGCTCTAGAAGATGGTGTTTTCGTCCATGAGTTAAGTGTCTCTCTTCTATGCTTTAGATTTCAATTTGTAAGGGATTGAGAGAGAGAGAATTGTAGAGGGGAAGGGCTGTAGACAGAATTAATCTTCTACTTTGTTTTTAACATCAAGTTGGTGCTTGGTGTTTGGGGTTTGGTGATCCTATCTGTGGGTGCAGATAAATTGTAAAGGGAGTAGGTGCTTCCTAGATAGTTGGTGCTATCTGAAACTAAGGGAGTCGGTGCTTCCTAGATAGTTGGTGCTATCTGAAACTAAGGGTTGGTGCTCTTTGTCGTTGTAGCGACTAAATAAGATTCAGATCTGTCCCGGATTGGTGTTCGGACAGTCTTTGAACCGTGGACGTAGCCTTTCGGTGAACCACGTTAAATCTGGTGTCATTGTGTGGTTTGACTTGTTTTGTTGTTGAATTGGACCTGTTTTTAGAAATCACTGATTCACCCCCCCCCCCTCTCAGTGATCGCGGTATCCAACAATTGGTATCAGAGCGAGGTTCCCTTGATCAGTTTAATACGCTAAGGGTGATCTCTTGTCAAATCACATGGCAGTCAATACAGGGAATATGAAAGCACCTCTGTTTGATGGTTCTAATTACTCCTTTTGGAAGATTAGGATGCAAGCCTTCATCAAATCTCTTGGCTATGATGTTTGGGAGGCTGTCAGAGCCGGTTACAATGCTGCCACCGTACCCAATGATACTGCATCAAAGAAGTTGGCAGACAACGACTCCAAGGCGCAGAATGCACTCTTTAGTGGCCTTGTGGACAGCGAGCTTGTCAAAGTAATTGCATGCAAAACAGCCAAGGAAATTTGGGACAAGTTGCAAAGCATACATGAAGGTGATGAGAAGATTAAAGAAGCCAAATTGCAAACTCATCGCTCTCAATTTGAATCTCTTCGCATGGAGGAAAGCGAGAATGTTGACTCGTATATGCAACGAGTGAATGAAGTCACGAATGACATTCGTGGACTAGGGGAGGAGATTAAAGAGCCGGTTATCGTCAAAAAGGTTCTAAGATCTCTTCTTCCCTGGTTTGATTCAAAAGTCTCAGCCATTGAAGAAGCCAAAGATCTGAATGCATTTTCCATGGATGAATTACATGGTTCTCTAACTGCCTATGAGATGCGCATAGGAAAGACGTCTTCATCTGATAAAGAAGCGGCCTTCAAAGTTCAGAAAAAGGCAAAAGAGACTGCTGGTCATGATGTTGATTCTGATGATGATGAGCTTGAGGCTCAATTTGTTAGAAAGTTGAAGAAAGGAAGCATTGGCAAGTACAAAGGGAAGCTACCCTTTAAATGCTTCAATTGTGGAGGTATTGGTCACTTTGCTGCGAAGTGTCCGCTAAAAGAAGACAATGAAAGTGACTCTTATGCTGAAAAGAGTAAAGGAAAGAGAAATTTCAGAAAAAGGGGCAAAGCTAAAAACTTTCTATGTCAACAAGATGACAGCACGTCTGAAACTTCAGACGATGATGAATCAACCGAAGCTCTCTTCATGGTCACTGTTGAAGAAGAGCTAGATCCGGAAGAGGATGAGGAGGCTGAAGTCAATCTTGAAGAGGAACTCATAGCCGCACTTGAGGAGCTAAGCATGGAACGCAAATCAAGTAAGAAAAATCTGAAACTTCTCCATGAATCTGAAAGTTCTATTATTTCTTTGAAAACTCAAGTAGAAGAATATAAAAGAATGGTAGAAGTCCTTGAAAACCAAATAAGTATCAAAAAGGAAGAGGCTATGAAACTTGAAACTGAGATCGCTAGAGCAAAGGCTGAAAATTTGGAAAATAGCAAAAAACTCAAAGCGCTCCAAGCGATTGAAGGGACTATGAAACTCAATGAACTACTGAAAGTTCAAAGACCAGCCCACTTCAGATTTGGTCTAGGATTTGAGAAAGGTGAATCCTCTAAGATTGCACCTCCTAAAAGGAAAGAGTTTGTGAAGCAAGTCACTGCACCCTCTAACTCCATGAAGCCCACTCAACCTAGAAAGGAGTCCATTCCTGTTAGAAAGGTAATGAAGACTAACCAGCCACAAAGAAGATACAAATTCTATGGTTATTGCTTTCATTGTAATATGTTTGGACATAAAAGAGCTGATTGCAAATTCTATGTAAGAAACAGTCCATTTGTGACTAGGAATCCTTTTTCAATCCTAAGTAGCCACAAAATTGAGTGTTATATATGTCATAATTATGGACACTTGGCTAGGGATTGTAGGTTGCCTATTGCTAACCAATTTCAGGTTGAAAAGAAACCCAAGTTAGTTAAGGCATGGAGGGCAAAGAAAGGGAAGGTAATCCCAAAGAATCTCTCATTGTGCAAACGGCATTCAATGCACAAAAGAAGACAGCACCATGGGTCCTTGATAGTGGTTGTTCAAGCCATATGACTGGTGATAAAGAGAAATTCATCAAATTACAGCACTATGAAGGCGGTTCAGTGAAATTTGGCAACAATGATGGTGCCAAAATCTGCGGAAAAGGTGTTATTCAGCTTATGGCAAACAAGATCAGATCTGAAGAAGTCTTATATGTGTCTGGATTGAGACACAACCTGCTTAGTGTGAGCCAGATCTGTGACAAGGGTCATGAAGTTATCTTCACAAAGAATGGGTTTGCCATCAAGAAGAGTAGCAACGGCAAAACAGTGGCAACTGGATCAAGAACTGCTGGAAATCTCTATACATTGTCAGATGGAGCTGAAAAGACCTGCTTGATGAGTCGGACAGAGGAAAGTTGGTTGTGGCACAAACGCCTTGGGCATCTAAGCTTTGACAATATGTCAAAGATTTGCAATTCAAAGGCTGTAAGAGGCATGTCTAAAGTTGAAAAGCCTTCCAATCCCATTTGCGACTCTTGCCAAAAGGGAAAGCAAACGAGGGTTATGTTCAAGTCAAAGGAGCATCATTCCAAGAAACCTCTTGAGCTAGTGCACACTGATCTCTGTGGACCGATGCGAACTCAAAGCACCAATGGAGATAAGTATTTCATGTTATGCATTGATGATTATACTCGTATGACATGGGTATTGTTTCTTAAACATAAGCATCAAGCACTTGATCGTTTTAAAGTGTTTAAAGCACAGGTTGAAAATCAATTGGAAAAACGTATCAAGATTTTAAGGTCTGATCGTGGAGGCGAGTTCACATCTGAAGAGTTCACTAAATATTGTGAATATCATGGCATTCAAAGACAGTACTCAGCCCCTAGAACTCCACAGCAAAATGGAGTTGTGGAACGGAAGAATCGCACCGTACAAGAGATGGCTCGTACGATGCTAAGTGAAAGCAAGATGGCTGACAAGTATTGGAAAGAGGCAATTCACACGGCTGTATACATTCAAAACCGATGCTTGATCAGGCCACATGAAGACAAAACTCCCTATGAGCTATGGTTTGGAAGAAAAGCAACAGTCAAGCACTTCAAAGTCTTCGGCAGCAAGTGTTACATCAAGCGGCTCGAACAAAATCCGGGCAAATTTGAAGAAAGAGCTGACGAAGGTATATTTCTGGGTTACTCCTCTACTAGCAAGGCATATAGGTGTCTTAACAAAAGAACCAGAAAAATCATAGAAAGTGCTGATGTGAGAATAGATGAGAATATTGCACCAAAGAATGGAACTCATTATGACAGTCCCGTTTATGAGGACTCGAGTGAGATTGATGATGAGATGGCTGAATCTAATGATTCTGAGAAATCAAAAGATGACTCAGAAGATACTACACCTAAGAAGCACAGCACTTGGGTAGAGCAACACCCTAAGGATCAAATCATTGGAGATCCTAAGGCAGGCGTTCAAACTAGACAAAGTGTAGTTAGCAATTACTCACTTGTGTCCACCATTGAACCCAAGACTGTGGCTGAAGCCAGTCTCGATGATAGTTGGTTAAAAGCTATGCATGAGGAGTTGGAGCAAATTGAGAAGAACTCCACATGGGAACTTGTTCCTAGACCTACTGATAAGAATGTTATTGGTACTAAATGGGTCTTTCGGAATAAGCTGAATGAAGATGGTCAAGTCATTAGAAACAAAGCAAGGTTGGTTTGTAAAGGCTATGCTCAAGTTGAAGGCATAGATTTTGAAGAGACCTTTGCACCGGTGGCTCGTCTGGAAGCTATTCGAATGTTTCTTGCATTGGCAGCATACAAAACCTTCAAGGTATTTCAGATGGACGTAAAGTCAGCTTTCTTGAATGGTTTACTTGAAGAAGAAGTCTACATTGAGCAACCTGATGGTTTTCTCATCAGCAAAAATTCAGATCTAGTATGCAAGTTGAAAAAGGCTCTTTATGGACTGAAACAAGCGCCAAGGGCATGGTATGCAAGGCTGGACCTATATCTCCGCAAGATCGGTTTTGGAAAAGGACTTGTTGATAGCAATCTATATGTCAAAACTGAGTTAAGCAAACAGCTGGTTGTCATTGTTTATGTTGATGACATAATCTTTGGTGGCAATGATGAGGAGATGTGCAGGAATTTTGCAGAAGAGATGAAGAAAGAATTTGAGATGTCAATGCTTGGAGAACTAAAGCTCTTTCTTGGTTTACAAGTTCAGCAGCTGAAACATGGCATCTTCATATCACAATTGAAGTACATTAAGGAAATGCTGAAACGGTTCAATATGGAAGACAGCAAGCCAGTGAGCACACCAATGTCAACGAACACGAAGCTTAGCAAAGATGATAAGGCCTCGTCCGTTGATCATACCACCTATCGCTCTATGATAGGAAGCTTGCTCTACTTGACTGCAACAAGACCAGATCTTCTACAAGCAGTATGTATGGTTGCACGTTTTCAAGCAGCACCAACTGAAACGCACCTTACAGCAGTGAAAAGAATCTTTCGATATCTGAAAGGTACTATGGAGCTTGGTATCTGGTATCCCAAAGGCAAATCCTTCACTCTAGTTGCATATTCTGATGCCGATTGGGCTGGATGCGTAGATGATCGCAAGAGTACTAGCGGCGGCGCATTTTATCTTGGAGAAAGATTAGTTGCTTGGCATAGTAAAAAGCAAGACTCAGTATCCCTTTCGACAGCGGAAGCGGAATATATTGCAGCGGCAACTTGTTGTACGCAAGTGTTATGGATGCGGCAAATGCTCTCTGATCTAGGAGTTCCTACAACGGATCCTACGCCGATCCTATGTGACAACACGAGTGCAATTCATATATCTAAGAATCCTGTTCAGCACTCTCGCACAAAGCATGTAGCAATTCGTTATCATTTTCTTAAAGATAAAGTTGCTGATGGAGAGGTCAAGTTGGAGTATGTTCCAACAACTGAGCAAGTGGCTGATATTTTCACGAAACCTCTGCCAAAGGAAGTCTTCGAGTATCTCCGGAAAAAGTTGGGAGTTACTCACTCTCCTAAACCGTAGGAGTTGTGCTTGAAAGGGGGAGCAATGCATTCATTGAATATCCTATTCGCTCCTCGGTTTGGTCCCTTTGGATTTGTTGTCAAAGGGGGAGAGATGTTATGCTACGATAGCAAGGAGAGATGTTATGCTATGTTAGCAAGGAGAGATGTTATACTATGAAAGCTAGGGGGAGATTGTGACAGTGCATGGTTGATATTTCCGAATTTCAGAATTGGTTCCAAGTTAGTATTGAAAAGAACTTGGAAGAGCTGCAAGCTGGAGTTGAAAGTGTTGAAGTTCCAATAGTGTTGCCAACAATTCCAAAGGGGGAGATTGTTGGAACTTGAGATGAATTTGAGATGACTTGAAAGTCTTTTGATGAATTGAAGAAGTTAGCATCTCAAGTATTAGTTTGAGTTGGAATTCTTGTCAACACATTGTCACAAACATGATGATAATAAGCTGGTGTTGATAGAGCTTGAAAAGGAGAAACAGAATTGAAACAGTCAGGAATTCAGAATTCCTGAAGCAGAGCACGCGGTCGACCGGGCTCTTCATGCGGTCGACCGAGCAAGAAGAAACCTGCAGAAAACAGAAAAAGGCACCTCTCAGTTATTTTAGTGACACAGTGTGTCTTCGGTCGACCGGGACTCCAGGATGTCGACCGAGCTCGAAATTGTCTGTTTTCCAGTCAGTGTCTTCGGTCGACCGGGCAAGCTAGGATGTCGACCGAGCACGGGAACCAGAGTTGCGCAGAATTAGAAGTTTTGCACGAAAATTCAGCACAGTTATCTATTTCGTTTGGGACTCTTTCTAAACGAATTGTAGCCTGTTTTGAACACAATTAAGGGTTACTAAAACCTATATAAAGGCATGTTTGGGTCGTTCATATATACACCACCAAAGAGAGAAGAAGAGAAGAGAAAAGAGAGAGAGTTCTTGAGAGAAAGCAGAAGCTGCTGCTGTGTTTGCTGTTGTGCTGATGTGGTGACGTTTTCTACAGCAATTGTGGACGAGATTATGCTCTAGAAGATGGTGTTTTCGTCCATGAGTTAAGTGTCTCTCTGTCTATGCTTTAATTTCAATTTGTAAGGGATTGAGAGAGAGAGAATTGTAGAGGGGAAGGGCTGTAGACAGAATTAATCTTCTACTTTGTTTTTAACATCAAGTTGGTGCTTGGTGTTTGGGGTTTGGTGATCCTATCTGTGGGTGCAGATAAATTGTAAAGGGAGTAGGTGCTTCCTAGATAGTTGGTGCTATCTGAAACTAAGGGAGTCGGTGCTTCCTAGATAGTTGGTGCTATCTGAAACTAAGGGTTGGTGCTCTTTGTCGTTGTAGCGACTAAATAAGATTCAGATCTGTCCCGGATTGGTGTTCGGACAGTCTTTGAACCGTGGACGTAGCCTTTCGGTGAACCACGTTAAATCTGGTGTCATTGTGTGGTTTGACTTGTTTTGTTGTTGAATTGGACCTGTTTTTAGAAATCACTGATTCACCCCCCCCCCCCTCTCAGTGATCGCGGTATCCAACAAAACTCACCGGCAATCAAAGCTTCCTACGTCACGGGTAGAATTCCAAAAGACGTGGCATGACCCGCAACTCTTCAAGTACTTTGCGGCCACTTAATGCGGTTAATGACCCATTTTATGATAAATTAATGTGCTTGATTGCTCATTATTGTGGACGGCCCAATCAGAAGCCAAGGAGTAGGAGTTACAAGTCAAACACAATCATGGCATTAAACCATGTAACTCTTCCCATCATGGAGTTTAAATGCAATTAAAAGCCCATTATTTTTCAATTCTCAATCAAAATCCAAGAAAAAAGAGTTACAAAATTACAAATTCTAAAACTTGTAACTCCTCCCATCATGGAGCATTAATGCAATTCATGCATTTAAGACCCATAAACTCCCCTCATGGCCTCTAAAAGTCTATAAAAGGAGGTCATTTCCACCATTCCATAAAAACAGAAAAAATGATGGAAAAAACTCTGCTACAATGACTTCTCCTTCGTTGAAGTTTTGTAGCGACCGCCACTATAAGCTGACCAAAGTCCCTTGCCCCCCCCCCCCCCCCCCCCCCCCCCAAGGCCTTCTCCTCTTGGTCCTTATTCTCTAAAAATCTGAGGTTCAAGTCGAGCTAAGAGAATCAAAGGCATCCTCTGTTATCATTTGAAGGATGACAGCGAAGTCCAAACATGACTTGCGACCGTCAATCTAAACGAATCCCCACAATCTCCTCAGAAGTTAATCCCCTTTCTTCCTTTTCATTGTATTTTTTATGTTTTAAAGAGACATAAAAATCACAACTCTTGTCTTCTCTTTTTTATAAGAATTGTAAATCACCTTTCACGGCAAAAACATCTTTTTTCACGGCAAGAAAATGAAAATCGCCTTACACGGCATTCAAATCTAAATCTTGTCTCTTTTCTTAACACGTGTGCAATGAAAGTTAGAAAAAATTTAATATTCTTTTCTACTTGTAAAGGTGGAACCATGGACCACCACTTGTTAATTCCTATAAGAGTAGAAAATCCGGCATACCCGTACAAAAAAAAGTTGATGTTCACTTTGTCTCTGGTCACGAAGGGTTGGACCCCACGGATTCTCACATTCGCTGACCCCGGTAGTCCCACGAGTGAATAAGCGAGCTGATCACCTTGGACATCCACGGGATGGAAGCCATTCATGGAAAATTTTGAAGTCATTTGGAAGATCCTCACATACAATATTTTGGAGCTCTACTTGGCAAGACTTGCTCATAAAGAGAACTATTTTGGAAGGGAATATTTTCCTAACCAAGAAGTTTCTTGGAACCTAAGCTAATAGTCTTTGCAAGGAAGGAAGGAAAGCCTAACTAGGAAACAATTCTTTACAAACCTATATATGGGCACAAAAATCTATATAAGCAGCCAGCCACTACATGGAATCGCGAAGCACTTGGATTCCCGAGCCCCACTCCATCCCTTTCCTTCTCCTTTCTCTCTCTAAGTCCCTTTTTCTCTTCTTTCTTTTAATTCTTTTAGGCATGGCTAGGTTGAGAGGCCATGTTGAGAGGGTAAAAAAGATTGAAGAATATTAATTTCTTGTACTCAAAGATCAAAAAATAAGAACACTACTTGGATTGATTCTGCGTGTTCTTTATGTAAGTGGTTTAGTTTTCTATTTCTAGTTCTCTTATGTGTTTTGATTGGAGACAATATTTCACAGGATTTTGCAAGGAAGGAAGGAGATTTTGAAGATAAAAAAAATGATTTAAAAGTCAAGAGACATCATGTAATCACTTACATTTTTCCTACTCTGAGAAGAGAGGAGAACGACTACATAATCGAACTTTCAATGCTTGCAATGATCGTCTAATTTTTAGATCTTTGATACATCTTTTCCGCTTTTTATTTTTCCGCCTTTGTTAATTTTATTTTAGTTAATATTCTGATGAATTTTACAGCAATTTTATTGATTAGGAAACTTCTATTTGCATCTTTTATGTTAGATTAGAAACTTTCTATTTATGTTATTAGGTTTCATATTTAAAATTATGTTTTGTTGCTGAAAATCAAAGTTTGTGGACTAATTAGAAAGATTAAATTCGGAATTGATATGTGAATAATGAAAAATTCTACACAGTTTCAGCAGGCCGTGTTCGAAAAGTGCGCGATTTGAAAACCAAGCAAAGTTGATTGTTTTGTCCTAAAAATATAGCAGATTTGAAGTATATAGTAAGGAATTTGAGACCCCCGAATTTTAGCAAAAAAATCTCTCGGGAAGTGGATTAACCAGTGCCCTAAACAGGGGTACTCAGCAAGGTCGTAGCAGATTTATAGCACAAAATTGTTCAAATAGGCATCTTTAGGAGATAGTAACTTTTTCATCTTAATTACTTTTTCACTATTTTTTTTTTATTCATGCATCATCAAGGTTCGAATTCTAGCTATTAGATTTAGGTTTTGATCATCTTAGGTAGGTCGTATAGTCCAGTGAAAACAGGCATGTGCACAAGTTTTTCCATACTTAAAATTTTTCAACATTCATCAGATTTTTAGTAACTTTTCTAGATTTGCATTGTTTGCATTTAGGGCCTCACAATTATCCGTAATTGCATTGTAATTTATTTTGGTAAGTAGGATCTAATTTAAAATTTTTATTTTGATTTTTCATACAAAATTATTTTTTTATGAGTTTGTTCTTTTGTAGGCTTTTAGATATTTTAGGATTGCTTAGATTATGTTTCCTTTATTACAATAGTCCTTTTATTTTTGGAAAGTATTGTAATTAAACTTTTTACATTCATTTCTTTTAGCAAAGTTGATGTAATTTGATTAGTTTCTTATTTAGGCTAGATTTAATTTCCAATTAGGATAAGTTAAAAGTTGAAAAGTTTCTTAAACAACATTGCTCCCTATGGATCGACCTGGACTCACCAGATTATTACTATATCGCGGCCCTGCACTTGGGGCTGAGATCATTAGGGTTTCTTCAAACAACTCATTATCTTTCTTTATCTTACACTGTTCAATTAATGCATTTTGATTTGGCCACTGTTTGAAAAATTCCTTCATATGGACCTCATGTAGAAGAGGTTCTACAGAAGCTTTCACGGCATGCCTGTGAATGACATATTTCCCAGCATTTTATTTCCATATATGATCTCATTTTTAGTGGAAAAAAATAAAATTGAACACCTCATTCTTCTTTTTTCAATTTCTATTGTGTTTCATGGCATGAATTAATGTACTTCAACCTTTTAATAAAGTCTGAAAGCGTTCTCTCCCTATTGATAATTATTCATTAGCTCTAATTAACTATTCATACCATGCATCTCATGGGCTTTCATGCTAGTCTTTTTTGTTAAAGATCTTATAAAACGTCTCAAAATAGGAATTAATGTAACAAAACGTTCCATGGAGTTAAGTATGAGAGATAAAGTTGGAATGTGGAGAGAAAAGTTAAAAATCCATCTTAGAGGGGTCAAAAGATATTGGCTGGTCAAAATAAATTGGATTGATAGAGGCTGATTTCTCAATTGAAAACAGTCCATTTCATATATAAGAATAACAAAACAGGCCCACACTAAGCCCGGGCACAAAAATAAAAATATATTTAATTTGGGATGCTTTTTAAGATACTGATTAATGAGAATAAAAAAAATCTAAACCAAAAAAATACCATTATTGGTTTTAAATATTGTAATTTAAAATATTTTAAAATTTACACTACTTTTGGATATGAGATAAGATGAGGTTTAAGTGAGAATAAAAAAAGGGATCTTTGTTAGAGAAACTTTAGGAAGAATATTAATATAACAATAAAAAATCCAAAAATCTCTCTATGAACTCAAAATTAGTTAAAATTAAAATTGACACTGAGCTCCAATTTCATAATCAACTATAAAATCAGGGCTGTCAAATGAATTCTATCCCTTTTGTGGTGATGGGATGCTGGATAATCGTGGCTCATAGCAAAACATGCCCGTACTTAGCACAGGCACTGTAACTTATATACTAAGAGATTATAAGCAATTTAAAATAATTTAAAAATTATCTAGATTATATTGAGATGGAAAAATACAATCAAAATCACTCCTTATAATGATAACAAAAAGTTATACACAATTGGTTAATTTCAAAAGGGAGAACTTTAATTTGTTCAACATCAGTTGGAAATTCACTTTAACTTACTTTTGAAAATTAAACTAAAATAAAATAAAATAGGAAAAAATTTAGAGGGCAAATTCATGCATTCTGTTTTGAAAAATCAATCATATAAGAGACAAGGATTGAGTATTTAAATTTGAAATTTTAAAAGAGTCCAAGTCTAAGAGACTTTGCATGGATGAATTAAGAAAGAATTACATTCTTATGAATGAAAGCTTATTATTTGGAAAAAAAAATCAGGAGATGAGATCATAGCAAGCCTTCTAACATTGAGAGCTTGGTCAATGGGTACACCCCATTGTGGCAATTCAAATAGGTCATAGTAATTGTTACGGCGATAGAGTCCTAGAGATGTGAGATACATAAGAACCAATGCACTATAAATCTATAATCATTTCTCAAGCGATGCATGAATGCCTGCCAAGATTTAAAACCACAGATCAAAATAGAAGCTTAAAAAAGATAAAATGGGGTCCACATCAAATGCACAATTGGTGTGGATATCTTCTACATAAATAACCTACAAAGATGTACTTGTTATGAGATATGGATCTTGGGTGGATGCTCTCTCTCTATGTATTTGACACACAGTTAATGAGAAACAAAAAGACTCTCTATTCTCCCTCTAATTCTATTTCTCTTGGTCTCTTTCTTTTATAGCAGTACTTGTTTTATTTAATGCCCTCCACAAGGATTTTTTGCATCGGATTATAGTCAGTATTTTTTATTGACTTTTGAATGGGAAAAAAATCATATGGAGATAGCAATCAACTGATAAGATAAGATCAAAGAATAGTAAAAATATAAAAAGCAAAAGACCATTGAAAAGGAGAAAAGAATACAAATATTGTTTTTGTTTAAAGGGTAACTGTATTGAGAAAGGAGAAGGAAGAATACAAAGGCACAGAGGCCTCCAAAAAATGGTAATTACAAGAGAAGCAGAACAAGGCCAAAAGAACCTGAGAAGAAGCGAAACCCAAGACAGATGAAATCACATTGGATTGAGATTCACAAGGATATTCAAATACCTGAGAAGAGAGCTTAGCCGCTGACTGCCAAAAGGTTTGGAAATCTTCATCAAGGTGAAGCTCAAGTCGGCCTACAGATGAGCTATGATCTGATTGAGAGGTAGGTGGAGATCATAAAAAATGGCGGCATTTTTGGTCTTCCAAATAGCATAGAGGACAGACAAGAAAACAAACGCCATGAATTTCTTCCCAGCCAAGTCATTTCCTCTAGAATGGGAGAGCCAAATTGAAGATGCAAAGCAGCAGGGGGGGAGCAGGACGCTAGAAGCATTAGTCAGCTAGACCCAAAGAGAAAGAGCTGTAGTGCAGGAGAAGAATAAGTGGCTGACAGAGTCTTCACCATTGAAGCAGAGTTTGCATCGCGAAGCTAAGGAGAATCCAAGATGTTGAAGATGAGATTCAGTGGGAGTTCTGTTGGGCATCAAGTGCTAACCAAAACAACTAATTCCGGGGATGGAAATGCCATTCCAAATGAGAGGAGGCCATTGAAGGATGGGTCCTCTAGATCTGATAGAGTTCCAAATAGTGTACAAAGAGAGCTGACCATCAGTTGCCTCTTTCCAGTAGAGATGGTCACTAGCAGAGGAGCTTGGAAAGAGGTAAGATGTAGCGGAGGAGAGCAGGTCATGGACAACTGTTGGAAGGTTAATGGGGGATATGCCAAGAGCCTGAATGGAAGAGGGAGGCAAGACATTGGTCCAAGGGAAATTGAAGGCTGGGGAAGACCGTAGAGATGGGCTTGAGGCCACACCAGGTGTCTTGCCAGATGTCAATGTCTAGACCATTACCAAAGACCCAAGCATTGCCCTGATGGATGATGTGAGCAAGCCGACAAACTCTCTTCCAAATGCAAGATCCATAGATGGTGGTAGCAGGGTTCCACATATTGCAGTTCTTGAAGTAACCGTTCTTGAACCAAGTTGACCAGTTGGTGCTCATGGTAGCTGCCTGCCAACCCAGCTTGATGAGAGATGCAGCATTAACTTCAGTGATCCTTCTGATGCTAAGGCCTCCTTCCAACTTTGGTAGGAAAACTTGAGTCCAGTTGACATGGTTGAACTTAGAGAAGGTAGCATTAACTGGCCAGAGAAAATGCCTCATCATTCTCTCAATGGAATTGCAAATGGAAGCTGGAAGGGGAAATATGGAAGCTGTGTGCATGGGAATACATGAGAGAACATGTTTGATGAGGATTAGGTGACCTGCAAAAGAGATAGTCTTGGCCTTCCAAGCAGGTAGTCTAGTATTAATAGAATCCAGCAAAGGGAGGAAGTGGGTACGCTTTGGAGAGCCGACTACAATAGGGAAACCCAAATATTTGAGCTGAGCCTGGCATGCTTGCATTCCAAGGATGGAGCAGATTCTTGCTTTCCTACGGGTCCCACTTTTGCCAAGGAAAAGCTAACTCTTAAAGAGGTTGATGTGCTGGCCAGAAGAAGATTGATAAAGCTCAAGAAGGTCTTGAATGGCAATAACACCAGAAGTTGCACCTTTCATTAGAATGATAATGTCGTCTACATAAGGAAGGTGGCAGGGGGTGGAGGGGACAAAGGAGAGGGGGATAATAGTGCCTTGGGAGTGTAGGTCATGGAGGTGAAGGCTAAGAATTTCTTCAGCAATAATGAAGAGGTATGGGGATAAGGGGTCGCCTTGTCTTAGGCCACAAGAAGAGCTAAAAAAACCATGTGGGGAGCGGTTGATCAGGACAGAACATCTGGTGGTGCATACGCATTCTCTCATAAGGGATATCCAATCTTCAGAAAAACTGAAGAACCTGAGAGCAGAGAAGAGAAATGACCAGTTGAGCTTGTCAAAGGCTTTAGAGATGTCTAACTTGAGGCATAGAGAGCCTTCTATGAGTTTGGAATTGAGCTTTTGAAAGAGTTCAAAAGTCAAGGCTGCATGGTGGTGGATATATCTGCCTGAAATGAAGGCTGCTTGGTAAGAGGAGATCAGTTTAGGGAGAAGGGTGATGAGCCTGGATGAAAGGATTTTGGAAATAATTTTGTAGGAAAAGTTCAGCAAGCTAATGGGTCTGAAGTCAGCAAAAGTGGCAGTGGAGATGGATTTTGGGATGAGAGCAAGGAAGAAAACATTAGAAGCTTTGAGGATTTTTTTGGTTGGGAAAAAGTGTTGCACTGCATTGATAACAGTTTGGCCTATGATAGCCCAAGCTAAAGTGTAGAAGGCGCCATTGAAACCATCTGGACCAGGAGTGCTATTCTTCTTGAGAGCAAAAATAATAGTTTTAATCTCGGAGTCAGTAAGGATAGAGACTAGATTAAAGTTTTCCACATCTGTAACCTTTGGGCTGTCGGTCTAAAAGAGAGTTGGATGAAGCTGGCCATCATGGGGTTTAAAAAGATTGGAGAAAAAGTCCATAGCTTGGTTTTGGATGGTGAGGGGGTCATCAGTCTGGATGCCATTAACTGAGATGTACTTAATCCTATTGAAAGAACTCCTAGCTTTGGCAGATTGATGGAAGAATTTAGTGTTCAAGTCTCCCTCCTTAAGCCAAGAATTTTTGGATCTTTACTTCCAATCGATCTCTTGAGCTTTGAGGGCTTCATGGAGATAAAGCTTGGCTGCCATTAGGTCATGTCTAAGAGAATCCAAAGGAGAGGAGTCATAGAGCTCTTGGCATCTCAAGACAGAAACCTCAGCAGCTTGGATGTTTTGGTGAACTTGACCGAAGGTGGACTTGCTCCAAGATTTAAGAGAAAATTTGAGGGCCTTCAGCTTTTGGGCAAGGATGAATTGAGGGTTCCCATCAATGGTAACACCCAGTTGGATTCAACGACAACAAGGAATGAGGGGTGTAGGAGCCATTTATTTTCAAACTTGAAAGGAGCAAAAGGGGCAGGGGAAAGGTTGGAGTGGGTCAGCAATAGGGGGCTGTGATCAGAGGATAATCTAGGGAGGTGTTGGACAGAGGGGTCTAAGAAGAAACCCAGCCAATGAGAGTTCACTAGGGATCTATCTAGTCTAGCAGCTACATAGGATAGGCCTTATCTGTTGTTGGACCATGTGAATTTACTACCTAAGAAGAGGGTGTCTGGGAGACCAGCTTGCATCACCACCGTTTGGAAGTCTTTGAGAGAAGAGGGGTTATCCTGACAGAAGGTGAGCTTTTCATGGTGGGCAAGGGTGGCATTAAAGTCGCCTATGACGCACCAGGGGAGGGTGGTTGGGGAGGTATCAATTAGAACTTACCAGAGGGCTTTCCTATGGGTTGGGTTGATTGAGCCATAAACACCAGTGATTGATGGACCGCGCCCCTGCTCGGTTCCTACCGAGGGTCGGCGGACGTGGGAGTCCGTTTGGTTCCGACCCTTTCGTAACCAGGGGGCAGGGGCGTGCATCAACATTTCTTTTTTTGTGTGGGTGTGCCAGATTTTCTATTTTAACTCGGAATTGCAAGTGGTGATCCGGAGATCAACCTTCGCAAGTAAAAAGGAAATAACTTCTTTCAAGTTTTCCATTGCACATATATTTAAGAAAAGAGACATTTTTCTTGGTTTGCCGTGAAAGGCGATTTTTTTGGCATTTATAGCCGATTTTGGCGTTTATAGCCGATTTTTTGGCGTTTATAGCCGATTTTGGCGTTTACAGCCGATTTACAATCCTTATCAATAATGAAAGACAAGAGTTGTGATTTTTGTCTCTTTTGAAAAAATACAAACTACAATGAAAAGCAAAAAAAGGAGGATCTAACTTCTCAGGAGATTGTGGTGGACTCGTTTAGATTGACGGTCGTAAGTCATATGTGGGCTTCGCCATCATCCATGCAGATGAGAACAGAGGATGCTATTGATTCGCTTGGCTTGGCTATAACCTCAGGTTTTTAGAGGACAAAGACCAAAAGGAGATCCTATGTCCAATAAAAAGCCGAGTAGACGGGCTAAAAAGCCACATCTAAGCCATTGGAGGCAGGAGGAGAAGGCAAGGACCTTGGGGGGGAGTACCCCCCAAGGGACTTTTGTCACCTTGTAGCGGTGGCCGGTGTAGAACTTCCGCAGAGTTTTCTCTCTTTTCCTTCTCTGAATTTATGTGCTTCTGTCTGTCTGCGTGTTTGTGCTTTTTTCTCTGATGATCCTTTCTTCTTGGAGAGCTCTCCTATTTATAGGCTTTTAGGTGGCCATTTTAGGAGGGTTTATGAGCTTTAATTGTCATAAAGCTACATAAAGGGAGGAGTTACAAGATTGAATTCTTTATTTTGTAACTCCTTTTTCTTGGCTTCTGATTGGCCGGAGGAGATTGAGGGCATTTAATCGCCTTTAATCGCCATGATGGGAGGAGTTTCATGGGTTAAATGCCATGAATCTCTTGACTTGTAACTCCCGGATGCTTGCTTCTGATTGGTCCGTCCAAAGAAATGGATTAATGACTGTAATAAAGCTAGTCAATTAATCACATTAAGTGGTCGCCGAGCAGCTGAAGAGTCACGGGCCGTGCCGCATCTTTTGGATTCTTCTGGTGATGATCATCGATGGATCTTCATGTAGATCGACATCAGATGACCATGTAATTTCAGGTGTTTATTGCCAACAGCGGGTCGGTGCCATCTGTCCTGTCGATTTCTCGATCGGTCGGGTAGAAAGCACACTTTTTTTGGTTGACCGGGTGGCGATCAATATTGTTTTCGATACTCTTGATGATTAACCCGTGTTTTGGATGGATGTCAAAGGATTTGATGTCTCAAAAGCATGAATTTTGGAAAATACCAGAGGCTGGGCGCTTCGAATCACGAAAAAAGGGCGAAAACCGGGGTTTCCGGGGCCTTCCCGGCGACCCCGGGCTCCAGGGTCGCAGGGGCCTGCGACCCTGGGCCAGGGCCGCAGGGGTCTGTGACCCTGGGGGGTTTTCCCCCTTTTTGTCCCGTTTTGTGTCCGTTTTTGCTGTTTTTTCGATTCTTTTTTCTTCTGTATTTTTCCTTGACATTTTGACCATTTATTGGCCTGATTTCTTTGTAGGAAACCTGATGAGAATCCTTGCATTTTATTTTGCAAAGTTTCCAATTTCCTGAGAAAGCCGAAGACTTTGTCGCGCAGAGCTGCCGATTTTCCGTCAGAAGCTGAAACTGGGTCAAATGATGTCGGAATGACCTGAAATTTGGTGTGAAGCCTCCTGAGCGATAAATAAGACCAACCATATGCTTTTGTTTGAGTTTTGAAGCCGTTTGGGGTCCTATCACCAGTAGACTCGCTTTTGTCGCGATGAACATGTCGCGGTTTGATGTGCGGTCAACCGATGTCCGATTGACTTGAAATTTGACAGGGAACTTATTGGAGTCATTTTAAGATGATCCATAGGCTCTATCTTGGAAATCATGGTCCTGGAGAGCTTTGCCGCCGAGAGGCCTGATTTGACTTCCGAGCGTCAAACTATGGTCAAATGTTGTGGAAATGACCTGAAATTTGACGTGTAGCCCTTTATAAGCATTTTGAAGCCGTCCATGTGCTCTATCTGATGAGTAATGGCCTCGGTGGTTCTCGCTGCCGAGAGGCTTGATTTAGCTGTTCGAGGGTTGATGTAGGGTCAAACATTGTCGGTTTGACTCGGAACTTGACGTGGAGCCTTTTGGAAGTATTTTGAGACCATCCATCGGCTCTGATCGAAGATTTGGTGTCTCCGATGCTTTTGTTGCCGAGAGCTCCTTTTCAGCTGTCGGAGAAGCGAAGTTAGGCCAAATGATTTTGAAATGGCGCCAAATGATTTTGAAATGGCCCGAAACTTCTTGTGTACTCCTCTTTTGGCTGTCTTGAAGGATCTTGCAGTTTTTGTTTGATTCTGACAAGATTTGATTTTTGGAAATAGCATTGCCTATTTATGGCAGGTTGCGACTTCATGTAGCTCTTTGGATCTTGAAGAGGCAAAGTGACATTTTTGGTGTCAACAGTGATGAGGTAAGATAGGCCAGAGGTTGGATTTAAAAGGAGCATAGAGAGGTGTTGGGAGGAGGCATTATGGACATAGGACAGAAGGTGATGGGAAGATTTGGAAATGCACTAAAGGT
The DNA here is from genome assembly GCA_012931725.1 of Litsea cubeba. NCBI lineage: Eukaryota > Viridiplantae > Streptophyta > Magnoliopsida > Laurales > Lauraceae > Litsea > Litsea cubeba. The sequence goes on from CM022953.1 coordinate 60,699,848, forward strand.
TTGGGGTAGCTAAGGAAGGGAAGTTAGAGTAGAAAGTGTCAAAGCCAAGAATGGACAGACCAAGGGAAGTAGTGGAGAAGAAGGTAGACATAGGTTCAGAGATGAAAACTAAGTCAGGGAGGTGGTTACGGACCAGGTTTGCCAGAGCTCTAATGGTAGGGGAATTAACAATTCCTCTACAATTCCAATAGAGGACCTTTAACATGGATGAAGGGTGGGGGAGGTGAGCTTACTCCTAGACCTCCTGGTGATCAGGCTAGAGCCAAATAGGGGGCAATTGATCTTCCCCTTGCCTTTGGGTTGATTCTTGAAAAGGTTTGTAGGAGAATTCTTTTGGGTCTCAACTTGAGGGAGAACAGGTGAAGGGGGTATAATGGAAAGTGCCAGAGAATTGGAGGATTCTAGAGGTTGTTCAAAACCTGGGGGAGGAGAAGAGGAGGTATCCTCAGAGAAGGCCTGGAGATTTTGGCCATAGAGATTTGGGTTGATGGCTGGGTCCAAGAGGGAGCATTTGTCCAAGATGTCAATGGCTGGTGAAGAAGATTTCTCTAACAGACACAACATCATAGGGAAGGTCATTGAGGGATGGTTTGTTCAAGGGAGGCTTGGCCTTGGAAGGAGGCTTACCAGGTGAGAGAGGTTTGACCTTAGGGGATTTGGTGATGTGGTGGGGCTTAGGTTGAGAGGGAGGGGGCAGGGGGCAGAGTGGAGCTGGCATAGAGTGGAACGGTGGTGATGGGTGGTAGGGATGGCAGAGAGGGGCTGGCAGAAAGAGGGTGAATAGGTGGTAGCCAAGGTAGCTCCTCTAGGGAGATGGAGGGGGAGGCTATGGGTGACGAAGGTGGGGGTTGAAAAGGGGTCTGAGCTAACACAAGTTGAATTGGAGAGCAAGGATTGGCAGAAAGTTGAGAGAGAGAGGGGGGGTCTGAGTTAGTTTTACCAGGTTGAGAATGTTTGTCGGATTGAGAGGCCAAAGGACAGGTCTGGATGGAGTAACTAGATTGGAAGCAGAGAGAACAGGGCAATGTTCATAGGATACAGCAATTTCTAGTTCACATTCACCTTGAAGATCAGCTAGAATTGTTTGAGGTTTGGGTTTGGAAAGGTCAAGATTGATAAGGACCCTGGCAAAAGTGAGAATTCTTTAAGAGAAAGTAATGTCATCTAGTTTGATGGGTTGACCTATGGAATTGGCTAGGGAGAAGATGATATGTTGGCTCCAACAATGGTAGGGAAGCCCAGAGAGTCTTACCCACACTGGGGCAAAGGAAGGCCAGATTGATTCATCCTGCCTAGGGGACCAGGGTAGGAAGAAGAGTTTCTTCCTTTCTAAGGTCAAAGGGTAGAGACTAAGAATATGGGCTTTGTCTTCTGGAGAATTGAAACGAAAGATGAAGTTACATTTGATAGTGAGGGAGACCAAACAAGGTCTAGAAAGAGCCTAGAACTTTGCCTTCTCTTCAACCCACTTAAGGGAGGGACGTCTGCTTGCAAATTTTCCAATAACAGCAAAGGAGAAGGATTCTTTGCTGCTGGAGAGCAAAGATTAGGGGATGGTAAGGGCAGGTTTACCATTTTTCCAGGTGGTGGGGGGGGGGGGTGGGTAGTGACGAACATGGGAAGAGGGCTGAGGAGCAGCGAAGAGGTTGGCAAAGGAAGAGGGAAGTTGAGAAGGGGGTTGCTAGATAGAGGACAGATTAAGGAGAGGGGGAAAGTGGTAGGGGGCTACAGAGGAAAGGGGACGGAAAACAGAGAACTCGGGAGACTGAGTGAAAAGAGGCTGGGAAGGGGAGGGTGGTGGGGGAGGGAGAAAAGATTGGTGAGGGACGGAGGGAGGTGGTCTGGAAGCCCAACGAGGGTTGGTGGATGGCTGGCTCCTAGCTTCAGGGACAGAGGTGGACGAAGAAGAGAGGAGGGTGGGAGAAAGGGGGATTTGAAAATTTGGCAAGGTAGAGAAGTGCGCACGGGCCTGGGTTAGGAAAAGGGGAAGTGGGGGAGGAGGAGGTGGGTTGAGAGGGAATGAATGGAAAAGAGGGAATAGAGAAGATGGAATCATCGCAGGGGAAGGTGGGAGCTTCCGTGACATTGGAGCTAGGGCGAAAATTGCTAGATGAGAGAAAGGAAAAGAATACAAATATAGACTCGCATACCTGTGAAATAATGACTTGGCCTGAGAGAGGGGAAGGAAGTGAGAATATAAGAAATGGAAAGAGAGAAGATCGAGGAGAAGATATTATGAATACAAAATATTGGACATTGATGATTCAAGTTAATTAGAGAAAGCCGTGGGAGGGGCATTTAATTTCCCTTATTTATAGGAGTTTATGATTTAAGTTAATGAGAGGAAAGGTGTGAAGGGGTTTGGGTAAATGAGAGAAAACCGTGGGAGTGACATTTATATTCCCTAATTTATAAGAGTTTTATGATTTAATTGGAAAGAACCTCCACCCATGGAAACAATATGTTTGCTATAAATAGCTAATATTAGTAGGGCTAATATTAATAGGAGATATTAGCAGAGGACTAATGACTGATATTAGTAGGAGGTCAATGTTAGAAAAGGGTCAAAATAAAAATTGAAATTGAAAGTGAAATTGGGAATCGAACCCAGTTTGCTTCATTATATATAATAGTTGAACCTAAATCAGAGCAAAACTGAAATCTCAAGTGAGGCTCAATTTATCAGGCAATTGGGAAATTGAAGCTCAATTTAGAAATCATATCCTATCCCTCTAATATATAATAACTAGCATAATAACTCGTGCTAAGCACGGGCTTAACGATTAAATTTGTAGCAGCATATTTAAAGATCAATAAAAGAAATTCCAAATCATGTAAATCATCTTCAAGTACTTACTAACAACGATTTAGTATAGATAGAGCATAAAAGAATAGATTTACCTCTTTTCTAAATTCAAGAGCATAGAGTAGAAATAAAGTAAGAGAATTGAGGTAAGAAGGAAAGGAGAATGTGTTGAGAAAGGGTACAAGTGATTGGGGATGGAAATGACGTTATTGAGGAAATTGAAAAGTGGGATAAAGACTTTAGTGGTTTCATGTTGGTAGTGGGAGAAAAATGTGGGTAAGTTATAGAGTAGTTATAACTAATGGTCAAAATTAGAGGTTACAATCAAAATTAGCTTGAAAACCCTTTAGCTTAATATATTATAATTGGAAAGATGTTTCTTAGAATCCAAGGAATTCACTTACGGGCCCTTAGTACAACCCACATTACCACATAAAATTAACAGCCCCCTAATTCTAAAAAGAGCTTCTCAAATTTTTGGAATTTAGAGAAGCTCAAAAGCTATGCCAGTCTTCGCACTGTAGCAAATTTTCCCTTTGAATGAAGCCCGCATTGTGTTGCGAGAAATCCCTTTGTATAGGCTGAACCTCCCTACCCACTTAACAGATTTGGGTCTATTATCTGGACCAATATATAAATTGGTTAGACCCTCACCTCATAAACTTCTGGCAGGAAATAGAGATGATTTAAATAGATTTGTTTGAAATAGTGTTGTTTCAATTAGATCCTTTGTACAAATGAACTGTTTGGTAATGACTAGTTCAATTACGAAAAAGCAAACTTGTCATATTGCAAGGTCACGTTTGACAACGAAATTCTCAGTGTAAAGATTTTTATTTTCTACAAAGTCGTGAAAAAATCACATTTGGCAATTGTAAATCTCCAAGGATTTGTTGGTTGCCTAGCTTGTGGGCTATTTTTATTTTTGTTAGCCAATCTTCTGTGGTTGCTTCTCCAAATGGGGAGATGTCCTTGTGTGAGAGCAATCCAATTGATTTTATAAAATTGCAAATTTGTATCTGCCTTTGGAAATACAGTTATTTCAAAAAAAAAAAAAAAAAAAAAAACTCTTAGGACTTAGACAATGGAATCCCTCATTTTTTAAGTTTTTTAGGTATGAACTCCTACCATAGGATTTGGAAATCTTCACTTTTGCGGATTTTCACTCCAAAATCAATTTTCCTCAGCTATATGCATTGATATGTACCGATATCGACATAAATACCCTCTGTTATAGAAATTTTTAACAAGGCATCCTTGGTCTAGGGAAGTGAGGAATCCTCATATCTATAAACTCCTCATTGATTTCTCACTTACCAAATGTGCTCTAAAAGTTACATGGAAAGTTGTCATTATGGTAAAAGTAGTATGATAAATTCGTCATAAAATAAAAGTAGTACTTGCAAACTTGTCATATTATAAAGAGTAAATTAGCGAAAGGTCCCTCATAGAGGTCTTGTAAGGCCTCCTGTCCATCAACTTTTCCTCTAGGGCCCGTAGTCCATACAGATGGACATATTTCGGCGAGAGGTCCCCAGATACGATTTTGATGACTGATTTGCCCTTTCAACTGTTTTTGGAATAAAATTTTGAAATTTTAAATTTTAAATCTTCCTTTCCCCCTCTTTCAAAGATTGTCCAGTTGGTGATGAGAATACGTCGAACAGGTTCTGCATTGGAGGAGACGCCGCCCCCACCCCTCTTTCTTCCTCTTCTTCTTCTCTTTATGTTTTTTCTTCTTTTCATTTCATCAATGGCGCTCCAAAAAACCCTAGCACATCGTCTCTTCAGCATGACGAAGATCTCGTCCCAAACCCCAATCTCTGCAAATCCGATACCAAACACCTTCTTCAGGAAGTTTTTTGTTGAGGTCAACGTCCCCCTCGCTCCTGAGCGGTCATAATTGCGGTCGAGCTCTCGCCCAAACCATAAAACTATTGTTGTGTTGTTTCCTATGACCAATTGGTTTTGGGATAAGTGGTAGATCAATGGGGTGTAAGATCCTACAAGTGGTATCAGAGCCTGGTAGGTCGGGTGTTCGAGTCATGGGACATGCATTTTGCGAGTTCGCAGCAGGTGTGCCGTTGAGGGAGGGATTATTGAGGTCAACGTCCACCCTCGCTCCTGAACAGTCATAATTGTGGTCGAACCCTCGCCCAAACCATAAAACTATTGTTGTGTCGTTTCCTTTCACCAATTGGTTTTGGGATTAGTGATAGATCAATGTGGTGTAAGATCCTACATTTTTAAACCCTCCTTCAGAATCGAACCAGAGCAGATTCCTCCGCCGGTGGTTGCAGAAGAGAGGGATCTTCAACTCGGCGGTGCCACCGGAATGCCTCTCGATTCCAATCGGCGACCAGAGGATCGAGCGGTTGAGAGGGATGAACAACGATCGTCCTTGATTGAACAAGCTGAGACATCCTGGATCAGCGGGGCCTGCTCCTGCGCCGAACCCGAGGTACGATTCGGGCTGAGACATTATGGATAAGAAGCCCCCAACCCAGCAACAATCAGAGGATGTCGAGTCCCTCCCACCAACGGCATCGCGAATAACAAAGGCAACATCTCCAGAGATTTCTGGCGCCCTCTTTGCCAAGGATGTAAATATCGGCCGTAGCGGTGGCCACCGCCACGCTATGGCCGAAATATCGGTCGTCGCACCCGTGGTGGCCCGTAGCCGCCACAGGCCGTAGCAACCGATACGTGGCGGGGGGTTTATAAAAAAACCCCCATTACGACTTTTGGCCCACTTCTTTCATCTCTCGTTCTCTCTTTTCTCCATTTTCACTGCTGTGAACCCTCTTTGACTGCCCCCTAGTGGTCCCAACTCCAATTTCTCAGCTCGATCCTCGCCGTGGGATACCCCCATACCCCCTTCGTGAAGCGCATGTTTTAAAGAAGTGACAATCATGAATGCAAAAGGATCCTACTTGACCATGATAGCTAGGACTCTTTTGCTGGTTGTCTTTCCTTTTTTGTGCTTGGGTGTCTATTATTATCATAACTTGCTAGATATGATATTAAACCTTTTTAATTATATTTGGAATGGTATAGTAGTAAAGATATAGTTACCTATTACTACTAGATTTCAAACTGGTCTTAATTAAATTGTTTTATAAAGAACCCTCATTGTGGTGGTGACTAACGTATTCCTATTTCCTTCACTAACTCTCTACTATGTCATATCTAAATTGGTGTTGAATGTTGATTGTTATTCACTTCATAGTTCATTCACTTGATTGAATTTGAACCTTGAATGTTGAAGTATTGATATTTGATTGTTCAATGTTCACTCATGAGTAATGAGTAATGACCTAAATCTTAAGTCTTATTCCTTTTTTTCATGTTCTAATTTTTTTTTCTATGAGCTTTCCATTACTTTCTAAGTTAGTATGACTAAGAAAGATGAATACATGTGAAAAAACTAATCATTACTATTATTTTTTATTTATACAGCGATACAGGACTTCATATATTGAGGGCACCGCTACGCCCCCTTTTATTACTTACTTTTGCAAAAGAACCATATATTCTTTCATTTTATAATTTTCTGGATTTTTTAATTTTTTCAGATTTTTGGGTGATTTTTCTAAATCGCACCGCTACGCTGCTACGTATCCCCGCTACACTGCGTATCGCCCGCTTCTTAGCTGTTTGATGGCGGACCGCTATTTTCATCCTAACTCTCTGCCCAATAAAAAGAAGAAAAAATGTCCCCCTCCCCAATCGGATCCCTAAATCTCCAAAAGAGAAGATGATGGTGAAACAAGAGCTGACCTGAACGCAGTTGAATAGTTTGGTGTCCTTGTTCTCGACGCCAAGGGACGAAGGGGAGCTTGCGAAGGTCGCCGACAGAGTGGAGGCTAGAGATGGCGGTGCAGACCTCAGGGAAGCGGAGGGAAGGGTGGTCGACGAGGTGGTTGTGGATGTGGATGATGTTGTAGATCTCTTCGTCGGGGACGTTGACGGATGAGGAGCGGTGGTGGGGGGGGGCGGCGTCCGCCATGGGATGGCGGCAGTTGGCACTTTCTCAAGCTCGTAGCATCAAAGAAATTCTTCTAAGAAGAAGGAAAAAAAAGGAGATGAGATAGAGAAACTGCTACTGTCAGTATTGATGAAAGGAAGCAGAAAAAGAAAGAGAAAGAGTGATAGATTGTTTGCATGCGCTGATGGGTTTGATTGAGTTTTGATGGCGGTTGGATCGATTGAGAAAAACTACCAGTCCGTTGTAGCAGCCACTGAAGTTTTTCGATCGTTGCCGAACATAGTCAACTGTGCTACGCCATCGCCAGAGAAGGAATGCAGCAGGGCTGTTATATCATTTTTGACAAATCTATATGAGTTTTTATGAAATTTATCTGAGTTTTTGTGAAATTTATCTAAGTTTTTGTCAAGTTTATTTGAGTTTTGCTCAAATTTATCTGAGCTCTAAAACAAATTTCTTTGAGTTCTGGACAAATCTATTTGAGTTTTTGGCTAATTTATCTGAGTTCTGTAACAAATTTATTTGAGTTCTAGACAAATCTATCTGAGTTTTTTGCATACTTATTTGAGTTTTTGAAAAATATAGCTAAGTTTTTGAAAAATTTATCTCCATTTGGCAAATTTTAACTAAGTTTTTGAACTAAACTCAGGCTGTTCTTTTGAAATTTATTTGCATTTTTTAAAATAAATTTATCTGAGTTTTGGCAAAAACACTTAAGTTTTTGAAAAGTTTTTCTGAAATTTGGAAAATTGGTTTATCTTAGTTTTCGCAAATGTATTTCCATTTTTTTAATTTATTTGTGTTTTTTAATTTTATTTACGTCTTTTGAAATTTATTTATAATTTTTAAAATTTATTTGGATCTTTTCAAATTTATTCACGTCTTTTAAAATTGATTTTCATCTTTTGAAATTTATTTGCATCTTTTTAAATTCCTCCGCGTTCTTTTAAAAATTATTTGCGTTCTTTCGAATTTATTTGTATTTTTTTAGAATTTATTTGCATTTTTTAAATTTATTTTCGTCTTTCGAAATTTATTTACATTTCTTGAAATTTCTTTGGATCTTTTGAAATTTATTTACATTTTTTGAAATTTATTTGGATCTTTTAAAATTTATTTACATTTTTTGAAATTTATTTGGAACTTTTGAAATTAATTTGGCCAATTAAATGGTAGTTGACCATTATTGATGGCATATCCCACTAATCGTGGGATATGATTTTGAAGAAAGTATAAATTAGACATTTTAGGTCTTCAAATTTGAAAAAATGACCTATCACACTATAAAAAAAGATTGTGGATCTAAGGCAATAAAGTGAAATGTTCGAGGGCCCGTCGCCGAATGCCCCTATTATAAAAGTCAAACTAGCATAATAACTTAGCACGGGCTTACGGACTAATTTTGTAGCAATACGTGTAAAGATCAATAAAAAGAAGCTCAAATCACGTAAATCATCTTCAAATACTTATTAACAACGATTTAGTATAGATAGAGCATAAAAGAATAGATTTATACCTCTTTTCTAAATTCAATAGCATAGAGTAGAAATAAAGTAAGAGAAAAGAAGGAAAAGAGAATATGTTAAGAAATGGTACAAGTGAATGGGGATGGAAATGACGTTGTTGAGAATAGTGAAAAGTGGGATAAAGACTTTAGTGGTTTTTTGTTGGTAGTGGGAGAAAAATGTGGGTAAGTTATAGAGTAGTTATAACTAATTTTAGAGGTTACAATCAAAATTAGCTTGAAAACCTTTTAGCTAAATATATTATAATGGAGCGATTGTCCAATGTATTTTAGATGCATCTCTACTGGTTTCCTATGTAATTATGTATATTAAGAGTCCGGATTCCCTTTTTCCACGAAACAAGGAAATACTGTTTCATCCAATCCACAATCGCCAACTGTGTAAAAGCTCATGCCAGCTAATGCACCCTCTCAATTGTTTTCTTGGAATGAAAGGAGGTGATTAGAGGATAAACATCCTATCAAATCTGATTCTTATAGTACCGAAATTTCCCAGCATTATAAATAACTGAACATGAATCTTTTTTTTTTTAGATCAGGTTTGGTGAATTGCTTAGAAATTATGGCAATCCAAGCATACTTTCCAGCTAACTGCAAAAATGCATTCACAATCATCCACTTAAAATACAACATCAAGAATCTCTTTCTAAAAGAAAGAAAAAGAAATCAAGAAAGAAAGAAGTAGCAAAAACTAAAAGCATAGTCCTCCGATTCGAATCTAAAAACTTCAACTTTCACATCATTCAAACTCTTCAAAAACTAGTCTCCACACAAACTCAACAATCTAGATCTCTCCTAAACCCATTAAAAAAAAAAAAAGACATCATCAGATCATGAAAACCATAACTACACAAATAGTAAGAAAGAGAGAGGACAACTCATATAAAAAATGAAAAAAAGATAGATATTAGAGAAGGGGAGGAAAAACAAGAACCTACAACAGAACCCCATCCACCACCATATTTCCCCGAATCCAACATGAGTCGCGTCTGAAATCCTCACCTCGTATCGTTTTCGGTAGTGGATTTGGACCAAATCTAATAAAAAAAAACTCAGACCACGTCGATTCATAATTCCTACCCCTAGAGATCTCCATGAACAACAAGCAAAACTCAATTTCAGCCCAAATCTCTCATCCATAGCTCCTCTGGCATGGTTCCTAGCGAGAAAGCCAAAACAATCTAAAATCGAAGCCGTAGCCAACGAATCCTCGCTGAAAACTCAAAACAAACCTTTAACAATTGCAGCTTTGTCCAAATTCCACCACATATCGAGTTTGAAGCTCTCGAACTGTAACTTATCCGTCTCCGAAATCCTAAATCCGCCAATAGATTTCCTCGTGCAAGCAATTTCTTCAAATCTCGTTAAATCCTAGAGCATAAATCAAAAAAGTCCTTTAAGTTTGGGAGTAAAGAGGATTACCAAATAACTTCTCATCAGTTTGGTAAAAGGGGGACATATAAAAGGTCGGATACCTTTTAACGGGGGAAAATATCATCCGCTACTGATACTCTAAAAAAATTTTTCAAATTTGTGATGGAGTATTATAGCCGCCCTTGGTAAGGCGCTTTAGTAGCGGAAAATCAAAATTGCTGCTATTTAAATGTCACTTAACCTCACTTTTCTTGTAGTGTGCATTTATATAATGGATTTATTTGTAATTAATTATGGGTTCGCCACATGAGATGTGGGGTCCAGATTCCAAGTTGGAGCCAGATTCTAAGAACTCCCTAGTGGTCCCCATATTAGCCCTAATAAGAGAATGTTACTAATCCTATTGGAACTCTTAAGGAAAAGAGTAGGATACATACTAAGAATAGAAGTGAGACTTCTAATTCTGGACCAAGAGGAGGTGCTCCATAAATTATAAATAAGAGGTGAGGGTTAGAGATCTCTACACACAATCTCATAAGCTTCTTTCTCTCTTCCTTCTCTCTCTCTCTCTCTCTCTCTCTCTCTCTCTCTCTCTCTCTCTCTCTCATCGGGTTTCCTTCTAGTGTACTCGGGTTTTTTCTATTTAGAGATCCCACCATTCTCTTTAAGAAGTTCTCTTCAACAAGGTTGTAACGTGGAATAACACAAAGGCAAAGGAGATCACATTTGCAAAAAGGGTTTTCGTAGAGATCAAGTTTTTCACTTCTCGATTTGATCGTAACTAAGCTCCAAAGGTATAGATCTATTATTTATTTATTTTTTATAGATCTTGTTATATGCTTGTTTGTTTCTTGATCTATCATCTTGATGGATCTTTAATCTTAATGGGATTGGGTTTTGGGCCTTATGGATATTTGATCCCTGATTTAAGTGGGTTAAAAGTTTTGAATACCTATCCATGAGGCCCACCTACTTCCAACAATAATATAATATCAAGGTAAAAGGGTAAGACCATCAACACAAAAGGCCGAGAGTCGAACATACTCTGGTGACATTTTTAGAGCTTTTATCATTTACTTGTAGAAAACATGTTTTAGGGGAAGTAATCCATAAAAATCCCAACAACTTAATTTTATCAAAATTTATTTTATTTCCATGGTTGTTTTCCTATATCAAATTATTTGCGGGAGAACATTTCCCCAAATTTTTGTTACATTCCAAATTTTTGTTACATTCACCTGAAAATATTCCTTCGTTTCCTCGTTTCATTCCCATTTCATAGCAATCATAAATCACTCCCTACACACAAGACAAGTATTAAGATTTATTATGAAACATAGAAACCAAGGGACATTGTCATGGGATATGAAACTCCAATAAACGACTCCTTACAGAAGAGGCCATTACAAAGAAGAAAATCCCTCTCATTTGTTTATGTCTATTCCAAACAGTTTGACTCTCTTCTTATGCATAACTCTCTCATTTGTTTATGTCTATTCCAAACAGTTTGACTCTCTTCTTATGCATAACTGGTAATTCTTCCCCTTTTTCTTCATTAACCTTATTATCTTTCCAATCTAGCCCATGTCTAGACAACCCTCCCAAACCAAGCTGCAATTCTACTTCACCTCCAATACTGTCAATGCAATTCTTAACATTTACACCACTCCCATCAGATGCAACATCAATCATCCAAAATTCTTTCTTTACAGTAGAGACTTCCCTGTAGCGGCATTCATAAAACACGACAACATCCTTTGCCTTCAACTGTTTGTCCTTCACGAAGCGATTCCACCCTCTTGTGAACACAAAGCTCTGGCTGCTTTTCCAGTAGCAATACCGGAACTTCCATGAGCGCATGCTGTTGTCAAAGAATTCCAATTGCACCTCCTCCCCGCTTCCACCATCGCTGCTACTTTCTTCTCCGATCCCCCTAGCTTCATTAAGTGGTGGGAAGAATTTTGTTGCATGCTTTTTGGGGATCACAAGTCTGTTGAGCTTCCCAACATCGCTCGGGGTCAGCTCTTTCTGAAAAATCTGTTGACACAAGACGCCTTCTTGATTGACAAAGCCCCTATTTGGGTCTAGTAGGCCATCGAAGGCCGCCTTGGCTGACCGAGTTCTTAAGTAATCTGCAAATTTGGACTCATAAGATCCATCCTTGATCATGTTTAGTACTGCTTCTATTGAAAAGAGGTCTTGGAAACTAGGCTCCTGAATGGTGAGGTTAGTCCATGGGAAGTTGCGGTGCGAGTCACCACTGCGGAGCTTGATCGAAGCACTGTCATAAGCCATCGCTGCTTCCTGTTCTGACTTGAAAGTCCCCAGCCAAATGCGCTGGTGGTTCGCATAAATCTGTGCCCCCCAGTGTCCATTTTGTTGCAGAACTACACCTTTGAATCTCACGGAGGAGGATGGATTCTGATGCCTCAAACGTTTGTTTGGCTGATATGGGTTCGTAATGCTGTTTGAATCAGAACCTTCCCTTGTCATTACAGTGTTTGATGTAGTACTCATTATCTCTCTCACTGTAGTCCTGAGAATGTTTTGAATGATTACAAAAGTAAGAATTAGTACATTAATAAGAAGAAAACATTAATATTGTCCAAAAGATGCAAAACTAACATATTTCTATCCTGATTTAGATTCAATTACACCATTTGAATATATTTTATTAGAGTTGATCGGTTCAATAACTACAATAAACCCATGACCGGCGAAACTCAAATCTTCATGCAGAAACAAAGTAGCCCACAGACAAACTGTAGATTACTCTCATAAACCAATATTACGAAGAAAGAATTTATATCTAATTAGCTTGTATCTTTATTAGAATAGGTCATTTTAAGCGGACGCCAAGACCCAAGTTGATGTGATAAAGCTAACATGATGCAGCAGAAGGACTTACATTGGCGCCCACTTTCGTTGAAGATATTTGAAGAAAAGTGATGGTGGGTCCTGGAGGATCGAAGACAAAATGAAACAATCTGCAAATTGGATAACATGATGGTTGTGGGGAACGGAGACATTTAAACATTGTTGAGTTGCATTGAAAGGGAAGATTTCAATTTCAAATGAATGTAGTTTTTAGAAAAGAAGCTAAATTAATCATACCAGATTAGAGAGCAGCCTAACAATAGGAAACAGCATTTGAGCAGAAAAACTAAAAGTTACCATCTTATTTCATTTTCTGTTTTTTCCCAGTTCAACTCCATGCCATTCCCTATCTGTCTTTCATCATGTTGCTTTTGTTCTGATGTGGGGTCTTCCCAAATTACAGCCCCGCTATATTTTCTTTTAAGAAAAAAAAAAGCTGTTTTTTAAATCCTTTTGATGAGGATGAGTGTGTTCTGGCTCCTTCTGTCCAACAACGCATTATCTTACATTTCTTGAACATTTGTTGAATTACATGCACAATCTAAGATTAGGATTACCCAGATAACTATATATACAGCCCGCCATCCATGATCTGGGCCACAGCAATGTTGGGTTGGTTCTATATAGGTCATTAAATCAGTTGGTCTATATATGATTTTGTATAAGAAAGCATACGACATGTTTTTTAAGATTTTACTATATTAATATCTACAAGATTAGAATATAATCTATGCACCATGGCTAATGTTTTATACAATATTCTTCTTTCTTGTGAAAACCTTCATATTAAGTTAGGGCCTTTTTGGATTTACAAAAACAAAACAGAAAAAGCAAGAATTTCTCATTTTCTTACCTCTATTTGGAGGTATTTGGATATCTTAAAAGGAAAAAAAAGAAAAATCTTTGCTTTTTTATTAAAAATTGGGATATTTTTTAACCAACAAGTGGTAACTCGGTTGGCCAAGGACTCTACGCTTCAGAAAGCGGAGAGGTCTTGTACATATGCCCCTAGGGATTTGTTACAACCCCGATCGTGAACCCGGGGATTAAGCGTGACCAATTAGGGCCAAATAAAATTTTCCAACATTTATAAACAACGCTTGGCCCCAATCAGTCACGCTTAATCCCTGGGTTCACGATCGAGGGCGTGATAGTTGGTATCAGAACGGGCACATTTTTAGAAATATAATCTACTAGAAACAAGAGGACACGTGTGAGAAATTCGATTCGGTAGTTGGCATCTATACTATGTATGTATGGATCCTATAGTATTGTTTGTTAGTACAGTAGGTGTTTAGTAATTTCTCTTATAGAAAATAATTTGGAGACCAAATTCTTTATTAGTGGGGAGAGAATTTAATGTCTCATTACCCACTATTTGTGGTTTCAGTACCACAGCTGTGCCAAAATAGGAGTTTCTTAGCTTTAGTTAGTTTTTTTTTTTTGCGAGGTTTGTTCGAGGAGTTGCAACCATCTTGAGACGTTTCCAGTTCGCTGAAGAGGGTTTTGTAGCAGATCTCTTTGAAGTTTAGAGTTGCTCTCTGAAAGTTTAGGGTTCGAGATCTCTAGATTGGTCCACTCAAGAAATCAACCCACTAGTGTGCAAAAACAATAAACTACGCAGCGGAAATAAAATCACAAGCACACACCACAAGGACACCAAATTTAAGATGGAAAACCCAAACCGGGTAAAAAAACCACCGATCCGTACTGGATCTAATCAAACACTATGAATCTCGCAATTACAAGAAACTCAGATTTCTTCCCTAGATATCCCCTATCTAAATACTGAAGTTACCTTGTGTCGCATCACGCTTCAACGACATCACACCGTTGATTGTAATAGATCCAACGCTTGACTCCTCAAATCTTCTACGCAAGAAGATGATCTTCTACAAGGGATGCAGAAGAAACTTGCTCTCTAGAGTACTTGGCAGCACAACTCTTCAAAAATCTCTAGAGAAGATTTCTCTCAATTAGATCACAAATTCAGAACTTGAGAGATGATTTGTGTCTCTTTGGGTTGTGAGAAACACCCAATATATAGCCCAAAATTCGTGCTTAAGACTCCTTGTAATTATCCACTTAGAAAAGAAGTCTTTTATCAAACTTTATCACAAAGTCCGGATCAGATAGGGCTCCCTGCGCTACCCTCGCTATAGCGAGGTTGAGTCTCGCTATAGCGAGACCATGTTCTGCCTCCTCACGATTTTTGCCTTGCTGCCTGTCAACTGTTTTCTTTTTTATAAGCCTGCAGCCTTTGTTGACTTTCAGCAACCTCTCATCAATATTCTAACACTCTCCATGTTCAATTGATCCATGTCAGTGTCAAAGATTCAAAGTTTCTTAGATTTGTAGGCTTCAGCAGATGATTTGTGCAGGGTTTTCTTCGATTGTAGATTCGTTGGCAGAGTTGATCAGGTAATAAGTTGTGCTTCTGTGTGGACAGAGGAAGCCTATGTACTAGAGTTATTTCAGCTTTGAGATCAGACAGGTTGATTCGAAGTGGGTGTGAAGGTTATGATATACCTATGATATGTGAATTCCCGGATGTCTTTCCGGAGGAGATACTGGATTTTTCGTCAGTTAGAAAGATTGACTTCATTACCGAGCTTGTGTCAGGGACGACACTGATATCCAAGACCTGTACCGCAAGGCTACGACAGAGTTGAGGAAGTTGGAAGCGTAGTTGCAGGATATGTTAGATAGAGGTTTTGTGATACCAAGTGTGTCGCCATGGGGTGCACCGATTCTTTTGTGAAAAAGAAGGATAGGCAGTGATCAGTTGGGAAAGCCGAAGAGGGTGTAAGAAATCAGAAGTTTCTTAGAATGGGCACGATATTATAGATAGTTTGTGAAGGGATTTTCTACAAATGCAGCTCAGTTAACCAAGTTGACAATGAAGGATGTTCCGTTGGTATGGTCAGAGCAGCGTGAGACCAGTTTCGAGCAGCCAAAGTAGAGGTTGACTATGGACTTTGCTGATCAGAGAGACATTTTTGTCAATTTTGCTGGTGTTTTTAGGATTTTATCGAGATTGGTGCTGATGCAGAATGGGAAAAATAATAACCTACGGGTCCAAACAGCTGAAAGAGCACACAAACAGGAGAGAGAAAAGCTCCACATGGCCCATTTTTTATGAGCCCATCTCAACTAAATTGAAGGGGGGTCTTGGCCGACACTTTCGGTTTGAGTCCTGAGTGATTTGGAATGGTATGGCCCACCAAATCATGCTCCAAAGAGAAAGCATATGCTGCCTTTCTCTCCCCTGTTTTCCTTCAAATGGGTTCTTTCGAATTGCAAAACGCCCCCTGATATGTTCTGAGATGTTTAAATTTAAACAGCCCAGATTGACATTCCCTGGGTTGTTAATTTTCTCAAATATCTCACCTGGGTCCAGACCCCATGTGCTCGATTGTATGCCTCTATGAACACCAAGCCCTTCTCATTTACTTGATTTTCAATCTGAATTGGGCCATCTGCATCAAAAGTCTAATCTCATCTAAATTAAATTTACTTTTGAATAATAAAAAGAAAAAATATAAGTTGTTGTTTATACGATTTTTACTAAATTATTAAGCCCAATTAGTGAGTTATCAGAAAGAAAAAAAAACTAAGACCTTTGTTGATACACAAAATCTGACAAGGAAAAGGAGACAGGAAAAAAATCTTAGAAAAGCACGGAAAATGGATTTTGCGAAAAACTAAAGATTTTATGAAAAATAAAGAATCAAGGAAAATGACTTCATCAAGCCAAAAGATTATTAAAAAAAAAGGTCTAGAATCAGATATTGGAAGACCGAGACAGGCAGAAAAATAACGAAGTTTAATGCGAGTATACTGGGTAAAAAATTTCAGAATTTACAAAAAAGTTCAAAAAATGCTAAGTTAATTGGGAATGGGCATGCACCCCCTGCACCCCAAAAATACAAAAAATAAATAAAGAAAGAAAGAAAAGAAAAAAATTGGCACTATGGAGGCACAGTACAATCCCCTCTCCCCAAGTAAAAAGATGACCAACAACTTTTTAGGGGTCCCATCTCCCTCAATACAAATCGGGTAAGCGTAATCTTAGAGCCTGCAAAGATCTACTTGGAAAGCCCTTTCCAAAAGCATATTAAAGGCGACAGTCCCGATTAAAACATCATGCCAAATCAATTTTTTTTTGCATAAATACGAAAAGGAGGCGAAATGGGACCGGAAACTCTGCATGCACCGATGGGGAGCCCGGGCTGTGGCCCGGCTCCCCATGGGAGCTGTTGGATCCCAGGTGGATCCCAGGCGCACCTGGGATCCAATGGCTCCCATGGGGAGCCGGGCCACAGCCCGGGCTCCCCATCGGTGCTTGTAGCACAGCTCAAATGGGACTCAAACAAGGGGATGCCCCTCATTACCCAAGACAGCCACAAGGAGGAGAATAAGTCTCCACACCAAAGATTGAACAGGGCCCCTGTCCCCACCTAAAAAGAAGAAGAGGAGATTTTCCCGGGAACATAGTGATGATGCCAAAAAGGAGGAATTCGGACCACCACCGGTCAGATAATTAATGGTATGCAATAATTGAAGAGAGATGAGAATTTATAGTGGTTCGGTCAAGCGTGACCTACGTCCACTTCAAATGGTGATCTTTGATTAATATCGAGGGTTACAGATAGAGAAGCAGAGAAAAAACCATTCCCCTCTCAAGTGATGAGAGGGCTCTATTTATAACTCTTCCCCACCAGGTAGGGATGCGATCAGTTCAACGTCTCTTTGGAGTGTCAGACGTGTCCTTGAGGATCGAGCCAGGTGGAAGGCAGGTGAGATCCTCTCCGTGAGACTTGGTAAATGCAGGTTAGGGGAGGACTTCGTCGCGATGACTTGGAGCCTGAGGGTGACGAGGCTTCGTTTAACGAAACCCGGATCTCAACGGGGCTATTCTGGCCTGACCCACGATCCTAGACGGACCGGGTTACTCGGACCTGACTCATTGCAGCTATCCGGATTGGGCTTGACCCATCATTTGCCCCTCAAAGTCCCGCGCTCTAACAACTTTGAACGTGGGGCTTTTAACTCATCTGTCTCTTTGACAAGTTCACAGCAATCCAAATTCCTCTTTCTGCTCAGATTTTGAAATTTGTAGACCTTTGAGATTCATCTTTTGGTTTTTGAAAAAAACCCATGCTTTAAGGACTCTTTCTCTTATAAAACTCTTGGTGCCCTAAACCAGACTCTTTCCAAAGAAGAAAGAAATCTCCCAGAGAGAAGAAAACACCCAAAGAGACCAAGAAGAAGATTGCAACAGAACACACGAAGATCAGAGTAGTCGTCCGGACTTCGATGTGCGTTGAGGAAGTGGCATCAGGCGATCGCCGAATGAATCCTGATGTGGGCGCCCAGCCCGAGGCTTCTCCCAGTGGAGATCCACCACAGGCGAAGGGCGGATCGGGCGAGGGAGCTGCAGGCGAGGGAGGAGAGAGTGGATCGGGCGTGGCCGTGGGGCCCCCCTGGGCGAGCAGCCGCGAGGGAGGAGAGGGCCCCACGGGCGGCGAGCAGCAGGCAGCGCTGGGCGAGATCCCCCCTTGGGCGAGGAGCAAGGGCGAGGGAGGAGAGGTGATGCCCCCTTGGGCGAGCAGCCCACGCAGTGAGGCCAGGTTGGGCGAGATCCCCCCTTGGGCGAGGAGCAAGGGCGAGGGAGGAGAGGTGATGCCCCCTTGGGCGAGCAGCCCACTGCGCCGGGGCATGGAGGGCAAGGCCGAGTCCTGGCGGGGCGAGAGCCTACGGACCGGGAGTCTACTGATCGAGGGTGAGGAGGTTCAGGGGGAGCGTACTCTTCCACAAGCGATCAGGACCGAACCGGAAGCGGGTCACAGCACCTCACGTTCAGGTGTCGCAGCAGGCAAGGGGTCACGAGACCTCGCATCGGTCTCCGCAGCGAGAGAAAAATTACGTCCTCGCCCCAAGAAATACCAAGGGAAGGTCATCGTTGAGGACGACGGGTCCAAGGTAAGTACCATTTTCAGCACCTTTAGGACAGGAGGTGACATCTCCCGAATCATTACTTCGTACCGTATTCCGCCCATGGTGATGTGTCGTCTTGCTGAAAAAGATGAGCCCGCTTGCGACAGCTCCTCAGGTGAAATCCTCATTTATGAGGAGATGCTCGAGGCCGGGCTGAGATTCCCAATGTCTTCTTCCATTTGCCGGATTCTTCACTATTTTTCTCTAACCCCGGGGCGTCTCGTGCCCAACGGCTGGAGGGCTTTGCTGGGTTTTCTGGCGTTGTGGAGGAAGGTGAATGGCGAGGATGCCTCTCCAGTTGAGTTTCACGCCGCTTACAACTTGACAGAGTCTCCTGCCCCAAATAGGGGATGGTATTATCTCACCTCCAGGGGATGTAAGCTTCTTACAGGGATGCGTTCCAACTGTCACAGCTGGAAATCTCGTTTCTTCTTCATAGGTGGCGAGTGGGCTTCCCAAGCAGATCAGGCTTTGGTGCCCACACGATGGATTGGCGCCAAAAGACTGGGTACGTCTCCCTGTTCACTTCTCCATACTTATATAAATGTATATATACATTGTTCTTCTATGCACACCGTTTCTCCGCAGATCCTCCCATACTTTCCAAGGACCAAGAGGCGAAGCTGCAAGCGGTGAGGGATCATCCAGAGAAAGACTTGGGAGCTCTTATTCCCAAAGAAAGCAGTAAGGCCAGTGGACCTTCCCCGGGCTCTTCTTCGGGACCGTCATCAAAGAGAAAAAGTAAGTTAAATCTGCTCTGGCCATAATCTTAAACATTATCTGATATGTTGTTTCCGTGTCTCACTTGCCAATACTTCTCTTAATAGGCACGGAGGTAAGCAGAGAGATGATTGGAGCCCGCTTTTCGTCTCGCTTCTCGGATAGGGGTACCCCTCCTTCGAAGGTGGCGAGAACAGGCGATGTCTCACTAGGAACCTCTCTATTGGCTTCTCGCACTGAGCCCCGAGTGTCTCCTACTCGAGTGGTTTTACCTGAGATATCTCTTCAGGCAGGGATCTCCTCCGCTAAGACTGTTGTCTCGCAGCCTTCCTCTTCAGCCACACTTCCTGTCCCTCGGCTATGTCCTCCACAACCGGGTACTTCTATAGGGGCACCCACCGGGACAGGTCCCAGGCGGGGGTCGTTCGTGGGAGATGCGGGATAGGCTAGGGAAATATGTGCTGGCGCATGAGGTCTCTCCGGTTAACGCCTTGGGCACCGAGGGGGTCATTGACTCATTTGTAGAGGGTCTGACTCAGGTGAAGTTCATTATTTATTTTTCTCCTGATTGTTACCCCTTCATTTCTTTACAACTGTCTCACTTCTCGTCTCTTATCTTTTCAGCTTTCCACAGCATCCATCTGCTTGTTGTCGCGTGCCCAGTCTTGTGGTCAGATGAGACGGGAGAAGGAGGCTATGCGGCTAGAGCTCTCCACTGCTCGAGAGAAGATTATTGCTCTGGAAGCCGCTGGTAGGATTTCCGCAACCGATCTTGCTGCGTCCCGAGGGAGGGTAAGCGAGCTTGAGACCGGGCTTTCAGCAGCCAATAAGAGGGCGGCCGAGGTAGAAGATGAGCTTTCGAAGACCTGCGAGAAGGCTTCGCTCACCGAGGCTGAGCTTACGAAGTCCCGCGAGAGGGCTTCGCTCAGTGAGGCTGAGCTGATGAAGACCCGTGAGAGGGCTTCGCTCAGTGAGGCTGAGCTTGCTCGGACCCTTGAGAAGGTGAGGCTCAGGGAAGTTGCTGTAGAGGCAGAGATGAGGACAGCGTCCGAGAGAGCTTCTCAAGCTGAGAGGGACCTGCAGATTGGCATTGCGGATGCCTTCATTGATGGCTACGAAGAGCTTCGAGAGAAGATTTCGGCTGCCTTTCCAGACATTGACATATCAGGCTTTGTGCCGATGGAGGCGCCTGATGATGGTGGTAGCAGCTCCGGTGATTATGAGGACGATGAAGAGGAGGATTATGAGGAAGGGGATGAGAGTGATTAGCGTATAGGGATTTTATGGGTAGGTAGCTTGACTTTTGTAAAGGCAGCATAAGCCTGATTTATGCAACTTTTGGTAATAAAAGTAATTTTATTTATCCATCCATTGTTTTGCAACATTAAATGAAATAAAAAGTGCAAACCTAAGTCCTTAAACAAAAACCCTAATTCACCCTCCTGGACCTCTTCACTGGTAGTACTTCTTCAAGTGTTCTGCATTCCACGGATGGGGTAAGACCTTTCCTTCAGAGTTCTGGATTCTGTAGGTGCCTGGTCTCACCACTTCTATTATGAGATACGGACCTTCCCAATTTGGTCCTAGCTTTCCTTCCCGAGAGTCCTTCGTAGCGAGAATCACCTTCTTGAGGACTAGGTCTCCTGGTTGGAAGGAGCGAGGCCTCACCCTCGAATTGTAGTACTTGGCCATGCGTCGTTTGTACTCCGCATTACGGACCACAGCCATTTCTCTTGCCTCCTCTATCAAATCGAGGTTGAGGCAGAGTCCTTCTTCGTTGGTGGCAGGGTCGTATTGGTGGACCCTTAGGGAATGTACCCCTATCTCGACAGGGATTACCGCCTCAGTCCCAAAAGCAAGAGAGAAAGGGGTTTCTCCTGTAGGAGTCCGCGGAGTTGTCTTGTAGGCCCATAATACCCCTGGAAGCTCATCAACCCACAGACCTTTTGCTCTTTCTAGCCTTGTCTTAAGGTTGCGCAGGACTGTCCTCACCATCACCTCTGCTTGTCCATTTGCCTGGGGGTGTGCCGGGCTGGAGTGAGGTTGTTTTATGTGAAGGTCAGCGCAGAAGGAGTTGAAGAGCCTGTTGTCGAATTGTTTGCCATTGTCGCTGACAATGGCATTAGGTATCCCGAAGCGACAGATCAGGTTTTTCCAGACGAAATCCTTCACCTTGTGGTCTGTTATCTTCGCTAGGGGTTCCGCCTCCGCCCATTTTGTAAAGTAGTCGATGGCGACCACTATGAATTTGCACTGGCCTCTACTCAAAGGCAGGGGGCCCAAAATATCGATGCCCCATTTGGAGAAAGGCCACGGGCTGAGGATGGTGGTCAGCTCTTCTGGTGGCTGCCGCGTCACAGTGGCGAAGCACTGGCACTTGTCACACCTTTTGGCGAGGTCCTTGGCATCTTTCAACATGCTTGGCCAAAAGTACCCTTGCCTAAGTGCTTTATGGGCGAGGCAGCGTCCTCCCGAGTGATTTCCACAAATCCCCTCATGAATTTCTCTGAGGGCGTAGTCAGCTTCATCTGGGGAAAGGCAGCGCAGCAACGGTAGGTTGTAACCCCTCTTGTAGAGAACTTCCTGTAGGATTGTGAACCTAGAAGCTCTCATCCTCAGTCTCCTAGCTTCAAGATGGTCATCTGGCTCAGTGCCCTCTTGGAGGAAGGCTTTTATGGGGGTCATCCAATTTGGCTCGTCGCCTTCAGATGCACAGTTGATGTTTCCGATCACTACATCTAACTTACTCTTCTCCAACTGATGCCCGATGAGGGTCGGTTCTGCAGATGAGGCCTCCAATAATGAGGCAAGCCTGGCGAGTGCGTCGGCTGCAACATTTTCTCCCCTAGGTATGTGAGATAGCTGGAAATATTGGAAACTTTTGATTATTTCCTTCACCATGCTGAGGTAATATTTCATTCTTTCCTCCTTTGCTTCGAATTCGCCGTTTACTTGATTCACCACCAGTTGTGAATCGCTGTAAGCGAGAACAGATTTGGCGTCCATCTCAATCGCCAATTTCAGACCAGATAGGAGAGCCTCATACTCGGCGTCATTGTTTGAGGCAATGAAGTGGAGCTTCACTGCATACTTAATGGGTGTACCATCAGGACTTATTAGGATTAAGCCAGCTCCGCTTCCTCCCGTGGTTGCTGAGCCATCAACGTAGAGTTTCCAGGCTGGTAGTGGCGAGACATCAGACTTTTCAGAAGGTACTTGGGCACTTTGGAGAGGTTCTTCATTTATAGATGGAGAGGCTTGCGAGCCCTGTGGAGAAGTTTGGGCGCCCAGAGACGAGGTGGAGAGCTGGGCGCCCGTTGAGGGAGAGGGGAGCTGGGCGCCCATTGAGGGCTGGGCGCCCATTGAGGGAGAGGGGAGCTGGGTGCCCGTTGAGGGCTGGGCGCCCGTTGAGGGAGAGGGGAGCTGGGCTCCCATTGAGGGCTGGGCGCCCGTTGAGGGAGAGGGTTGCTGGGCGCCCGTTGAGGGCTGGGCGCCCGTTGAGGGAGAGAGCTGCTGGGCGCCCGTTGAGGGAGAGGGGAGCTGGGCGCCCATTGAGGGCTGGGCGCCCGTTGAGGGAGAGAGCTGCTGGGCGCCCATTGAGGGCTGGGCGCCCGTTGAGGGAGAGAGCTGCTGGGCGCCCATTGAGGGCTGGGCGCCCGTTGAGGGAGAGGGGAGCTGGGCGCCCGTTGAGGGAGAGAGCTGGGCGCCCAGTGTAAGTAGAGGAGGATCCTCAGTTTGTTCTTCAGCATATGTAAGTTCAGCTACAAAGTCTGCCAAAGCCTGTGCTTTGATGGCAGGCCTTGGTTGATAGTGAATGTTGAACTCACCCAGCTCCACCGACCATTTAATCAATCTTCCAGCAACATCAGGTTTTGCCAAAACTCTTTTCAGAGGTTGATCCGTGATGACAGTGATTGTGTGGCTCTGGAAGTAATGACGTAGACGCCTCGCAGTTGAAACGAGGGCGAGTGCCAGTTTTTCCAATTCGGGGTATCTGACCTCTGCCCCTCTGTATGCTCTGCTCACGTAGTAGATTGGTCTTTGTACCCCACCATGGTCTGAAATGAGGACAGAGCTTACTGCTGAAGGAGAAGCAGAGAGGTACAAATACAGCACTTCCCCAGGTGAAGCATGTGAGAGGAGATGAGGTGTGGCCAGGTATGCCTTAAGCTTTTGGAAAGCCTCCTCAGCCTCAGATCCCCATTCAAAAGTTTTCCTCAAAATTTTGAAGAAGGGTAAACACTTATCTGCAGATTTGGAGACGAACCTGTTGAGCGCTGCGATTCTCCCATTGAGGCGCTGCAGCTCCTTGGTTGATGATGGCGACCTCATATCCAGTATGGCCCTGATTTTGTCAGGGTTCGCCTCAATCCCCCTCTGATTGACCATGAACCCCAAGAACTTTCCTGATCCAACGCCAAAAGCGCATTTCTCGGGATTTAGCCTCATGTTGTAGGTCCTAAGAACACTGAAGGTCTCTTGAAGATGACCGATGTGATCTGCTGCAGACAAGCTTTTCACTAGCATGTCATCAACATACACTTCCATCGTTCGCCCGATCTGGGAGTGGAACATCCTGTTCACCAGGCGCTGGTAGGTTGCTCCAGCGTTCTTTAGCCCGAAGGGCATAACCCTGTAGCAGTAAGTGCCCTTCGGAGTGATGAATGATGTTTTTTCCTGGTCTGGAGGGTGCATGCTAATCTGGTTGTACCCAGAATAAGCGTCCAGGAAGGAAAGAAGCTCGTGTCCCGCCGTGGCGTCGATGAGGAGGTCGATCCTGGGCAACGGGTAGCTGTCCTTCGGGCATGCCTTGTTGAGTTCGCTGAAGTCTACGCAGAGGCGTCACTTCCCATTTGCTTTGGCCACCATCACCACATTTGAGAGCCATTCTGGGTACGCGACTTCTCTGACTGCCCCGGTGTCAATCAGCTTTCCCACTTCCTTCTCTATTGCTTGGGCCCTTTCAGTGGAGGCGCCCCTTAACCTTTGCCGAACAGGTTTGTGGAGAGGGCTGACATTGAGGTGATGGGTGGCGACAGCTGGGTTGATCCCTTCCAGATCAGCATGTGACCATGCGAATACGCCCATATTATCCCTCAAAAAATCTGTCAATCGGCCAACCAGAGCTTTTGGGAGTGAAGAGCCAATATACACCTTCTTCTCTGGATGTCCTTCATGCAAGATTATAGGGGTGAGTTTTTCAACTGGCTCCCCTCTTTCCCTGGTGGCCTCATCTCTTGGGTCCAAGACTTCCACTTGCAGCGCCTCCTGCGTCATCTTGGCCTTCATCGAGGTGACGTAGCATTCTCTTGCTGCTACCTGGTCTCCCCTTACCTCCCCTACTCCATTCGGGGTTGGGAAGCGGAGGATGAGATGATATGTGGAAGGGACGGCTCTCAAGGAGTTAAGAGTAGGTCGCCCCAGGATGATGTTGTATGCTGATGGACAATCTATCACCAGAAAATTGACCATTGTGGTGGAGGTTCGGGGGGCTATTCCGGCCGTGACCGGTAACGTGATGGCCCCCAATGGATACACCCTTTCCCCCGAGAAACCGATGAGAGGAAACTTGACTGGTTGCAATCTCTCTCGGCCCAACTTCAGCTTATCATAGGCTTCCACAAATAAAATATCTGCGGAACTTCCACTGTCAACCAAGATCCTATGCACCTGGAAATTGGCGACGGTCATAGAGAGCACCAGAGGGTCGTCATGAGGGTGCTGGATGTCCTTTAGATCTTTATCCGAGAAGGATATAGTCTCATCGGTGCTGTGCCTCGACGCTTTTGACGGGGGTGGTTCATCAGGATGCCTCGCCTTTCTGGCATAGGCTTTCATGGCGGAGAATGACTCCGCTGATCCTCCAGAGATGGTACGAATTTCTCCAATAGGGTGCTGGTTTTCGACGTTGTGAGGCTGCGGCGGCGCCTGCCCCCTACCAGCAACATACTGGCGCAGGTGTCCCCGCTGGATCAGATCTTCAATCTATCTCTTGAGGTCGAAGCAATCGTCAGTGTCATGACCGTGATCGCGGTGGAAGCGACAGTATTTGGTCATACTCCTGCGATTTGGTGGAGATTTCATTTTTCCCGGCCACTTTACCGCAGGATCATCTTGAATTTCCAGTAGAATGTGCCCTACTGCAGCATTGAGAGCTGTGAAAGCTTGTTGATTTCTCTGCGGAGCAGGGAAGGGTCGATCTCTGGGGGGGGGCAGGACCGAGTCGGTCCCTGGCAGGTACCCTCTCGGTTCTGCTCCGCTTATTGATGGGCTCCTTCTTGTCGTCTTTATCGTGTTTTCCTTTATCTGCCACTCTGGAGGACTCGCCCCGCCTGGCCCTAGTAGCGTCCTCCGCATTCATATATTTCTAGGCTTTCGCCAACAGCTCCGTCATGTTCTTTGGTGGGCG
Organism: Litsea cubeba; assembly: GCA_012931725.1. Taxonomy (NCBI): domain Eukaryota; kingdom Viridiplantae; phylum Streptophyta; class Magnoliopsida; order Laurales; family Lauraceae; genus Litsea; species Litsea cubeba. The sequence continues at coordinate 60,725,547 of CM022953.1, forward strand.
CTTCATTACTGAGAAGTAGAAACCCGATGAACGGAGGCCTCCCAAGAAAGCAGTCATGGTCACCTTGTCATCGGGTTCTTCCACCTGAAGTACCTCCTCGTTAAAACGAGTGAGGTATGCCCTGAGGCTCTCATTACTGTCCTGCTTTACACTCAGCAGGTGTGTGGGTGGCTTTTGATGGCGGCGTCCTCCAATGAAATGTGATACGAAGGACCTGCTTAGTTCTTCGAAGGTGGCGATGGAAGCTGGGGCGAGATTGGAAAACCACTGCCGGGCGGAGCCCTTCAGTGTGGTCGGGAATGCTCTACACATGATCTCATCAGCGATATTGTGCAACTGCATCACCGTCTTGTAAGTTTCCAGGTGATCCAGTGGATCCTTTCTTCCATCGAAGGTCTCCATAGACGGCATTTTGAACCTAGGAGGAAGGGGGTAGTTTACTACATCAGACTTGAACGGGGTGTTCGTTCGTCTGACGAGATAACCTACCGTCTCCGGGGCCTGCGCCCTCACAGCATCGAAGACGTCCCCAATTTGATTCTGCATCTCCTTAAATTTTTCCTCCCATTGATAATGGGGTTCTCTGGAAGGACCAGGGAGATTGCTTTCCTCCCCCAATGTGTTATTTTCACTTCCCCCTTCTTGGAAGTGGGGATCATCAACTGGAGGTTCTGCAAACTGGGCTCCACCTGGAGGTAGAGGCACCGCATAATAAGCATGACCTTGAGGACCAGCCAGGCTCGGGCCAGGTGGGGGGTCCAAGGGAGCTCCGGCAGAGGCATCCTGGGCGCGATGGAAATGCGTCATCGGGGGAACTCCTCGACCCTGGGCGCCATAGGGATGGGCGCCCAGGTGATGGAGATTGGGCTGGGCGCCATAGGAAGTCCTCTTGCCTGGGCGCCCAGGGGATGGGCGCCCGGGTGAGGCGCTCCGTTTCGCGGAGCGGTCGGGCCCCGCGAGCGCGTCGCCTCCTGCTGCTGTATCCCACCGAATGGCGCTCCTCCTTGCCCTGCAAGCATAAGCTGGAGAATTTGCTGGTTTTGAGTCACCAGCTGCTGCATGGTCTCCATCATCTGCTGTGGAGAGGGAGTAGGAGCGGGAGTAATCGGGACAGGATTACCCGGTGGAGGACCGTTCTCTCCCTGTCTGGGAGAGTTTGGCTGAACGGTAGGGCCCGGACCCGTAGTTAGGCCAGGGTTATCCTCTCGTCTTACAGACCTCGTGCTGATCACCATGATTCTAACAAAGGGGTTTGAATTTTTTTCTTTCCCACAGACGGCGCCAAACTGATGATGCCAAAAAGGAGGAATTCGGACACCACCGGTCAGATAATTAATGGTATGCAATAATTGAAGAGAGATGAGAATTTATAGTGGTTCGGTCAAGCGTGACCTACGTCCACTTCAAAATGGTGATCTTTGATTAATATCGAGGGTTACAAATATGAGAAGCAGAGAAAAAACCATTCCCCTCTCAAGTGATGAGAGGGCTCTATTATAACTCTTCCCCACCAGGTAGGGATGCGATCAGTTCAACGTCTCTTTGGAGTGTCAAACGTGTCCTTGAGGATCGAGCCAGGTGGAAGGCAGGTGAGATCCTCTCCATGAGACTTGGTAAATGCAGGTTAGGGGAGGACTTCGTCGCGATGACTTGGAGCCTGAGGTGACGAGGCTTCGTTTAACGAAACCCGGATCTCAACGGGGCTATTCTGGCCTGACCCACGATCCTAGACGGACCGGGTTACTCGGACCTGACTCATTGCAGCTATCCGGATTGGGCTTGACCCATCACATAGCACCTTTGATCCAATTCTGATCAAGACGATCTTAGAGTCAAAAGATATCCACTTGAAAAGAGCTTTCCAATAATAGGTAGAGCTCAGAAATCCAATGGACAGATCAAAAGTTATGGCAGTTTGAAGATGACGAGAAAATCTAAAAGAAATGAAAAAGGGAGTGAGGCAGTGCACACTCTCGCTCCCTCCCGTTGGGGTGAGGGGGTGTTTTCTCTTGCCTAAATTCCCTTAAAAAAATAGTTTTGGTGGGAGGGGTGACCTTTCCTCTCCCAAAAATGAGACAATTAACTTTCAGAGGCCATATCTCTCTCGATAAAGCAATGATTGGAAAATCTTACGGATTATATATTCGAAAAAAAAGAGAATCATTCCAACTATATATAAAATGTGAAAATCCAACAGTCGGATCGAAAGTTAGTCATTTTAAACTCTAGAGTAGAAAATGAGCGGGAAATAGGGTCTTGGGGGCGCGACTGTGCATATCATCGCTCCAGGGTTGCATTCTCTCACCTGCCTGGACCACTTTCTTCATTTTTTTATAGATAGGAGCCCCCTCGAGGCTATAAATACACATGCACTCCTAATGCAACTCTTATGGGGGAAAAAAAAAACACACTTGAGTTCCGGTTTTAAAAGACTAATTTTATGGGCAACCAGAATGGATTATTACTAGTTCTTAATTTAACAATTAATGCACAATGGAAATAACCAATTAGACGAACTAGCAATTAAATCTATCAAGCAATCACCACAAGAAGGCAGACACAAAATATAGCGTGGAAACCCTATCCAGGGGGAAAAACCATGAACCAGAATTCAAGAGTTCACGAACAGTTACAAAATGTACTCACTAGCTCCTTTACCTGGGTTTGTACCTCGATCTAAGGACTGTAGTTATTCTTGCAAAGAATCCACTAATACGACATCCACCGTGCCCTGTTCTCCTCACTTGATTTCCTTGCACCTTGCCAGTCAAGATGAACTATATTCTCCTTCGAAAAGCAGAAGCAACAATGACCTTCTAGAGCAGCCTTCAGAACGATCTCTTAATGGTTCTAGAAAATAAACTCTCTCTAATGATCTCTCTGACTTAGATTAATGAGAGTGGTGGTTATCCATAGGGTTGAGAGTAATACCCTATATATAGCCCCAAATTCGTGCCTAAGACTTAGAGTACAAGTAGGACTTAAACTGGAAAATAAGGTCTCAAAAGGAAACAAGTTCGTATCAGAATAAGAGTCTTTCCCGAAACTATGCGCGCCTGTTGGCTCGAGCGGACTCTTACTTCGCGCGAGCGGACAAGCCTCTGTCTCGCCTTCGCTCGAGCAAATACATGTGCGCTCGAGCGGACTCCTGCTGGACTGTATGATGCAGAAAATCAGCACTTTATTCTTCCAGCTTGCTTCTTCTAATGCATTCAGACTTGTCTTCTTAGAGTCCTTCTCATCTTCTATCTTCAGAGTCATTTTCTAAATAAGAAAAACAACACAAAGACTCCTAGAGTTTTGTCCAACATGAATTAGCCAATACAAAAATACTAACAATCTTCCCATTTGGCAATTCATGGAGAAAACTCCCTAATACAATACAAATGATCTACCCAAAAGTAAAACCCAAAATATATTGAATTTAAAAAAAAAAAACATAAGTAGATCTTTGCTCTTTTTTACTCCCCCTAGCTTCTTTGTTCTCCCCCTTTTTGGCCATAATTGACAAACAATTATCTTCAAGCAGCTTCTGTCAATCTGGATTCTGCAGCTCCCCCTCAAATGTGACTCCCCCTCAAAATGATCTTTGTATCAGCACTGGGGTGGGGGCATGATCCCACAGATCAGGTGTGTTGAAGCTTCGGCACACACCTTGCAAATTTAAATACTTCGGCAAAGTGTGTACCAACACAGAAGACAAATCTTCTTTCTTAACCCAAACATTTTTGGTGTTCTTGTTCAGTTCAGTATTCTGTGTTTTTTCATTGCTTTTGATTCGATGACTTTCGCAGCTTATTACAATGGGGTCTAATGTGTCCTTTAATTCCACAATGATGACAAGTGAAAATTCTTTCAGGGCTTGACACATATTTCTTCTTGGTAGATGTATTTGCAACATGAACAGCAGAATTAGTAACAACTGCATTTGGAACAAAACAACTAGTACCTTTGGCTTTAGATGTAGATGCCCCGTCAGCGTAGCCAATGCCATGCATGTCTGTCTTTGCCTTTTGACTACAGAGGATGTCATCAAACTTTTTGGACCCTATATTCATCATGTTTAGTGAAGCCTTGCTTGTTTCTAACTCAGAAAGAACTATCTTGAGTCTTCCTTGCAAGTCAGTATTTTCAGCTTTTAAGGTCTTCATGTCATGATCAGTCGAAGTACACTTTTGGGCTTTAGCAGTCAATTTATCTGTCCACCTGTTATTTTCTTCCTCTAAGTGACTAACCTTTGTAAGAGCTTCTGACAATTCAACTTTCAAAGAAGTATTCTGCTATTCAGATTCTTTCCAGCTTGTAGCCACTTTTTCATTCATCTTTAGCATCTTCATGGACTTTTAAAAAAAAAACCTGATATTCAGCTTGCCAATCATGTTTTGTCTCTAACTTACTAATCTCGTGATCAGTCTCATTATCAGACATGGTGGAGTAGCAGAGACGGAAGTTGCCATGAATTTTTCTTTGCTAGCTTCAGGATTTTCAGACTCATATTTTATATCATCTTTTTCAGAAGTATCAGCATCCCAAAACAAATTCAAAGCCTTCTTTTTTGGCTTTTTGTTAGTACAGTCACTAGCAATGTGTTCATAACCATGACACTCAAAACATTGAATTCCTTTAGAAGGTTTCTTCTTTACAAAATTTTTAGAAATTTTCAAATCACTTTTCTTCCCCTTCATGAATGCTTGAAATTGCTTTATAAACTGAACAGCAACTTGGGGATCTATCTCCTCGGAATCAGAATCAGAATCACTGGTAATTTTCTTGAATGATTCTTTGGAGGCTCTTAAAGCAATACCACTGGATTTAGATTTCACATTAGTCCTTAGGTTTGCTTCAAAAGTCTGAAGGTTGCCAATTAATTCTTCAGCTTTGAGAATATTCAATTTTTTATTCTCCAAAATAGCCGCAACCTTTGCATCAAACCTTTCAGGAAGAGACTGCAGAATCTTTTTCACAATCCTATTTTCAGGAATTGGCTCTCCCAAAGTAAAGGTATTACTCACAATTGCATTCAGCTTCGAATTGAAATCATCAAAAGGTTCATCATCTTCCATCTTTATGGTTTCGAAGGCTTTATACTATTTCTGAAGTTTCGATTATTTAACAGTTTCAGTGCCTTTATGCACAGTCTGCAGAATATCCCAAGCTTCTTTCGCAGTAGTGCATATAGAAATTCTACGACACTCAGATATATTAACTCCATTATAAATAGCATTCAATTCTTTAGAGTTATAAGTGGCAGCCAACTCTTCATCCTTAGTCCACTTATCTTTAGGTTTTAGACCAGTTACTCCATCAGCAGTAATAGTGGGCAATGAATAGTCATTCATAACAAATTTTCAAACTTTCAGATATATGGCTTTGGTTGAAGTGCCTTCGCGATAGATATCCATTCTAGCAATATGGATCAACACAATAAAATAGTGCAACATGCTTTGATACCAATTGAAAGACCAATTTTATGGGCTACCAGAATGGATTACTACTAGTTCTTAATTTAACAATCAATGCACAGTGGAAATAACCAATCAGACGAACTAGCAATTAAATCTACCAAGCAATCACCACAAGAAGGCAGACACAAAATATAGCGTGGAAACCCTATCCAAGAAGAAAAACCACGAACCAGAAATCAAGAGTTCACGAACAGTTACAAAATGTACTCACTAGCTCCTTTACTTGGGTCTGTACCTCTATAAAAGGACTGTAGCTATTCTTGCAAAGAATCCACTGACACGACATCCACCGTGCCCCGTTATCCTTACTTGATTTCCTTGCACATTGCCAGTCAAGATGTGTTAGATCTCGTGATCACTGAGAGGGGGGGGTGAATCAGTGATCTCTTTTAAACAGGTCCTTGCTAACAACAATTCAAATCAAACCACACAATTGACACCAGATTTTACGTGGTTCACCAAAAGGCTACGTCCACGGTTCAATCCCGTCCGAACAACAATCCGGTACAGGTCTGAATCTTATTTAGTCGCACCGACGACAAAGAGCACCAACCCTTAAATTCAGATAGCACCAACTATCTAGGAAGCACCGACTCCCTTAGGTTTCAGATAGCACCAACTATCTAGGAAGCACCGACTCCCTTAGGTTTCAGATAGCACCAACTATCTAGGAAGCTACAACTCCCTTTACAATTTGTCTGCACCCACAGACAGGATCACCAAACCCCAAAACACCAAGCACCAACTTGATGATTACAGCAAAGAAGATAAACTGATCTACAGCCCTTTCCCCTCTACAATTCTCTCTCTCTCAATCCCTTACAAATAGAAATCTAAAGCATAAAAGAGAGACTTATCTTATGAACGAAAATACCATCTTCATGAGGCTTCAAATTCGTCCACACTTGCTGTAGAAAACGTCAGCACATCAGCACAACAGCACCACAACAGCAACACAGCCACAACACTCTATTCTCTCCAAACTCTCTCTTTTTCTCTCTTCTTTCTCTCTTTCTGTTGTGTACATAAAAACGAGCCTAACATGCCCTTATATAGGTTTTAGCAACCCTTAAGAGTCTTCAAAATAGGCTACAATTCGTTTAGAAAGAGTCCCAAACGAAATACAAAAAGTTCCTGAATTTTCGTGCAAGTCTTCTGTTTCTGCGCAACTCTGATTCCGTGCTCGGTCGACATCATGCTTTGCTCGGTCGACATCATACACTATCTGAAAATAGTCACTTATCGAGCTCGGTCGACATCCTGAGGGCTCGGTCGACCGAAGACACACTGTGTCACGAAAATAACTGAGAGCTACCAAAATCTGTTTTCTGCAGGTTTCTTCTTGCTCGGTCGACCGCATGAAGAGCCCGGTCGACCGCGTGCTCTGCTTCAGGAATGCTGAATTCCTGAACTGTGTCAACTCTTATTTTTTTTTTTTAAGCTCTATCAATTCCACTCTTTCAACACATGATTGAGACATAGTGTTGACAATAATTCCAATACAATTTGATGCTTGAGACACCAAACACACCAATGCTTCAAGATTCAACTCAATGCATCTCAAATTCCAACAATCTCCCCCTTTGGAATTGTTGGCAACACTTGGAACTTCAACACAGACACTTGGAACATGTGACATCATAGAGCCTTTTTAGAACAATTAACTCCCCTTGGAACATGATCTTCTCATTCACTATCTTGATACCAATTTTCATTCCAATCTTCCATCTTCCTCATGCTATCATATTTCCATCTTCTTAGCATAAGACTAACTTCAACATGCATATAGTCTTTCCTTGCATAATCTTCTCAGCATAACTTGATACCAATCTCCAGATAACCTTCTCAAGATGACATGCATATCAACCTTTCCATGCATAATCTTCTCCCCCTTTGACAATAATTCCAAAGGGACCAATCTAGGAGCAAATAAGATATTCAACGAATTCATTGCTCCCCCTTTGTGGCACATCTCCTAAGGTGTAGGAGAGTGAGTAACTCCTAATTTCTTTCGGAGATACTCGAAGACTTCCTTTGGCAAAGGTTTTGTGAAGATATCAGCCACTTGCTCAGTAGTAGGAACGTATTCCAACTTTACCTCACCATCTGCAACTTTATCCTTGAGAAAGTGATAGCGGATTGCAACATGCTTAGTCCTTGAATGCTGAACTGGATTCTTGGAGATATGAATTGCACTAGTGTTATCACAGAGGATCGGCGTAGGATCTGTTGTTGGAACTCCTAAATCAGAGAGCATTTGCCGCATCCATAACACTTGCGTACAACAAGTTGCCGCTGCAATATATTCTGCTTCCGCTGTCGAAAGTGAGACGGAGTCTTGCTTCTTGCTGTGCCAAGCTACCAATCTATCACCAAGATAGAATGCACCACCACTTGTACTCTTGCGATCATCTACGCAACCAGCCCAATCGGCGTCTGAGTATGCGACAAGAGTAAAGGATTTACCTTTAGGATACCATATTCCAAGCTCCATAGTACCTTTTAGATATCGAAATATCCTTTTCACTGCTGTAAGGTGCGTCTCAGTTGGTGATGCTTGAAATCGAGCCACCATACATACTGCTTGTAGAAGATCTGGTCTTGTAGCAGTCAAGTAAAGCAAGCTTCCTATCATAGAACGATAGGTGGTGTGATCAACGGACGAAGCCTTATCATCTTTGCTAAGTTTCGTGTTCGTTGTCATTGGCGTGCTCACGGGCTTGCTGTCTTCCATGTTAAAACGCTTCAGCATTTCCTTTATATATTTCATCTGAGATATAAAAATACCATTGTTCAGCTGCTGAACTTGTAATCCTAGGAAGAACTTTAGCTCTCCAAGCATAGACATCTCAAATTCTTTCGTCATATCTTCAGCAAAAATCCTGCACATATTCTCATCATTGCCTCCAAATATTATGTCATCAACATAAACAATAACCACCAGCTGTTTGCTTGAATCAGATTTGACATACAGATTGCTATCAACTAGTCCTTTTCCAAAACCAATCTTGCGAAGATAAAGATCCAGCCTTGCATACCATGCCCTTGGCGCCTGTTTCAGTCCATATAGAGCCTTCTTCAGCTTGCAAACTAAGTCTGAATTTTTGCTAATTAGAAAGCCATCAGGTTGCTCAATGTAGACCTCTTCTTCAAGTAAACCATTCAAGAAAGCTGACTTAACATCCATCTGAAATACCTTGAAGGTTTTATAGGCAGCCAATGCAAGAAACATACGAATGGCTTCCAGACGAGCCACCGGTGCAAAGGTCTCTTCAAAATCTATGCCTTCAACTTGTGCATAGCCTTTACAAACCAACCTTGCCTTGTTTCGTATGACCTGACCATCTTCATTCAGCTTGTTCCGAAAGACCCATTTTGTACCAATCACATTCTTATCAGTAGGTCTAGGGACTAGTTCCCATGTGGAGTTTTTCTCAATCTGCTCCAACTCCTCATGCATAGCTTTTAACCAGCTTTCATCTAGACTAGCTTCAGCTACTGTCTTGGGCTCAATGGTGGACACAAGTGAGTAATTGCTAACTACACTTTGTCTAGTTTTTACACCGGCCTCAGGATCTCCAATGATTTGATCCTTAGGGTGTTGCTCTACCCAAGTACTTTTCTTTCTAGGAGAAGTATCCTCTGAATCATCTTTTGCTTTTTCAGAATCAGGTTCAGCCACTTCAACATCAATCTCACTCGAGTCCTCATACACTGGACTGTCATTATGAGTTACCTTCTTTGACTCATGGTTTTCATCAATTCTAACATCAGCACTTTCAATAATTTTTCTGGTCCTTTTGTTAAGGCATCTGTAAGCTTTACTAGAGGATGAGTAACCCAGAAAAATACCTTCATCGGCTCTTTCTTCAAATTTGCCCGGATTTTGTTCGAGCCGCTTGATGTAACACTTGCTACCGAAGACTCTGAAGTGCTTGACTGTAGCTTTTCTTCCAAACCATAGCTCATAAGGTGTTTTATCTTCATGTGGCCTGATCAAGCAACGATTCTGAATATAAACAGCCGTATGAATCGCCTCTTTCCAATACTTATCAGCCATCTTACTTTCAACCAGCATGGTGCGTGCCATTTCTTGCACAGTGCGGTTCTTGCGCTCAACAACTCCATTCTGCTGTGGAGTTCTAGGGGCTGAGTATTGTCTTTGGATGCCATGATGTTCACAATACTTAGTGAATTCATCAGATGTGAATTCGCCTCCACGATCAGACCTTAGCGTCTTGATCTGCTTCCCTAGCATGTTTTCAACCTGTGCTTTAAACACTTTGAACCGATCAAGTGCTTGATGTTTATGCTTAAGAAATAATACCCATGTCATGCGAGTAAAATCATCAATGCAAAGCATAAAATACTTATCTCCTTCATGGATGCTTTTCAGCTTATCCCAGATTTCCTTGGCTGTCTTGCATGCTATAACTTTGATCAGCTCGCTGTCAACAAGGCCGCTAAAGAGTGCATTCTGCGCCTTAGAGTCGTTGTCTGCTAACTTCTTCGTTGCAGCATCAGTGGGTACAATGGCAGAATTGTAACCGACTCTGACAGTCTCCCAGACATCATAGCCAAGAGATTTGATGAAGGCCTGCATTCTAATCTTCCAAAAGCTGTAATTAGAACCATCAAATAACGGTGCTTTCATATTCGCTGTGCTGGTTGCCATGTGATTTGACAAAGATCACCCTTAGCGTGTTAAGCTTATCAAGGGAAACCTTACGCTCTGATACCAATTGTTAGATCTCGTGATCACTGAGAGGGGGGGGTGAATCAGTGATCTCTTTTAAACAGGTCCTTGCTAACAACAATTCAAATCAAACCACACAATTGACACCAGATTTTACGTGGTTCACCAAAAGGCTACGTCCACGGTTCAATCCCGTCCGAACAACAATCCGGTACAGGTCTGAATCTTATTTAGTCGCACCGACGACAAAGAGCACCAACCCTTAAATTCAGATAGCACCAACTATCTAGGAAGCACCGACTCCCTTAGGTTTCAGATAGCACCAACTATCTAGGAAGCACCGACTCCCTTAGGTTTCAGATAGCACCAACTATCTAGGAAGCTACAACTCCCTTTACAATTTGTCTGCACCCACAGACAGGATCACCAAACCCCAAAACACCAAGCACCAACTTGATGATTACAGCAAAGAAGATAAACTGATCTACAGCCCTTTCCCCTCTACAATTCTCTCTCTCTCAATCCCTTACAAATAGAAATCTAAAGCATAAAAGAGAGACTTATCTTATGAACGAAAATACCATCTTCATGAGGCTTCAAATTCGTCCACACTTGCTGTAGAAACGTCAGCACATCAGCACAACAGCACCACAACAGCAACACAGCCACAACACTCTATTCTCTCCAAACTCTCTCTTTTTCTCTCTTCTTTCTCTCTTTCTGTTGTGTACATAAAAACGAGCCTAACATGCCCTTATATAGGTTTAGCAACCCTTAAGAGTCTTCAAAATAGGCTACAATTCGTTTAGAAAGAGTCCCAAACGAAATACAAAAAGTTCCTGAATTTTCGTGCAAGTCTTCTGTTTCTGCGCAACTCTGATTCCGTGCTCGGTCGACATCATGCTTTGCTCGGTCGACATCATACACTATCTGGAAATAGTCACTTATCGAGCTCGGTCGACATCCTGAGGGCTCGGTCGACCGAAGACACACTGTGTCACGAAAATAACTGAGAGCTACCAAAATCTGTTTTCTGCAGGTTTCTTCTTGCTCGGTCGACCGCATGAAGAGCCCGGTCGACCGCGTGCTCTGCTTCAGGAATGCTGAATTCCTGAACTGTGTCAACTCTTATTTTTTTTTTTTAAGCTCTATCAATTCCACTCTTTCAACACATGATTGAGACATAGTGTTGACAATAATTCCAATACAATTTGATGCTTGAGACACCAAACACACCAATGCTTCAAGATTCAACTCAATGCATCTCAAATTCCAACAAGATGAACTATATTCTCCTTCGAAAAGCAGAAGCAACAATGACCTTCTAGAGCAGCCTTCAGAACGATCTCTTAATGGTTCTAGAAAATAAACTCTCTCTAATGATCTCTCTGACTTAGATTAATGAGAGTGGTGGTTATCCATAGGGTTGAGAGTAATACCCTATATATAGCACCAAATTCGTGCCTAAGACTTATAGCACAAGTAGGACTTAAACTGGGAAACAAGGTCTCAAAAAGAAACAAGTTCGTATCAGAATAAGAGACTTTCCCAGAACTGTGCGCGCCTGTTTGCTCGAGCGGACTCTTACTTCGCTCGAGCGGACAAGCCTTAGTCTCGCCTTTCGCTCGAGCGAATACATGTGCGCTCGAGCGGACTCCTGCTGGACTGTATGATGCGGAAAATCAGCACTTTATTCTTCCAGCTTGCTTCTTCTAATGCATTCAAAGTTGTCTTCTTAGAGTCCTTCCCATCTTTTATCTTCAGAGTCCTTTTCTAAATAATAAAAACAACACAAAGGCTCCTAGAGTTTTTATCCAACATGAATTAGCCAATACAAAAATACTAACAGGTTTTTTCATCTTCTTCGTGGGGTAGTATTGTAAATCCATTGAGACAAGTTTGGCTTCTCTACTGCCGTACTCCTATCCTCAGCCTTAAAACCTCATTGGACTTAGCAACTTTTTCCTTTTGAGATTCTAGCACCAGTCTTGAAAACACCATTGGAGTGTAGTATCTGATTCTTTAGTACGGTCTCCTTGCCCTAACTTTTTGGAGCCCTTTGTATAAGAATGCTCATCTTTAATTATCCTTACAATGCTTGCTCATTTATGGGTTCAACTTTGGGCTTGAAACTAAATTTGGACAGTTTTTTCTCAATGTTTGGACTCCAAGAATGTCCAAAACAACCACAAGTTAGAAGTTGACTTGAGATACATTTAGATCTTTTAAATCCTAAAAAGTTACAGGTATCTTCTTTGATCTCTTGGATTCGTACAAGGGGTATTTGCAATCGTTAGGCTGACGAAGAGCTTAGTGTCTACCCGGAAACACTGGTATCCCCAAATTATGTTCCTTGTTTGGAAATCAATAAAAAGAAACTCAACTTTTCCAGTTTGTTGTGTTTGTTCTTTCTTTCCATTTTCTTTCAAATTGAGTACTTAGGCAACTCCACAAAATTCATCATCATTATCCCTTTTTGCGCGACTTTCCCCGTTCACAACCTTGGTGAATATTTTTTCAAAATTTTCGATTTTCATGATATTTTAAAAAATTTATAATATTATCAAAAAATTATCATATATGTGATTATTCAAAAAAATGTTGATATTCCTGACAATGCTTGCCGATAACTCAAGTAGTCCAAACACATTTATCCCTAATTATTACATATGAAGCTCGGGCTATTTTATTTGAAAGCTGAGGTTCAATTTGGCAGTTGATTGCTTGATTCCGCTTCTAGATTTTGACTCTATCTAGAACCAACCTGCTTTTGCGGCGGACCTTTGTATACAGCCAAAAATAGACCTAAAATATATGTAGGTTTAAGACACGGGTTGGGCATGGATTCAATGGCAGAGAGCCCATAGGTCGGCACGACCCAAATAATATATACAATGTAATAAAAAAAACATATTTATCAATGGAATGGAGACTCGAACACGTGCAATTTCTCACAAGCATACATCTCTCAACCAGTTAAGCTACAGCTTGGAACAGATAATGGAAGCCTTTTATCCAGCCAAGCCTACCGGGCCAAGCACTTATGGCCCGTGTCGGGCTAGGGCCAGTTTTTGCCAATGGCTTAGAAACTGGGGTCAGCCTGGATATTGCTATACCCGACTTAGTCGGTCCATGAATACCCCTAATCCAGACCGTTCATCAAACTCTGAAGTCCAAACTTTGAACTCCATTCATCCATCAAATTTAAAGACCTTTCCCTCCCCAACTCTAATTCCATTCATCGATTAAATTGAGAAGACCTTTCCATCTCATCAGTCTCGCCAACAACCCATCTTCTCTCATTCAAATCTATATAATCTTTCTTACCATCTCAGCAACGAGCCTATCCATCAACATGTATGGGACCCATGGTATGATTTATTTGATCTATCCCCCAGATTATAATATATATGGCCGGAACTCATAGGATTTGATTTCTCAGTCAATTGCTCGATTTTGCAATTAATTGTGAAAATAAAATCTACTTTCACAATTGATTACGATTTTAGTTTTAACTTGGACTTTCGATTTTACCTATTTTAATCTTAATTTTGAAATTATTTTCTTAATTCTACATGGACTTATGCGAGGTTGGATTCGGGTTTTTGTGTTGGATGAGAGTCAAACACATGACCTTTATATTTTTATACAACAACTTTTGCCATCTGACCTATTATATTTTATTTTTTAAAACTACTAAAACTATATAAAAGTAAGATAGATGGGACAATCTTTAAAATCAAATTTCATGGGCTCAGTCGTCTTCTGTTATTTTTTTTAGGGTGGGTTTGTAGTTGTCCCTAGCATGGGTCCCACCTATTTGACTTTTGTCATTGGATGTATTTTTTTGTTATTATGGTTGGGCTACACATGAGACCCACCAATTTAAAAAAAAAAAAAAAATCATTGGTTAAACTTGTGAAGCCATTTATGAAGAGGGCTACCCCCATGTGGGCACAACAAATTTAATGGACCAATAATAGGACTTATCGCTTAAAATAGGTTTTAGAAATTCTAGGGTCCCATTTATGAAAAAACATAATGGAAATATAAGGACCATTAGTTTAAATGGAGCTCCATGTCCCTAGGAGATATATCATTAGTATGAACTATTACCGTATTGGTTCATTATAGGTTATATTTGACCTGAGCCATCGAGAATTGACATGTCAAGTCTAATGATTTATGAATTTATCCATCTTCTATGAGCCATAGTTAAGGATTCTTGTCCTATAGCTTACTAATTAGGTTTAAATGAATTAAACCATAGATCAAGTTTATGGAGCTTTTTTTTTTTTATTATGTCAACATACCTATTCTTAAATGTATAATTCTTTTTATTTTTGAAACTCTTCGGTAAATGTCTATTATTTCTTTATTTAACATAAGACATAAGGTTAAATTTGTATCAATTTCACCTGTTTTCTTAATTGCTTTTATTTCTAATTATTTTTAAGAGATTCTGATCCCAATTTTAACTTAATTTTGAACTTCTTGATTTCATCTCAATTTCGATTTGATCGAATATCTCAAAATTTACTATCACTCTCTCCACTATGATATGGATAACGCTATTGGGTCAAATGTGGGTTGGTTATGAGTCGGAGCTATAAGGTCAAGTTTTTCCCATCCATAGATCAAACCATAGTAAGACTATTTATCTTTTTTTATTTCTTTATTTTTCTTCCTTCTCAAATAGGAGACGTATTAGCTATTATTGATTTCATATAATAATAAAATGAAACCCAGATTATTCAAAATTACATTTTACTTACATTTAAAAATAATAAGAATGCATAAAAATTAAGTAATAAAGATTTTTTTAATGAATATTTAATTTATGATATATGGTCTTCATTATTTCAATACGTAGATTTATTTTAAAATAAAAGTGCATAGAAATGCGACCATGATACAACCCTTTGGACTGGACTAATCCCTCTAGGCCCAAATGGAAGCCAAGTAAACTCCTCTGTAGCCCCAGTGTGGTAGTACAGTTTCGAACCTAAAACCTACGGATGCAAACTGTGGTCCTACGCCAACTGAGCTTCCCCTTGGACTACAATGCTAGTTTATAGATTAACAAAGCTGCCTCCGCACTTTGTTTCACCAATGTAAACTCTGGAATGGGCTTGTCCAGGCTGAAGACACTGGTAAGATCATTAAAGGGGTGGTCCCTTCTATAGACCCCTTAGGCTCCATCTTTGAAAACGAATCCACCGTCGGATTCTCCTCATCCTTATCAGATTAATCTACTTTATCATCATCACAAGCAATAAACTAAACACTACGTAATACTTTAATCAGGAGATTAGAATGGCTTAACGCCATTACTCTAAAAAATTGGGGCCCAAAAGTTTAGATTAATGCAGACAAATACATTCTTAATGTAGGGGATACATACATTCACACCATGGACTACCTTTGATCCATTAGCCCCCATCTACATTAGATGTAATCCCAAAGAAGAGGTTGGATCCTGCTTGATTATTTTTTGTGTTTGTGAGGGGAAGTAATTCATTTTCTAAGCAAAACATGAATATAACCAAATCAGAGTGAAATAATATTAAAAACTAATGAAAAGTACAATAAAATATTGAAGAATCATCATCATCAAACACAAAAAAACACTTACAGCACTTGGAGAGATCTAAAACACTTCAAATGGTTATTCTAGAGAGAGTTGATGGATTTTCTTCATGGTCTTGCGTTGAAAAGAAACTAACAATATATATATTGATGCATCTAAGTAAACAAAACAGATTTCTAGGGGTATGAGGTCAAAGACAACTAGACTTTAAAAACACATGAGGCAACATTTTAAGTAGTTAACAAATGAAAGGATTAATTACTGAAATGTCTCCGCGCCAGAAAGGAAGCTTTCCGTAAAACATCATACAAATTTAGCCAAGATGGCGAGAATTTCGAAGTGCTAGTAGGGCCATTGGTTTGCTGTTGGAAAGACAGGTGGACGTCTTTGATTATGCCAAAGAAGATGCTAGTGGGGCTTTGACATCCACCCTTCATAGGGATCTTGACCCAGGCCGGTCTGCCCACGCACCCAAAAATGAGGGCCTTTTTCTTGGCTTATAGGCTGAGTTGGGTTGGATCCAATTTGAAAAGTTCAGCCCGCAAGGGCTTGACCCAGCCCCGCTCGGCCCTTTGTCAATATATATGTATAATATGGTATTATTTAAGGGGATGTTCTTGTGTAGATATCTCGACCAATCATGGATCAAGTGGGAGATTGAAAGATCCAAATGGGATCGCTCTGCATATCAAATTTCAAGTCAATCTGGATCATGGTCCATAGTCGTATTTTAACAAAAAAAAAAAATTTGATTTTCAAACTTGATCATGGTCCATAGTCGTAACCTGATCATCTGTAACCGAAACTGTCATGTAGAAACATTTCCTTCCGGGTTCAAGTATGGTTTTGGTCTGGAACCGACTCATTTGCATCCCTACTCACAAGAGTTGTGCTCATCTAAGCAATTTGCGTTTTAGCTCACGTCAAGACTCATGTGTGTATGTAGGGTTACAAACGGGTATTCGATTCTCCGATTACCTAGAAGTTCCAATTTGCAAAAAACCAGGTCTGGAACCTATTTTAGGTTCCGATTCATAAACGGGTCCGGGTTTGGAACCCAATTTAGGTTCAAATTGATAAACGGGTCCGGTTCCGGGTCCATATAGGTTCCAACCTGTGGACCCAAGACCCCGCATATGAGCCTTTGATATTACAAGTTGTACCTCAAATCAACTCTTTTCTTGACATTTTAATGTATAATATTGGAGGTAGTAGACTTGATGTACTGTTATACGTTGAATGATATGCTTATTCTAAGAAAGATGAAGAATAAAGAGAAATTAGAATTGATTTTGAAACTAGATTCCAATCCTCTAAGTGGACCTGGTTCAGGAACCGGATTCGGGTTTTCCTATCGGAATCGGGTCTAGAACCAACATAACAGGTTCCGAGTAAAAAACGGATCCGAAACTGAAACCGTTACTTAGAAACTGGTCCTGGTTCGGGTCCACGAACTGTCCCATTTGCAACCGTGTGTATTTATAACAAATCTTCCCATGAGAACTCCTCTCACCATCTGATAGTGAAGGAAACACACTAGAGCAGGGACGGATGCACATTAGGGCAAGGCTATGTGAGGAGGGGCAACTTTTTCAAAATTCTCATACGGGGATATGGTGTTTTAAATTTTATCTATGGGCGATTTTGTCTTTTAATTACTTTTTGCCCCTCCTCACTTCTTGCTACAACTAAGTAATAAATTCTTCCTTTTAGGTAAAGATGTAATAAAATCATACAAGAAGTTGGGGCAACATTTGTTGTGAGCGTGTATGTGGAAACGTGATTCAGCGATCGAACGAACGAACAAACAAACCACACAAGACAAACAATCACACACAAGAGAATTACGTGGTTCGGCAATCTTGCCTACGTCCACGGGAAAGAAACTCGACTCTCCTTTAGGTTCACTCTTCTGTCTATCTATCTCTCATGGGTTACACATTACATCATATATATAATGTTCTCTTTCTTATTCCCCAAGAAACCCTATCTTAGTCAATAAGAAAGTCCCGGAACAATTACTATAATACCCATGTCCATGAACCCACTTGGTCTGGACCTACAAAGCCCAACAATTCTTACTGAGCTTGAAGTGACTGGCTAAAGGCATGCTAACTGGCTTAGCATCTATCATGTTGAATCTCGCTAGCACCCGTTCAACATATTTCTCTTGTGACAACCACAGCTTCTTGTCATTCCTGTCACGACGTATTTGCATTCCCAAAATCTGTCGTGCGGGACCCAAGTCTTTCATGTCAAAAGTCTTTGACATATCCCTTTTCAATCTGCCAATCATCTCACTATCTTGTCCAACTATCAACATATCATCTACATATAAAAGAAGGATGATAAATTTGCCATTACCAAATTTAAGAACATAAATGCAGTGATCTGCAGCTGTCCTCCGGTACCCATGACTCACCATGAATGAATCAAACTTCTTGTACCATTGCCTCGGCGCTTGTTTCAGTCCGTGGAGACTCTTTTTCAACTTGCAAACCAACTGTTCTTTTCCTTCTACCTCAAACCCCTCTGGCTGAGTCATGTAGATCTCTTCTTTCAGATCACCGTAAAGAAATGCAGTCTTCACATCCATCTGTTCAAGTTCAAGGTCCATGCTGGCAACTAGACCCAAGATAACTCTGATAGAAGTCATCTTCACAACTGGAGAGAAGATTTCATCGAAGTCAAGACCCTTCGTCTGCGCAAAGCCTTTAACCACTAGCCGTGCTTTGTGCTTTATCAGTTTTCCACAGTCATCTCTCTTCAGCTTAAACACCCATTTGTTCTTCAGAACCTTCTTGCCTTTTGGGAGTTCCACCAGCTCATAAGTATTGTTCTTTTTCAAAGAACTCATCTCATCCTGCATAGCCTCCATCCACTCATCTTTATCTTCATGAGTTTTTGCTTTTGGGTAGCTCTCTGGCTCCCCCTCATCAGTAAGCAAAATATAATCTGCTACAGGATATCTTGTTGATGGTTGATGCTCTCGAGTAGACCTCCTAAGGTTCTGTGGTTTCTGACTGAGGAGATTGCTCCCCCTGCTCAACACCCTGTTCATCTGGCAACCCCTGCGCCTCATCACGATCTAAATCGTTTTGTCCACCTTCTCCACCTGTAGTCTGCACTGGAGAAGGAGTCGGTGTGAGATCAACCACTCCATCAACAACTTCATTAGACTTTTCAGTCTTTTCAATATCTCCAAAGAATTGGTCTTCATGAAACACCACATCCCTACTTCTGATAATTTTTCTCTTCTCTGGATTCCATAACCTGTAGCCAAACTCGGCTCCGCCATAGCCAAGAAAAATGCAACACACTGCCTTATCATCCAGCTTTGAACGCTGCTCCTTTGGTACATGTGCAAAAGCTTTGCACCCAAATACCTTCAAATGAGAATAAGAAACATTTTTACCTGTCCATACTCTCTCCGGAAGATCAAAATCCAAAGGAATTGAGGGAGACCTGTTAATCAGGTAAACGGCAGTCAGAATAGCTTCACCCCAAAATGGCTTGGGTAGCTGTGCCACTCTAATCATGCATCTCATCCTTTCAAGAATAGTGCGGTTCATTCTCTTGGCTACACCATTGTGCTGTGGAGTACCAGGAACTGTTCTTTCATGTCGAATACCATGCTTCGAGCAATAGCCTTTAAATTGGTTGGATGTGTACTCACCACCATTATCTGTGCGGAGACATTTCAAGAGCTTTCCTGTTTCTCTTTCAACCATGACATGAAACTGCTGAAATACTTGGAACACCTGATCCTTCGATTTCAATGCATAAACCCAGACTTTCCTGGATGCATCATCAATAAATGTGACAAAAGACTTATTGCCACCCAATGACTCCACCTCCATGGGACCACAAACATCAGAATACACCAAATCCAACACATTAGATTTTATCGTTGATGTTTTAGAGAAAGAAATCCTATGTTGTTTACCAAACAAGCAATAATCACAAGGTTCAAGGGATGTACCTTTGGAGTAATTAATCAGATCTTTCTTTGCCAATAACTGCAGTCCTTTCTCACTCATATGTCCAAGTCTCTTGTGCCACAGATTTGGAGAGGTTCTGTTTTCAACAGCATTCAACACACCTTTGCATAGCTTTACATGTGTCTTGTACAGCGTATTACACGCCTTCCCTCTCGCAAAAATAAGAGACCCTTCAGTGAGTTTCCATCTACCATTTCCGAAGTAACTTTCATAACCTGCACGGTCCAATGAAGTCCCTGAAATCAGATTCAACCGCAGATCAAGAATATGTCGCACATCTTTCAGCGTCATTGTGCAACCAATATCGGTTTGAATGCAGACATCATCGATCCCAACAATATTCGAATGACTTGTGTTGCCCATCTTCACAGTGCCAAAGTCCCCTGCTTTGTACGTTGTGAGCATCTCCTTAGAAGGAGTAGCATGGTAGGATGCTGCTGTGTCAACAACCCACTCAACCTGATCATCTGCAACACTCAAACACTCTTCAACTTCACTAGTCAGAATCACTACTTCATTATCCAAAGTAGCAGTAGTGTTAGTGTCATTCTTCTGCTCATTGTTGGTTTCTTTCTTTTCCTTCAAGGCAAAGCAATTCTTTCTATTCCTTCAAGGCAAAACAATTCTTTCTAATGTGACCCTCCTTGCCACAATGAAAGCATTTTCCAGACTTTTTCTTAGTCTGTGATTCCTTGCCACCTCTGGACTTGCCACGACCCCCATTTGGTCCCCTACTCTTACTCCTCCCCCTATTCTCAGTAACAAAGGCCTGTGCATTATCTGTCCCTGCAGTTTTCCTTCTTGTTTCTTCATTTAACAAGCTGCTAGTAACCTGACTCATTGATAACACACCATCTGGAGTAGAGTTGCTTACGGAAACAACTAATGTCTCCCATGTATCTGGTAAAGAACTTAGAAGAAATAAAGCTTGCATCTCATCATCAATGACCATCTTCATTGTAGCCAGTTCATTCACAATGCATTGAAAATCATTTATGTGATCTTCAATTTTACCACCCTCCTTGAATTTCATGTTCACAAGCTTTCTAATCAGAAAAGTTTTATTTACGGCAGTTTTCTTCTCATATCTTTCTTCTAACTTCATCCAAAGGGTTCTCGCATTGGTTTCATTAGACACGTGATAAAATATGCTGTTATCCACCCACTGTCTGATGTGACCAATGGTCTTTCGATGCATCTTTTTCCAATATGGATCAGACATCTCTTTTGGTCGGGCACTATCCCCTTCAATGGGATCATAGAGGTCTTTGCAATAGAGTATATCCTCCATCTTAGGTTTTCAAATCAACCAATTGGTATGGTTGAGTTTGATCATGGTAGTGTTCACAGTGTTGTTCTCCATCTCAATTAAATAATCAAGAAAATATAAACAACTATCACTAACCTCAATTTGTGCACCAATCTATAGATCTCGTCACCACGAGCACGCTGGAAGAAACGGATCTGAAATCCGACTCTGGATGGCTCCGATATCGCAAAAATAGTTTTCTGCGCTCCGATTGGTCAAACTTTCTAGTTGACCATCAAACTGCCAATCTTCTTCCACAGTTACATAGATCTGCTCGCAAAGAATCTATAGGCGCAAACGGATCTCCGATCTGACCTCGGATGATCAAGATATCGACGAAACAAGTTTCTGTCGTCGATCCCGGTCAAACCCTACTGTGCTGACGTGGCGCTGACGTCAGCAGCTGCTGGAATGGGCTTCTCGCTGCACGGGTCAGGCAAAACTGACCCAGACAGAACCTGGCCTGGTCCTGGTTCTGTACTGGGCTGGGCTTCCTGCAAACAAGTCAGGTCAACCCGACCTGGAACCCGACCCGACCTGGCCTGGGGTCTTCTTCTCCACAAACAGAACTGGGTTGTTCTGTTCGTTTCTGGTTTCGTTTCTGTAACCAAAACACGATGGACGTTGCTCCTTCCCTCTTCGGCCACGGCGAGGAAAGGACAGCCGGCGGGGTTCCGGCGGCGCTGCGGCGGACCGGCGATGGCGCAGCGGCCGGACGGCGGCGAAGAGCAGGCGACGCACGGCGCACGGACGGCGTTCGTTCCTTTGCTCTGATTCCGGCGGCGTCAGCAGCCCGGATCTTGGATCACAGAGACAACAGCGGCTTCCTTCTCAGGCAACGAGCAGAAAATCCGGATCAGCCCTTATTGTGCGCAGCAATCCTGTTGTTTCTCCGTGGCCCAGCGATGATCAAAGAAACCCAAGACTTTTCTCTGTTCTCTTATCGTAGAACCTTTCTCTGTTTCAAATTAGAAAATTCGATCCTTGTGATCCGTGTGGCCAAGCAGAGATCGAAAACGATCTCACTTTTCTGCGACGAAGAACCACGCGCATAAATCCGGCACAAACCAACCCTAGTAAACCTTAGGCTCTGATACCACTTGTTGTGAGCGTGTATGCGGAAACGTGAATCAGCGATCGAACGAACGAACAAACAAACCACACAAGACAAACAATCACACACAAGAGAATTACGTGGTTCGGCAATCTTGCCTACGTCCACGGGAAAGAAACTCGACTCTCCTTTAGGTTTACTCTTCTGTCTATCTATCTCTCATGGGTTACACATTATATCATATATATAATGTCTCTTTCTTATTCCCCAAGAAACCCTATCTTAGTCAATAAGAAAGTCCCGGTACAATTACTATAATACCCATGTCCATGAACCCACTTGGTCTGGACCTACTAAGCCCAACAACATTGTCGTTTTCATTTCTTCCAAGAGTGTTGCTACCTACAGTCCCTTTGCACACACGCACTTTTTTTTAACTTCCAAACTACCCCTCCCTCTCCTTGCCGACCGGCCACCCCCTCCACCCGACCTCACCGCCCGCCACCTGTAACCGACCCCTCTCCCTGCTCGTCACTGCCCGCCGCCCATGCCACCCTCTCCCTCTTCCTCTCCTCCTTCCTTTCTCTCTCCCTCTCCCTCTCCCTCTCCACCCCCGTCTCTTTCCCTCTCCCTGCTCGTCGCCGTCCGCCGTCTACCCACCCTCTCCCTCTCTCCTTCTTCCTCTCCTTCTCCCTTTCTCTCTCCCTCTCCCCCTCGTTTCTCCTTCTCCCTCTCTCGCCACCTTCTAAATAAAATCTTTAATTTATGGTGTGAGATTTTTTTTATACCATGTTATTTAGAAGTTTGCCAAGAATATTGATTTTGGTTAAATTGGGTTGAAACTCTAGGGCTATCGGGCTATGTAAATGGATAGATTAGATTAGCAAGAATAATAGCCCACTAGATTATTTCATCGCCCGCCGTCTTTTTATAGGTTAGAAATATCAAAAAACCACTATTATATGCTAACTTACAGGTTTCTGACAACCTATTGCAGGGCCCACATAATTATAATCCAAACTGTTCAAAATAAATACCATCCCCTCTAAAAATATACACTAGAATTTCATATTATAGACAGCCAGTTCAAAATAATCCATTGTTCTCTTGTTTTGGCAGCCCATTTATTCTTGTTTAAGGCTTGAATTTCTTTCACATATCATTTTTAAGAACAGTTAGACCATTCCTAACTTTGAAGTGGTCCAACCCAAGGAGCCCACCTGAAAGCATGACAACCATTAAAAACTTTGGAGTTGAAAAGGTCTCCCTGCATTCGGTTGGTGTGTACAAAATTAGGAACCATCTGATCAGAAGAGGCACTAGTTTGACAACTTTGAAGTTGTATAAATCCCGGCCAATAAATAAAGCCAGATAGGTGCCAAAAGTCTCATGCATACACATCACAGATTAGTGTTAAATTTGTGCTGGTGCTAATTTGCAGGGGAAAAATGAGTGTTAAGGGCTTAAACTGTTCATATAAGTGGGCCAGGTGGCCCCCAGAGGCAGGAACGTTCTTAATAAGATAGGAATTGTCTTCCTGAAAAGTTGGTCTTCTTTCAGTTCATGCTTGTTGTTGGTTGTGTTGGATCTTAACCGCTTCATTTGCATTGGATTTCATCAGTGGAGCTGTTATGATCCTTGGAAACCTGAAATTGTGTTTACTCTCGGAGAAATCAATCAATTGTAACAGGAATTCTGCTTATGGTCTAAGAACAGAACAGTGATTGCGTTTAAAAAATGGGGCATTCGGCGACAGGTCCCTCAACATTACACTTTATGGCCTTAGATCCACAAAAAAAAGTCATAGAGCCAAAGGTCCCTCTCACACTTATTCACATCTAAAATGTCTAATTTACCCTTTCTTCAAATCATAACCAATCCCATGATTGGTGGGATACCATGATTGGTGGGATATCCCATTAATAATGGCCAACTAACATTTAATTGTCCACGATTAATGGAATCCCCAGATTTTCAAATAAATTCTAAAAACACACAAATAAATTTCAAAATTACGAAAATAAATTTTAAAAAATGAAATAATTTCGAAAAATACAATAAGTTTTAAAAAAAGCAATATATAATCAAATAACGCAAATAAATTTTAAAAAATGCAAATAAGTTTTAAAATATCAAAATAAATTTTAAAAAAATATAAATAAATTTCAAAAGACTCAAATAAATCTCAAAAGATCCAAAGAAAATCCCAAAAAATGCAAATAAATTTAAAATAATGAAAATAAATTTTAAATAATGCAATAATTTTAAAAAATGTAATAAATTTGAAAAAACACAATAAATTTGAAAAAACACAATAATTTCAAAAAATGCAATAAATTTTAAAAATGCAATAAATTTGGAAAAACGCAATAAATTTGAAAAAACACAATAAATTTGAAAAAACGCAATAAATTTCAAAAGACGTAAATAAATTTAAAAAACGCATATAAATTTCAAAAAACGTAAATAAGTTTGCTAAAAAACTCAGAAAAAAACTAAGATAAATTTACCAAAAATACAAAGAAATATTACAGAAAATAGATAAATTTGAACAACACTCAAATAAATTTGACAAAAAACTCCGAAAAATTTGAACAAAACTTAGATAAATTTACAGAAAACTCAGATAAATTTTGAAAAAACTTAGATAAATTTACCAAAAACACAAAGAAATATGACAGAAAACAGATAAATTTGAACAACACTCAGACAAATATGACAAAAAACAGATAAATTTTGAAAAAACTTAGATAAATTTACCAAAAACACAAAGAAATATGACAGAAAACAGATAAATTTGAACAACACTCAGACAAATATGACAAAAAATAGATAAATTTTGAAAAAACTTATATAAATTTACCAAAAACACAAAGAAATATGACAGAAAACAGATAAATTTGAACAACACTCAGATAAATATGACAAAAAACAGATAAATTTGAACAAAACTTATATAAATTTGACAAAAAACTCGGATAAAATTGAACAAAACTCAGATAAATTTGATAAAATAGATAAACAGAGCCAAAGAGCAATCACCGGGGAGACGTCGGTCCTCCACGGAATTCCCCTCTCATCCGTTTATCCATCTCAATCCCTTCTTGTCACCACCTCTGTCTACAGCACCCAATTCTCATCTTCCATCTCCACTACAGAACAGTAAAAAAAAAAAAAAATAAAGACCATCATCCTAACCGAGGTCCGCAAGAGCGGAACTTGTCCATGGCTAAGACCAGATGGCAAGACCCAGGTCATTGTTGTCCCCATTCGGGTCCACATCCCCATCAAGGAGCTCCTCAAGGTCTCCCCTTCTGACCCCACCACCGCCACCAAGTTCGTCAGCTACCAGGTCATAAAGCCCTCCGGGAAACCCAAAGGCATCCTCAACATCTCCTACAAGATCGGCGATAAGGTTGCACCCCCGCAGCCACCGTAGCCGCCGGCCTTCACCACCCATAAATCCGACGAGCCGGTCACCGCCTACCCCGCCGCGAAGGCTAGATCCAGCGCCATTGCACAAGTCACCGCATCATTGCACTGGAATCGTTTTAAACGGTCACCCCATGGATACCCACTTCAAATTCCGCATACGAATCTTTAATCACAGTTAAAATGGCAAATATATGTTAACAATGCATTTTTTGGGACAGAAGACTATCTAGAAATAAGAGCGTCAACAGAAAATGTGAATAAATAAGAAAACAAGCAAACTGAAGTAGGGCCAGGGGAAAAGACATGGTGTGAACCACTCAAATCAAAGCATAAATTTAATTGAAGTTTTCGGAATCAAGAATAGCATCTGATCATCCAAAGTTTCCCACCATCACCCACTGCATCCGAGCCCAGTCGGCTTGAATTACTTTATAAAGGAGGTGGAGGAGAAGGTGGATGGCGCCGACCTCGGAGATGTAGGCGCGGGAGTCCGGATCGTGCTTGGAGAGGAGGCGGAGCTCGCAGAGGGCTTGGGTTTGCTATGTATTTGGATTGGATAAGCAGAGCTGCTGCGGAAGTTAAGAAGGAGGGAGAATACAAGATTTAAAATTTTAAATTTCAAAATTTTATGCCTAAAACAGTTGGAAGGGCAAATTAGTCATGAAAAATGTGATCATGTGGATATAGGGACCTATGGCTGTAAAGAGTCTAGCTGAGTGGACTAGAGGCCTTAATAAGTTTTTCCTTGGACTGGAGGCTTGATACATTCACTTATAGGGACCTTTCGCTAATTTTGCCTTTAAAAATAGCCTTAAAAATGGAAACCTGGGTTTTGTAGGTGTGTATCATCTGACAAGTTTTGCATCAAGAAGAGTAATGATGTTGTTCAAGGGTTCGTTTGTGTAAGACAATAAACTGGGAAAGCATTATTTTCCTACCAAAAAAAGTTACAGTGCCTTGTAACTGGTGTTACAGGAAATTTATAAATAATAAAAGTTAATTGCTGATATAGTGCTTCTACAACCCTCAAAAAGGAGCGCATGGGAGATTTCGAGAGGGAAGGTTGGACATCTCTTGCTTCTTCTTAATGAGGAGAAACTAGAGACACCCAGTTGTTAATCAATAAGAGTGTTTGATAATGCAATGATCTATTTTAAATAGACTTTTTCAAATCAATGGTTGAAACTTTTTCACAAATTCCTCGAGATCCACAATGTATCAAGCCTTGAAAATTGACGCCATAGCCATGTTCGGCCTTCCAAAGAGAACTAATGGTTTACATCTTGTGTTTGGGGCTCACATAATCCAAAAAAATCTATCATATGGCTAACGTTAAATTTTTTTTCACATATAGATTGGTGATGATCCAACGGCTAAAATTTGGTCCCATAGCAATGTTTGACCGTCTAGACATTTTCAACGGCTTGGATTGTGATTTTCTATCCAAGAAATAAAATATAAAAAAAAGAAGAGAAAAACGTGACCGTTTATGGACTAATCCAAAATTAGGCATATTACATCAATAGCTGATATTATTTTACAAATATCTTGAGATCCACAAGGTATCAAGCCTTGAAAACTGACCCCATAGCCGTGTTCAGCCTTCCAAAGAGATCTAACGATTTGGATCTTGTGTTTGGGGCCTACAAAATTCATAAATTCCCATCCAATTGTTAATAATTTTCTTGCACATATTTCAAGACTGGTGATGATCCAATGGCTGAAACTCGGTACCATAGCCAACAGTTTGGATTTTGATTTATTGTTTTAGATTTTTAAGAAAAATGGACTGGGGCATTGTGGTTCCATAAACATCGTTCATCCGCCTCTACTTTTCAAATGCATGGTTTTGGGGGCAGAGGAAAAAAGTGCCATTGCCTCTGCTTCTCTAAAGTGGACAGAGCCTAGAAACCACTGCCAAACGCCTCTATTTTAAAAAACTCTACCCAACTAAGAGATTTAAAGGCAAAAAAAAAAAAGATGTCAATCAGAGGCTAAAAGTTATCCTATGTACACCTTTGTTTGTGCACACTGTGCACAACTCATATTTGGAACCACCTAATGACCACACACAGAGGACCCCTGTGAAATACAACTGTCCTCCTTTTTTACATCCATCCAAATGGACTGCACCGTTGAATTGATGGGTCATTTTTAAAGGGCTGAAACTTGTTAGCCGTTGATAAAGTTCTGTATATATATATATATATTTTTTTTTGTTGATGAAGGGGTTAAGATGATTAGGTGGGGAGATAGGACCCAACCAGATGAACAGATTCTCCCTTCTGCTCCCAACCCCAAGTGGAGACCTAGGTGGGCCTGACTGACCCATTTGGAATGAAATGGCCGCAGTTTACATCTGGCCTGGTGTCCTCAACTGACCACAATGGGACCTATATCGTGAACACACTAGTCTCTCAAATGCTTGGTTCAGATAGGATGATTACCCAGAAGCTGAGAAGTGCCGAGCTAGAGTATTGTCAAGCTCAGTAAAGAAGAACTTAGTACTAGCAGCACCCCATTTGCCTCATATACAAGCCCAGCTTGTTTAGGCTCGACTAACTTGAAAAATCAAATGCCTCATTATAGGTCAATGTTAACTCTCACATACCCAATCTTAAGACCAGTCCGCTCAATTGCACTTATAATTTGGTGTGAAATTCGTCGACATTGTAAAACAACAAAATCCAAATTTATTATTAAGAGTTGCTAACATCAATATTCATCTCCTTCAGTTTATATCTATAAAAACAAGCACCAAAAGTCTCAAGCTAAGATGAGTGGGACCTTAGCCAAGCTCTGCTCATTTTTGAAATGTAAAAGAGGCTCAGCCCAAGCTCAACTGAGGTGGGCCAAGCTTCCCTTTGTTTTGGATTATGCCTGTACACACTTGAGCTCTAATTTGCGAGCGCCAAGCAAGACACCCTGATCTCAAAAGGCTTTGAAAATGTTTCAAAGGAATTACAGTATTGTTATATATTGTCGGTATTCTTACTACTACAAAAGAGCAAGATTGAAATGAGCAAGGCCTTGCTAAAACTTTGGACCCTTTTTTTAAAAGGGGCTAGTAAAAATAACTGGACTCGACTCATCAAGCTTAATAAAAAAAAACCTCAACCCCAAGCTGGCTCAACTCATTGACAGCACTAATACATGAGGCAAGGCCCCTAAAATGAACTAGACAGAAATATGTTTACATTCCAGGGCCACTGCCTGGGCCCCTAAAATGTACTAGACAGAAATATGTATACATTTCAGGGCCCCTGCCTCGTAAATACTAGGATCCCAATTATAATTTTGCCAACTCTTTAATTTTAAGCTAATATGTAAATTCGGTCAAACTTAGTTTGAGAGAGAGAGAGAGAGAGAGAGAATTCAATGCACTACTGGGATTAAACTGAAGCTATATCAAATCAAAATCACCAAAATATCATCTGAAAAAACATGTATTCACTACAGTGATTAAGCTGAACTGCTTCACCACCCAGGGTAATACTAGGAGTGTTCTACCGAGCCACGTCCCCGTCATCTAACTAGGAAACGAACACATCAGGTATATAAAACAACAGGATCCTTGTAAGGCTAAATGCTCTTTTTCCTGATCTTCTTACCATGGCGCTTATTCAGCTTCAATTTCTTTTTCGATTTCTTCCCTACACCACCAACAGGTTTTAGGAATGATCCAGCTACTGCAGTTCCACCATCAGCCATCTCCACATCTGTTAACAGGCCCAATTTAGGTGTTGAGGGATCCCAAAATTGCAAAGTAGAATGAAATTGCTACATAGCTAAATATCCTTTACAGAGTAACAGAACTTTCATACCAAAATGATCATATACCAGTACAATGTGAGTAAATGTAAATGTACACCTTCTGAACAGATGAGCAGTTAAAAGATCATGGCTATCAATCCACGCTATTTCATATCCATAATGCATTCCTATGATTCCCTGGACTAAGCTAGGCAATAACCAATGCGAAAAAACACAATTGAAAATTAAATCCATCAGCATCATTATGATATCGAGGAGAATTTTCACCTACTACCAGATTTGCCCCAAGTGGTCTGGGACAACGACAGTACAAAAAAAAAAAAAAAAACTTCTATTTTGATTATTTCTTTACAGATTTTCATGGCAATTGACTTTGAAAATTTGTTTGAGACTTGTATTTGCATTAGGACTTAATTTTAGTAAGTTTAAGGGTTTCATGACGATTAGAGCCTTATATAAGGTCTCTTACGGTAGAGTGTGTGTTAAGAGTATGTTCAGCAGTTTAAGTTTATCAAATAAAGCACTATTGCTTTTATGTTTTTTCTCTCTCATAGTCTACAAGGTGAGTTGGTGTTTTATTTGCATTGTTCCTTTTGCCGACTTAAGTCTGGAAATCTGCTTGTTTGCTGAATGCTAGTGTAGTGGCTGGAATATTTTCTGGTTTTGGATTCTGGGGTCCTTGACAGTCCAATTGCATCAAATCGGTACAACGTCGCTCAAGCTCAAGTTCAGAATACTAGATTTGAGCTCGAGTTGGAGCACGACCTTGGTCAAGCTCATCTCAGCACAGCCCCACACGGCTTGTTTCAATCCCCTAATACTGATAATATTAACAGATACTTAAACTTTACTATGAGCATCCGGATCATATCCCTATGAATAAGTCATAATAAGTGATCAACTAAGGCATTAATGTGTGTTTGATTTGCTCTCTAAAATGACTTTTTGAGCTTTTAGATTTCAAAACACCCAAAAGCCCTCAAAAGTATGTTTGGTTATTTCATTATTAAAAGGACGTGTGAAAGAGCCTAAGTGAAAATCTTCTTCCCAAATAAACAACTAGGGTCTTGCTTCAATGTTGGAGAGGGACTTTTTGTTTATCGCGGGAAGCAGATGGTGATTTACAGAGAAAAAATTGAAACCGGGAGGGAGTCTTTTGCGCAGGTAATTTCCTCTCTTCCTCCCACCCGGTGATGCAGTCCGATCCCTATCCAAGACAGGGACCCACAACCGCAAGCCTTGACGGACCCTACTGATGGGGTCCACATGTGCTTCACCGTTTCCTAATTTTAGATTAGTAACATTGCTTTGTTTACTTGCTTTCTAAATTTATTGTTAATTAGAATTAGTAGTTTCCTCATTAGCATACGTGATGCTCTATATAAACAGAAGAGCCCTAATGTAATTTTCATGCTTATTATCAGTTAATCCAAGTTATCTTTGTGAGTTATCTCTCGTGTCTTATGGTTTGTGCTGTGCCTTAGGGCTAGAATCCATCTTGGATTCGATCAATCCTTCGGGAGATTGATCTATCAATCTCTGGCTGCGTCAAATTGGTATCAGAGCCGAAGATCGATCGCCGGGGAGACGACTGTCCTTCCCGGAATTCCCTCTTTGTCCCCTCTCTCTCTCTACATCCCACCATCGTCACTCTCTCTCTACATCCCACCATCGTCATCCGCAAACTTTCCCACAGTCCAAAAAAAAAAAAAAACCAGTCACCGAAACCCACCACCATCCCCACTGTCACGCTTCCACCCCTGCCAAACGTCCACCACTCACCCAAATCCCGAAACCCTAATTCCCTAACCACTAACAAAATCCCCAAACCAAACCCTAAATCACACAAACCACCGAAACCCCCACTGTCACGATTCCAAACCCCAACCCAGACACTTTTTCCCAAATCCCCAAATACCCCAAAACCCGAAACCCTAATTCCCAAACCCTAGCACACTCCCCTTCCTCTCACAGCACCAAAGAGTTCAAATCCCCCAGACACTTTTTCCCCAAATCCACAAAAATCCCCAATCCTAACCCTAAATCACACAAGAGCCCAGACATTCCCAGACATCTATCCCATCACACCCGCTCCACGGCCTGCACCATACAACCCCAGACCGAAACCCTAGAATCCTGAAACCCTAATTCTTCCTGAACCCAATCTCCCCAAATTGAGAACCCCAGACGGCCAGACCCACTGTCGAGACCCAACATCCCGTTTCTGCCTTCCTTTTTCAACCTCGTCAAACAACCCAACCCAGAGAAAAAAAAAAAAAGAAGAGAACACAGAGTAGAATCAGAGAGAGAGCACAGACTAAAAGAAAGAAGAAATAGAAGAAGGTGAGGGAGGAGGAGCACTGAGTTCGAAAGGGCGTACCTGGCACCTTACGGGAAATTCCAGCACCCAGCACCTTCATCGTCTTCAGCAACAAGGAGCAGACAGCGACCCTCCATCGCTGCCAACCTTTCCCCTTCCGTTTTGCTTTCGTCTTTGTTCAACGGTGAGAAGCCAAGCCTCCTTTAATTTCTTCTCTGCACAAAAACCAAGGCCAAACCAAGGGCCTTTCTTCACACGTGCCTTCATCAGGCAGAAAATAAACTGGACCTCCCAATCGGGCCTGATCTGAAGTTTGGGCCCTAACTGAGTTCAGGCCCAACCCGGCCCAGAACCCCACTAAAAAAAAAAAAAAAAGTGCAGAATTTTTGGTCTGCGTCCATGGCTACTCGCACCGGACAAAATTTTCGTGGCAGACTCTCTGACATTCAGCGCGATGATTGCATAAGAGATTTATATGAACGGGTCGACGCCTTACAACTCACTGTCAATGAACTTGCTAAGGCTCCTTCAAACCCTCATGGCGAATCTTCCAGCACTTCTGGTTCACACTCTCACCAATTGGAAAATATTCCCAGAGAATCAATCCAAGAGTTCTTTCAACGTCTCTTTGCAGACCGAGCCGCTGACAATTTTCCGCCTGGCCCGCGCCAAGATGATCTTTCGCGGAAAATCAAATTAGAGGTTGCTGAATTTTCTGGTCAAGGTGATGCTCGTGCCCTTCTTGATTGGCTTACTTCAATTGAGGATTATTTCACTTGGTATCATATTGAAGATCCTCAACGAGTCGCTTTTGTCAAGATGAAGTTAAAAGGTCCTGCTCGAATTTGGTGGAAAAATATTGATGACCACAATGTGCAAATGGGTCGCCCTCCTATTACACGTTGGGAAATTATGAAAGAAAGACTGGAAGATAAGTTCTTGCCTTCTGACTACATTGATTCATTTAATAGCGAGCTTATCAATCTTCAGCAAGGTTCTATGACCATAGATGAATACACTCATAAGTTCCATGAGCTTTGTATTCGATGCAAATCTAATGAAGATGATCGCTTGATGGTCACCCGTTATCGAGAAAGATTACGTCCAGAAATACAGGATAAATTGGCTGTATTTGACTTCGCCACTGTTGATGCAATTTCTAGCAAGGCACGACGCGTTGAGCAAACGCTGCGTCAACACACTGGGCGACGTTTCGGTAACCAAGCCGGGGAGCCCTATAAAAGGGTCCCGATTCTACTTTCAATCGGACTCCACAGCAAGGGTTCCGACCACCTTCAAACCAACCACAGAACCAACTCCAAAGGCAGCCACAAGCTTCACCACAGGGTCCACAGAATCCTCAGCTCAATCAAAAGTGGACACCAAATCAGAATAATGCTAGAGGCACTGGGATAATCGCTAAGCGCGACATTGTCTGTCATTCTTGCAAAAATCGAGGTCATTATGCTAGAGAATGTCCTCACAGGAATCTGCATTGTGATGGTGAACCTTATGATGATGAACAGTATGATGAGGAAATCGAAGTGGAGAAACCTGATGCACAATTTCCAACAGATCCAGAGTCCGCACTTGAAGCCTACACAGCTGATGATGACAGCCCATTACTTTTCCTTCACCGCCGCCTATTGGTTGCAGATGGTATTGAAGAAGACGATGAAAACCAAGCTCCTATTTTCCGAACCAGAGGCACTTGTAAAGGACGAGCTTGCAATGCCATCATTGATGGTGGAAGTGCTATGAGCGTCATATCCAAAGATGCAGTTGATAAACTTCAGTTGCCAACTATAAAGCACCCGAGACCTTACAGAGTTGCATGGGTAAATGATTATTCAATTCCCGTCAACCGCCAGTGCATTGTTCCCTTGAAGATGGGCTCGTATGAAGATCATGTCAAATGTGATGTTATTCCAATGAATGTTGCCCACATCTTATTTGGCAGACCTTGGCTGAGGCGCTTGAAAGTCATCACTGATCATTCGGATAACACATACACTTTCAAATGGAATGGACGCCAAATTCAGTTGAAGCCCATGGAAACTCCATTTTCTGTAAAGCAATCTACTCATACTGCCTCTCCTCACATCCTCACCATGCGCAAATTTGAAGTTGAAAGTCAAGAGCAAGGTGTGATGTATGCTTTGGTTACTAGACAAGTGACCGAATCAAGTACAAACTCCACCCCATCCCCTCCCCAAGAGGTCCAACCATTGCTCGATGAATTTTCTGATTTAATTCCTGATGAGCTTCCCAATGAATTGCCACCAATGCGAGACATCCAGCATGCAATAGATTTAACTCCTGGAGCCTCTCTCCCTAATCTTCGTGCTTATCGGATGAGTCCTTCCGAACATGCTGAGCTCAAGAAACAAGTTGATGATCTATTGCTACGGGGATATATTCGGGAAAGCCTAAGTCCATGTGCCGTACCCGCTCTCCTCACACCAAAAAAGGATGGAAGCTGGCGTATGTGCGTGGATAGTCGTGCCATCAATAAAATCACTGTAAAGTATCGCTTTCCTATTCCTCGACTTGATGATATGCTTGATCTAATGACTAGTGCTTCTGTTTTTTCTAAAATTGATCTCCGCAGTGGTTATCATCAAATTAGAATTAGGCCAGGTGATGAATGGAAGACAGCCTTTAAAACTAAAGATGGTCTTTATGAATGGCTTGTTATGCCTTTTGGTCTTTCTAATGCTCCTAGCACATTCATGCGTGTTATGAATCAATTGCTCAACCCGTTTATTGGAAAGTTCGTTGTTGTCTACTTCGATGATATCTTGATTTATAGTAAATCCAAACGGGAGCATCTTGATCACTTGAAGAGCATCTTTGAACTTCTTCGCCGGGAACGCTTCTATGCTAATCTGAAGAAGTGTACTTTTATGAGCCATTCTGTGATTTTCCTAGGCTTTGTTGTCTCTTCTAAGGGTATCGCAATGGACCCATCCAAGATTCAAGCTATCCTCGATTGGCCTGTTCCACGAACTCTCACTGAAGTTCGTAGTTTTCACGGACTTGCTACTTTCTATAAAAGGTTCATTCAAGATTTCAGCAGCATTATGGCTCCAATCACTAATTGTATGAAACAGGGTGAATTTAAATGGACAAGTGCAGCAACTGGAGCATTTGGCGAAATCAAGAGCATGATCACGGAAGCCCCTGTCCTTCGACTTCCAGATTTTAACAAAGTCTTTGAAGTTGCTTGTGATGCTTCCCAGGTCGGCATTGGAGGAGTTCTTAGCCAAGAAGGTCATCCGATTGCATTTTTTAGCGAAAAGCTCTCCGATGCCAAACGCCGATACTCTATTTATGATCTGGAATTCTACGCCGTTGTGCAAGCATTGCGATACTGGCGTCATTACTTGGTTGGCAACGACTGTCTTATATTCCGATCACGAGGCATTGAAGCATATACAGTCCCAACAACATGTTAGTGATCGTCGAATTAAATGGAGCTCTTTCCTTCAACAATACACATTCAGTCTCCGTCATAAAGCTGGCAAAGAAAATATCGTAGCTGATGCTTTGAGTCGTCGGAAACATCTTCTCACTACTATGGCAGTCACTGTTACAGGTTTTGACCAAATAAAGCACGAATATCCAAATGACAAGGATTTCGGTCTCATCTTTGCGGATTTTCTTAACGGCAACAAGGATAAGCACCCTCATTACAGCCTTCATGATGGATTCTTATTCCGAGGTAACAAACTTTGCCTCCCTGCTACTTCTATTCGAGAACATGTTGTTCGTGAATTACATTCTGGAGGTTGTAGTGGTCATTTGGGACGTGACAAGACACTCGCTCTTGTGGATGATCGTTTCTATTGGCCGCGCATGCGGGTTCTTGTTATCAGCATATGTGAGAGATGTCGCACCTGTCAATTGGCTAAAGGAAACAAGAAAAATACAGGTTTATATCAGCCATTGCCTATTCCTAATACACCATGGGAAAATATCAGTATGGATTTTGTGTTAGGACTTCCAAAGACTGTACGGAAATTTGATTCCATCTTCGTTGTTGTTGATCGTTTTTTCTAAAATGGCTCATTTTATTTCATGCAACACAACATCTGATGCTTATAAAGTAGCTCAACTGTTCTTCAAAGAGGTTGTCCGTCTTCATGGCCTCCCCAAAACAATCGTTTCAGATCGTGACACTAAATTTATGAGTTACTTTTGGAAGACTTTGTGGATGACAGCAAAAACAAAGCTTCACTTCTCTACTGCTTATCATCCGCAGACTGATGGTCAAACTGAAGTTGTTAATAGAAGCCTTGGCCAATTGTTACGTTGCCTTGTACGTGATCATATTACTACATGGGATCAAATTCTACCTATGGCTGAATTTGCTTACAACAATTCAGTTAATCGGTCCACGGGTATTTCACCATTTGAAGCAGTCACA
This sequence comes from Litsea cubeba, assembly GCA_012931725.1. Classification (NCBI taxonomy): domain Eukaryota; kingdom Viridiplantae; phylum Streptophyta; class Magnoliopsida; order Laurales; family Lauraceae; genus Litsea; species Litsea cubeba. Next base: position 60,761,620 of record CM022953.1, read on the forward strand.
GGTGTTCGACCGCTCTTGCCTATTGATCTTGTCCCTTTACCTGTTGAAGCACGCCCTTGTGCTGAAGCTGATAACTTCATCAAACATATGCAACAAATACATGATGAAGTTCGGCGACATATTGCAGCCAGCAATGATAGTTACAAGGCTCATGCAGACAAACGTCGTCGTTTTCTGGAATTTTCTGAAGGAGACATGGTTATGGTCCGTATTCATCCGGATAGGTTGCCCCCAGGTGCAAACAAGAAATTACATCCAAGGAATACCGGTCCATTCAAAGTGCTCAAAAAGCTTAGTTCAAATGCATATACTCTTGACTTACCGTCTGATATTGGTATCAGCCCTACATTCAATGTTGCCGATCTCACTCTTTATCGTGGGCATGATAATGAAGATGATTCTGACGAGCAACTCATTACATTACCAGCTGTTCCGCCACCGCCTGATAAAATCATTGATGTTCTTGATGATCAAATTGTTTCTACTCGTCGCGGCGGCTTTCAAAAGTTCCTTGTTCGTTGGCAAAACAGACCCGTCTCCGATGCTACCTGGATTACTGCTACAGACTTCCAGCGTCTGAATCCAGATCTTTATGAGCGCTATCAAGCGATTAACTCGCCGGAGTCGAGTTCTTTCAAGCCGGGGAGAGTTGATGCAGTCCGATCCCTATCCAAGACAGGGACCCACAACCGCAAGCCTTGACGGACCCTACTGATGGGGTCCACATGTGCTTCACCGTTTCCTAATTTTAGATTAGTAACATTGCTTTGTTTACTTGCTTTCTAAATTTATTGTTAATTAGAATTAGTAGTTTCCTCATTAGCATACGTGATGCTCTATATAAACAGAAGAGCCCTAATGTAATTTTCATGCTTATTATCAGTTAATCCAAGTTATCTTTGTGAGTTATCTCTCGTGTCTTATGGTTTGTGCTGTGCCTTAGGGCTAGAATCCATCTTGGATTCGATCAATCCTTCGGGAGATTGATCTATCAATCTCTGGCTGCGTCACCCGGCCCTCCTTCCCACTATGAATACTCCTCTCCTTTTCTCCCTCCCTCCCTTTGCAACCCTATCTTAAGCGTGAGCTCGTTCAACGGTTTACGGATGATGCCACCACCATCTTTTCTAACTCCGAAGACAAGTTTACTCTCCGCAGCTGACTCTTTCTTCTGAATTTTTTTTTTCATACTTATCTTTCTGGGTTGTTTCATTTTGTATTTCCGTGACCAAGTTACTTCATTCCATCTTGTATCTGTCAATCGTTGGCTTGGGAAAACCATGGATTCCCCTTTTTTTCTTTTTTCTTTTTTCTTTTCTTGATAACAGTGGATTGCCCCTTTTATTTTATTTTATTTTTATACTGAAACTTTTGCCTTTTATTTTATTTTATCTTTATACTGAAAATTGTAAAGAACTTATGTTTTATTTTATTCAGGTTGGAATTTCCATCTAGAACAACCCGATACACAAAAAGTAAAAGAACTACTTGGATTTAAAAATGGTTCCTGATTTCTTTACATATATATTCATTGTTTTGATTAAATATTACATATTTATTGGATAGATTGAGCATAAAGGCAGTGAAATGCGTATTCCCTAAACATAAAGGCTCACTTTTAAAATTCTCTTTTGCCTATGTGTTGAACATCTACAAACTGACCATTCCATATAATTTATGAATTTGAGGCATGAAGATATATGTGAGATGCAGAGATAGTTACTAAAAAAGTGTGACTCTGTCCTCATATTGTAGAATTGGTGATTTGGTCTCATGCTAGGGTGATTAAAAAATGGTTCCTTTTTTATCTTTTTTTTTTCACCATAAAGATAAGATGCCCCCAGGCCCCAGGCTTTAATCACCAAACATCTCCTTTCAATTCATCTCATATATATTATATGTTTAGTTACATTTTTTTTTTCAAACATGTTGAGGTTTATTTTATTTTTTTTATGCATACAAGACAAAACTACATTAAAATTTTAAGTTATTGTAAAGATTACTAAATCCAAGTGGTTTTGAGTTGTGGCCACATGAAATGGCACATATATTGCTTTATGTGGGGCCATTTTATTTATACCTACAAAGCTTCTGTGTAATTTATTTATTTTTATAAAGATTTATATTAATAATTTGATTATTATATGTTTAAAAGTGTTTTCTATATGTCTAACCAAACAATCTTGAATTTTTTTTTGTTGTTAAAAAGTAATTGCAAAAGCTGAGCTCACCAAACAACATTCTCTTGATAAGCTGCTTTGATTTAGTATATTTCCGGAAGCAACTTTAAAAAACCGAACGAAACACACCCTTAATCGGCGGGCATATTCAAACTTAAAAAATTTTCTTCCATAGAATAATAGTCCTCAACCACAATGTGTACTCTCTCTCTCTCTCAGGTTGGTCCAGTGATGGGGACATCAAGCCTAATTCCCCCAATTCCTTCAAGGTCTACCAAAGGAGGAAGCGTAGGGTGGCGGATCAAGCTATGATGTGGATGGATGATGTGGATCATGACTTTTCTCGCCAAGAGGGCATAAATCCACCGTTGGATTACCATTACAATGATATCCGACGGTTGGATTTTGGCGGATCTACCATTTGAAGGAGAGAAGGCCCCATGTGTGCAATCACATAGAAGGCCCCACTTTGGGAAGTGCCACATGGGTTGAAATAAAAGGGTTTTTAAGGGCCCAGGTTATTTAATGAATAATAGAGTCATAAAAGGGGGCCCATCTTCATTAAAGAAGAGAATACAGAATAAGGGGGGCCACCACTTAAAAGAAAATGGCCTTGGGATTCGTGCGCACAACTCCTCCCTTCCTCTCGTCTCTTGTCTGTTTCTTATTGTTTCTTTTTCTTTTTTTTTATTATGTGATGATGTCATCACTTAGGGCTAATATTAATAGACTGTCTTGGTTTCTTTCTTTCTCATGCTATGCTATCTTGTAATGAACTTTGAGATTAATGAAAGGAATGGATTTTCCCTCTTCTTCTTTGTGAGTCTCTTGGGTTCCCTTTGCTCAAAGGACGTAACGCCTCCAAATCAGAGTTTGGTGAGAGCCCAATCAAAGGTATCCTCTTCTCTTTCTCTATTTCTTTTCCTTACGAGCTACCTCCCTGCACTAACCCAATCTCCATTTAAGATCCTAATCATCAGATCTGCGACCCTTGTCGCTGGATCTCAACCCCAAGTTTTTTCCATTAGCCCATCTCACCCAGCCCCTGTCTGGATAATCACAAGAAATACAAGAAATATCAGTTTTGCACAATACCCATTCATCTGAGAGGGACCTTTACTGACTGCAAGCCTATTTTGGGATCGGTTACTGATTTTCCCATTAGATTGCAATATTTACCAATATGAATGGTGTGTTTAAAGTTCATATTAATTTTAGTTCTAAATCTGATCTCATCATACCATATTAGGTTAGATTTCATTTTGTCCTACATCAATCTTGGTATCAGAGCTTACGATTGCTTAGGGAGTCAAAAAAAAAAAAAAAAAAAAAGGGTCGCCCAAGTTGGGTCATCATACATCTTATTGCACTGCATCATTTGGAAAGCCATCTGTCTTTCGCATTTGCATGCCCAGGAGAAGTGGTAAGGACATTCAACCAGAACATCTCAAAATGAATCTTGAACAGTTGTCTAAGAGTATCCAAGAACAGATATTTGGGAGTATCCGAGAAATCTTGGCCAAAAATAAAGACGACACCGATGCCCGACTGGATGCCTTTCTGCAACAGTCACAAGCCCAAACTGAGGAACTCAAGACTCGTCTTGAGCACATTGAGAGGACCCAACACGGTGATATGGCACATCGCCGTAATCGTAACATGAACCATGAGAGGAACCGGGGTAATGAGCGCAATGATGATTCTGACCTCGAATCCGAGGCTCGGTATGACCGTAGGGCTCGTGGTAAAGAACGGAATGCTGATGAGAAGGCCGTGAAGAGTGTTAAGATAGAAGCACCAACTTTTGATGGTCGCATTGACCCGAGAGCCTATTCCGATTGGGAATTGAACATGGACCACTACTTTGAGTGGCATGACATGTCTGAGGAGAGGAGAATTCGATTTGCCAAAATGAAACTGGTAAGGCAAGCCCGATTGTATTGGTCGGACGTTGAGCATAGGTTACATCAGCGTCGAGAGGAACCCATTGGTACATGGGATGAAATGAACGAGCACTTGTGGGTTAAATACCTACCCCAGTCTTACCATGATAGACTTTTGGATCAAAGGTCTAACCTCCGACAGGGTAGTATGTCTGTGACTGACTACATCAATAAGTTCGAGAAACTTAACCTTCGATGTAGGGTCTAAGAAGACCTTCCTGCTAGAATTTCCAAATTTAGGACGGGTCTTCGTCAAGAGTTCCAGCGGAAACTAATCACTGTTAAAACAACTAGCCTAGAGGAAATTTACGAAGTAGTACAAAACCTCGAGTCTGCCATGAAAAGTAAATAAGCTAGGCGTAGTGATTACCGCGTAATAGATTCTAAGCCTTACTCTTTGAGCGGTAAATCAAATTTTGGAGGTCAACTTCCCAAGACCCCTGCGAATTTACCGCCTGCCATCAAGGACAATAAAGGCAAAGGAATCGCTGGTGACAGCTCTAAATGGAGCAATTCAGTTACCTGTCACCGTTGTCACGGATTTGGGCATATCGCCCGTGATTGCCCCACCCGAAACCTTTGCATCGAGGATGTGGAGCGTGAAAGTGATCCAACAGTAGATGACTACATCCCGGATTTTGTGCCTAGTGATGATGATTGTGATGACCCGGAGGATCGGGTATCCTTTCTTAGATTTGCCCCCTCATGTCATGGAGATGAAAATGCACTAAGCAAAATAGAAGGTGATCCACCTCGTGTGATGGTAGTGAGATGTGCATTCCCTCCAAGAAAATGAGGACTGGCGTAGGAGGACTTCCATCTTTCATACCTACATCAAATGCAATGATAAGAGCTGTAAGATCATCATCGACAGTGTAAGTTGTACCAATGTAGTTTCTGCCAACAATTTGTCTCGTTTAGGCTTGACCCCAGTTCCCCATCCCAAACCTTATGGGACATATTATCTTAGGGAGACCTTGGATCTACGATTTGGATGTCACCAACTTTGGTCGTACCAACATCTGCGTCTTTAATTTCAAAGATAAAAAGGTGAAGTTGCATCCATTACCTTCTAAAGATAAAATTGGCGAGAAGGAGAATAATGAGAAAGCCAACACTAGTGCCTCAAGTTCTAAGACAAAAGGCTTACACATTTTGAGTGCTAGTGAGTTCCAGGCTGATTTGGAAGAAAGGACTAGCAAGGGCTCCGAGGATGACCCCATTGTTTATGCCATAGTGACTACGGAAGTTCCTAAAGAACCACCTACTAGTATTCCACATGAGGTGGAACCTGTCTTCCAGGAGTTTCAGGATGTCTTTCCTGATGAGTTACCAAATGAACTCCCACCCATGCGTGACATCCAACACGCAATTGACCTTGTCCCAGGAGCGACACTGCCTAATATGCCTCATTACCGAATGAACCCATCGAAACACACAGAAATGAAAAGGCAGGTGGCTGAACTCCTCAACAAGGGCTTCATTAGGGAGAGCCTAAGCCCTTGTGCTATTCCCGCACTTTTGACCCCAAAGAAAGATGGAACTTGGAGGATGTGCGTGGACAGTCGAGCAATCAATAAGATCACTGTCAAGTATTGGTTTTCGATGCCCAGGTTAGATGATATGCTCGACATGATGGCTGGTGCCACTATCTTTTCTAAGATAGATCTTAAGAGTGGCTACCATCATATTCAAATTCGTCCTGGGGACGAATGGAAAACCGCCTTTAAGACAAAGGACGGGTTGTATGAATGGCTAGTGATGCCATTCGGGTTGTCCAACGCGCCAAGTACCTTCATGCGCATCATGACACAAGTATTGAGGCCATTCATTGAAAAATTCTTAGTAGTTTACATCGATGACATTCTCATCTATAGTAATACTAAGGAACAACATCTCAACCACTAGTGGCAAGTTTGTGGTACTTTGCGAAAGGAGCAACTATACGCAAACCTTAAGAAATGCACATTCATGGCAGATCGTGTGGTCTTCTTAGATTTCGTAGTTTCTGCGGCAGGTATGTCCGCTGATGCTGAAAAGGTGCGTGCGATTGTTGAATGGAAGACTACATCCAACATTCCTGAGGTACATAGTTTCCATGGTCTAGCCACGTTTTATCGTCGTTTCATCAAGGGATTCAGTACCATCATGGCTCCAATTACAGATTGTATGAAAAAGGGAGAGTTTAATTGGAGCCCGGCTGCTACAAAAGCCGTTCAGGAAATCAAAACCAGAATGACAGAAGCTCATGTCATGCGATTGCCTGACTTTCTAAGGTTTTTGAAGTAGCCTGTGACACATCTAGCGTTGGAATAGGAGGTGTTCTGAGTCAGGAGGGACACCCCGTTGCTTATTTTAATGAGAAACTGAATGAGGCTAAACGGTTGAAATATTCCAACTACGAAAGAATTCTATGCAATAGTTCAGTCGTTGAAACATTGGCGACATTACCTGTTACCGCAAGAGTTTGTTTTGTACTCGGATCGTGAGGCATTGCGGTACTTGAATTCCCAATCCAAGCTAAAAGGGGAACATGCAAAATGGGTCGAACTATTGCAAGAGTACACTTTCGTTTTGAAACACAAGGCAGGAGTGGGAGAACAAGCCCGCTGATGCGTTAAGTCGCAGAGTCCATTTAATCCACTCCATGAATGTGGAAGTCATTGGGTTTGATCGTTTGAGAGATGATTATCCATCATGCCCAGACTTTGGGGACTTGTTTGCATCTCTTTCTGATAATCCTCTGTAGAGCATTGATAGATTCACATTGAAAGATGGCTATATCTTTCGAGGAAATTAGATTTGCATCCCCCGTACCTCCATGAGAGAATTTCTCATTTGGGAGCTCCACGCTGGTGGAGTAGGTGGCCACTTTGGTCGTGACAAAATCATTCTTCTTGTGGAGGACCGTTTCTACTGGCTGAGTCTCAAGCGAGACGTCGCGCAGATCATTGAACGCTGTTGCACTTGCCAACAGGCGAAACAGCGTAAACAGAACACGGGGTTGTACACTCCATTACCAGTGCCTCATGCCCGCAAGACATCAGTATGGATTTTGTGCTTGGGCTTCCGAAGACCAACAAACAACATAATTCTATACTTGTTGTCATGGATCGTTTTTCTAAAATGGCCCACTTCGTCCCTTGCTCCAAAACATCTGATGCTTCCAGTGTTTTTAAAAGCGCGAGGCGCATCAAGGCGCTAAGGTCTCCTGGGGCCTAGGCACTAAGGCGCGAGGCAAGGCGGACATTGTTTATAAAAAAATATATTTTGGTATAGATAGATAATTCACAAAATAGAACAAAAGTAGAACAAATTAGACAGACTGACAAATAATTGGCAAGGAATATTAGAAAAATTCTAAACGTCATAAAGCATCCATCACTATAAATGTTAAACATTCAACAAAAGTACCAAAATCCATCAAAACCAATACAACTTCAAAAAGTCAAAAGAACAACACAGATGCTCCTAAGGAGAACCTAACGAGATTGGTGATAACCTGATGATGTCTTAAAAAAAAAAAAGCCCACAGACCAACCATCCTAGGTCATCTCAAAATTTCAGCATGGGCCCCACTGATGGATGGTTAAGTCAGTGATGGCATAAGCAAATATGATTCTTGCCCCACTGATTTGATGATGCGTTTGAAAAAAAAAAAAAAGGCCTCAGACCAGCCAGTGCAGGTCATCCCAAAATTTCAGCATGGGCCCCACTGGCTGCTAATCAGGCGGATCGCTGGCTGCTGGCTGGTGTTTCTCCTTTCTCCGTTCTCTTCCCTTTTTTTTTCGTTGGATGATACAGGAAACAACTAGGGCAGGGCACAGCATCTTTATTTATATTAGAAAATTTTCATTTAGCCCCTTCATCTCTTTCTTTTTAATTTAAAGCCTGGGTGACAATAAGGAGCAAGAGGCGCGCGCCTTGAGCCTAGACCTGAGGCGCGCGCCTCAGGGGCTTTTTTGGGGCCTGTTTAAACTCGCCTCGACTTCCATCACTTGAGGCGCAATTGCTGGGCCTTGACGAGCCTTGAGCCTAGGCGCGCTTTTTAAAACCCTGGATGCTTCGCATGTTGCAAAAATTTTTATGGAGAAAATTGTTAGTCTTCATGGTGTCCCCAAAACAATTGTGTCTGATCAGGATGTCAAGTTCACTAGTTACTTTTGGAAGACGCCGTGGAAAATTTTGGGAACAAGACTGTAATTTTCTTTTGCCTACCATCCACAGACCGATAATCAAACGGAGGTAGTGAACAGGAGTTTGGGTAACCTTCTGAGGTGCCTAGTTGGTGAGCATGTCCGTTCATGGGAGTCTATGTTACCGATTGCGGAGTTTGCATATAACAGTTTGGTAAATAGATCCATAGACATGAGTCCTTTTGAAGCTGTCACTGGTTATAAACCTAGGATGCCTGTAGATCTCATCCCCATGTCATCCATTCATCGTCCATCTGAGTCAGCTGATGCATTCATCCATCACATTCATGCATTGCATAATGAGATCAGACAAAGAATTAATAAGCAAAATGAATATTACAAATCATCTGCTGATTCATACCGTCGGTACATTGAGTTTCAAGTGGGAGATGAAGTTATGGTCCGTGTAAGACCTGAGCGGTTCCCACAAGGAATTGCCAAGACATTGCAGGCCCGTAGTACTGGTCCATTCAAAATCTTGAAGAGGTTTGGTCCCAATGCATATGTTTTAGACCTTCCATCTGATATGGGAATCAGCTCCACTTTCAATGTAGAGGATCTTGCTCCTTTTCGAGAGTCTTCAACACCTTCTGCCAACCCGTCTCCTAATGCCTCTCCAACTCATGCACCCAAAGACTTTAATCCATCCTTTTCCCAAAGCCAATTCCCACAACCTACCCCGCCTCCCCCTCCTAAAGCTCATAAGAAAGAAATTGTGGAAGACATATTGGATGACGAATTGGTCTCTACCAGACAAGGAGGCATTCAAAAATTCCTTGTCAAGTGGAAGCACTATACGCAGCATGACAGCACATGGATCACACGTGATGAGTTGCAGCGTCTCAATCCGGACCTCCTGGAGCGGTATGATAGTTTTATCTCACCAGAGGTGAGATTTTCTCAGGCGAGGGGAATTGATGGGGACATCATGCCTAATTCCCCCAATTCCTTCAAGGTCTACCAAAGAAGGAAGCGTAGGGTGGCGGATCAAGCTATGATGTGGATGGTTGATGTGTATCATGACTTTTATCGCAAAGATGGCATAAATCCACCGTTGGATTACCATTACAATGATATCCGACGGTTGGATTTTGGCGGATCTACCATTTGAAGGAGAGAAGGCCCCACTTTGGGAAGTGCCACATGGGTTGAAATAAAAGAGTTTTTAAAGTTGAGAGGGGCCCAAGTTATTTAATGAATAATATATAGTCATAAAAAAGGGCCCATCTTCATTAAAGAAGATAATAAAGAATAAGGGGGGCCACCACTTAAAAGAAAATGACCTTGGATTCGTGCGCACAACTCCTCCCTCCCTCATGTCCGTTTCTTATTATTTATTTTCCGCTTTTTTATTATGTGATGATGTCATCACTTAGGGCTAATATTAATAGACTGTCTTGGTTTCTTTATTCCTTATGCTATGCTATCTTGTAATGAACTTTGAAATTAATGAAAGTAATGGATTTTCCCTCTTCTTCTTCTCTATGAGTCTCTTGGGTTCCCTTTGCTCAAAGGACGTAACGCCTCCGGGTCGGGAGTTTGGTGAGAGCCCGATCAAAGGTATCATTTTCTCCCCAATCTCCATTTAAGATTAGATTTAAGATCCTAATCATCGGGTTTGGGTGTCCGGATAATCACAAGAAATACAAGAAATATCAGTTTTTCACAATTGGGCATTCCCTAAGCATTTTGGGAGTTCTATCTTCCATTGGGATCCTACCCATTCAGAGAGGGACCTTTACTGCAGGACTGCAGGCCTGTTTTGGGATTAGTTACTGATTTTCCCATTAGATTGCAATATTTACCAATATGAATGGTGTGTTTAAAGTTCATATTAATTTTAGTTCTAAATCTGATCTCATCATACCATATTAGGTTAGATTTCATTTTATCCTACATCATCCAACCATCTCTCTCTGTTTGAACTACCAGATTGGTCCAGCCAACCCATGACTTTGTTTCAAGGCCACAATTTTCATGTTTCTACTCTTTGACAGACGGTAATACAGACGGATCCTATCAGGGATGGGCCCAATCAGCCTCTTCTTAGCTAGCTACTCCCTGATGCAGGTCTTGTGTAGCAGCCAAGATCAGATCAGATTATCCAAACAATTTTCTTGGTACCTGTGCAGACCAGCTCTAAGGTTTTTGAAGATTAATGAAGATTGTGGATTGCCATTGAGGGTTTGCTTGCTTGAGGACCAGTTGATTCATTCCTAAAGTTATCTACATTTTATTAAGTTCATGAGTAGTCACTAGTCAGATTACTTAGCTGATGAAAGATATTGAGAAAACAGTAAGGGTTTTCCTTATAATTTTCCTCGTACTTCTGGGTTAATTTGTAAGAGATCTCTTCTAGAAAGTGGAAAAAACAGTGAATGTGTGTAACAGGAAAAAGATACATCAATTCCTTATGACTATGACAGGAAAATCTGGAGAGAAACACCCTTGTTCTTAGATTTCTATTTCTCCAATCAATAAAACCCATCTAATATAATAAAGATCCATTTTTCATCATATCTAACTGATTCTTTGAAGCAGTTTCATTTGATAACTATCAAACTGACTGCAAGGAGCCATTCACTTCTAATATCAGATACTGTGATGGGGTTGGAACAAGGAGTATCTATTTTCCAAAAATCAATGAAAACAAGTAAAGAAGAAGAAGGTACCCATATCTGTGGTGGTGATGGAGGATGATTTGTAAGAAGGAGGAATGGGAAGCTTGGGAGCGTTGAGAGCGGCTTCCTGAACAGCGAGCTTAGCGGCCTCCTTCTCGTCGTACAAGGGCTGCACTATCTCTCTCCTCAAAGTTCTCAGCCTCTTCTTCCTCTTTGACCTAAGCGATTTCGCCATCTCTTTTTCTCGCCTCTTTTCTTCCTCTCTCTCGATGCCGACTGATGATGATAAAATTAGGGTTTTCCTCTTTTTATCTTTCCCTCTTCTCTTCTGAGTTATGACTTATGACTTATGACAGTTTATGTTTAGTTGTACGTGTTAGAAGGGGGGCTGTTCGCGTGTGTAACAGCAGGGCCCGCTATTTGGCCGGTCTTTTGGGCCGGGGCAGGCCGTTTCAGGGCTTTTTCCAAAGCTCAAAAGTGCTGGGAAATGCGTTTGGTTTATAGGGTTTTAGTAGGGCTTTAAAAAAAGAGTAAATTAGCGAAAGGTCAATAAAGTGGAATGTATCTAGCATCCGGTTCAGGCAAATTCTATTTTTAGGGCTCTGGTCCACTCAACTAGATAATTTGCAGCCAGAGGTCCCTACATCCACACGATCACATATTCCAGGACTAATTTGCCCTTTTAATCATTTTAGGGATAAAGTTTTGAAATTTAAAATTTCAAATCTTGTATTCTCTCCCTCCTAGGGCTTGGACAATCTTGTGCTGACAAAGATTGACGAGATTAAGTCACGAGGAGTTTCCAGAGCTGTTGGACGTTGGAGTCACGAGGTGTAAACTCTTGTTTCATGCCCATTAAAGATCCATAGTGCTTCTTGTTCGTTTGATGAAAACAAGCAGTGGAGAAGTCTTAAGAAAAGACAAAAGGTCTTTTGACTTAAAAAAAAAGGGGGGGGGGGGGGGGGGGGGGGGGGGGGGGGAGGTTCGTGTCTTGCTGGGTTCTCATCGCAGGAGCCATCGCCGGAAGAGACAAGGTGCAGAGAATAGATCTCTTTGTAAACTGATCATCAGAGAAGGCTACTTGCACGCCGCCGTCATCGCCGGACGACGCAGACCACGGCCGTCAGAGTTCGCCTGTCGCTGGAAAAGAAGCAGCAATGCGCTGTAGAGTCCACGGTTCTATTGCAGAAACAGAGCCTGCCGAGGAAGAAGATAAGACCCAGTTGGGTCAGTTTCCAAGCCAGGGTCAAGTTCGGGTCAGTTCTAATCCGTCCACAACAGGAAGCTCAGTTCAGCATTAACCAGCAGCCAGCCAGGGCTGGCGTCATTTGTCAAATTTTTCTGAGTTTTTGACAAATTTTTATAAGTTTCTATCAAATTTATCTGAGTTTTTTATTTTTTTCTCAAATTTATTCGAGCTTGCGCAAATTTATCTGAGTTCTGAAACAAATTTATCTGAATTCTGGACATATCTATTTGAGGTTTTGGTTATTTATCTGAGTTTTGGAACAAATTTATTTGTGTTCTGAATAAATCTATCCGAGTTTTTGGAAACTCTATTTGAGTTTTTGAAAAATATAGCTGAGTTTCTGACAAATTTATCTCCATTTTGAAATTTTTAACTGAGTTTTTGAACGAATCTTTCTGTGTTTTTGGCAAATTTATTTGTATTCTCTTAGATCTATTTGTGTTTTTGAATTTTATTTGTGTCTTTTGAAATTTATTTGTATTTTCAGAAATTCAAAAAATTAATTTATTTTAGTTTTGGAAAATGTGTTTGCGTTTCTGAATTTTATTTGCGTCTTTTGAAATTAATTTATGGCATTTTAAATTTATTTGCATTTTTTGAATTTTCTTTGTATCTTTTGAAATTTATTTGAGTCTTTTAAAATTTATTTGCATTTTCTGAAACTTATTTGGATCTTTAGAAATTTATTTGCATCTTTTTAAATTTATCTGCTTTATTTTGAAGTTTATTGCCGTTTTTAAATTTTATTGCGCCTTTTGAAATTATTGCATTTTTTTAAATTTATTTACGTTATTTTGAAATTTATTTGTGTGTTTGTAGAATTTATTTGAAAATCTCATTAATAGGATTCCATTAGTCGTGGCGAATTAAAGGGTAGTTGACCATTTTTAATGGGATATCCCACCAATCATGGGATACGATTTAAAGAAAGGACAAATTGGACATTTCAAGTATGAGAAAGTGTGAGAGGGACCATTGGTTGCATGAGTTTTTTTTTTTTTTTTTTGACTGTTTGCCTTAAAATCATACTTTGAGGGACCTCCGACCAAAGCCCCCTTAAAAAAAGGGAAAGCTGTTATATTGCTGTACCCTGAAGCAAATGAGAAAAATATATTAGGGCAAAGTTGCACACCAACTAGGGTTGTAAACGGGTCGGTTCTGGCGGGGGTTGATGGTGGACCCGGATCCGGAACCGTTAAGGAGAAGGTGGAATCGGATCCGGACTCGAAACCGTCTCGGAATCAGTTTCTTGGCTTTGGAACCAGAACCAGAACCATATATGGGACGACTCTGGAGAATGGCATTAAAAACATGGTTTTTAGGAGAAGTTTTCAAAACTTGAGATAATATGCTAGGTCTCGAGTCTAAACCAAGGTGGAACCGAACCCGGACCTATTTACTTATCGGGGCATAAATAAGGACCCAGACCCGATTTTTAACGGGTTGGAACTTCTGTGTATTTGGAGAATCAGGGACTGATTTACATCCCTAACACCAATGCATGACATTTGTTCACTCCATAAAAGGTATTAGAATTGGTGATATTATCTCAAATTTTAGATTTGAGAGCACTATAGGTTACTTTTTATCCAATGCCTCTCTATGGTGGTTCTCGCCATATGATTGCCCTGGATACTTGAAATGAGCCACTAGTCCATATCTAACTCTAATAGGAATTGCCCTCACCCCAGGACTGATCGTCATTAAAATATAGAATTTTGCCCCAATTTTTATTTTAACCATGAATTTCACATGTAATCAATCTAATCGTATTCCCAACTTTGATAGAAGTGAGATTTTTCCTAAAGTAAATCTAAAAACAGATATTTTGAGTGGTTTGAATTTTAGATGTAGATCCTAGTGATAGACATATCGCAAAGGCACAAATGAATTTGTTCATTAAATCTGCCGTACTCGAACTTCGAATTACACAAATTGAGCAATCAAATGAACCTACTCCATCGAATTTTATGATAAGCTAAATCTCAGATTACGGATTGAGGATTTGAAGGCAAAGTAGCCAAATTACAAGCTACTTAACTATGCATCCACTCTCACCTCTTTAATAATCTTCTGTTATAGCCCGTTTAGGATTTCAATTCCATGCAGATTATTGTGCTCCTAAGGCACATTTGTGCAAGCTAATTTTATTTTTGCGGAAATGTAAAGGTAGGGTCTATTTATATACCATGTTTCCTCTTTTTTTTTTTTATCATTATGTCCAGATTGAATCTCTTTTTTAGATTCTTTCTCCTTGAGATAAGAAGCATGAGTCCAAACCAACCCCTTTTCTGGATTCTTTCTCCTTGAGATAAGAAGCATGAGTAGTGTTTGAAATTAGATTGGCAAGATTTCTCAAATTTCAGCAGTGAGCAATCAAGAGCAACCTTGAAAGGATTAATTAAAGACCAAAACAGCCTCCTACCGACTTGGAAAGGACTCATTGAGTCGGTATGTGTCTTCTATCTATCAGTTCCATAAAGATCACGACCCTTCCTAGAAGACTTTAACATGGACTTGCAGCCCACTGGATTAACAATTTCATCATGAAATCTTCGGAGGATCAAGTTATTTGTAGGATCCATTGATGAGGCAGTGACATCTCTTGCAGATGTGACAATCGTACAGTAGCCCTTTATTGCATGGCATCCACGAGAAGGATAGTACGTGGCCTCTCACCATAGAGCAGAAGCAAAGGGATGTAAGGTGACGGAAGCTCATCATCATGACAACTTAATTAACCAACGACTGATAAGGTTTTCACGGTCATGAATACAAAGTTGATTCAATGGGCCAGTCTATAGTTGTCTAGATGCAGATCTCATTTTGGTTTGGCCTATAGTGAAAAGTTTCGGCCGATGCAAAATTTGGACAAAATTTTTTAAAATTACATTTTAGGAAAATCTAAAAATAATGTATTTATATATATGTAGAAAAATAAAAAGTAAAACAAGTAATATGGATTTAATCCATTCTAGTAAAATCTTTTGGAATTACATTTTGGGCAAATATAAGAAATACAAAGAATATATATGTATAAAAATTAATTATGTAAAATATCATTTCGTCTGGAATTTCAGTTGAAATGGACTCAAATTTAAAATGATAAATCTTGTGCGAACTTTCATTTCGGCCACATGACCAAAACAAAAAATTTCGATAAATTCGGTCGAAACGGTACGAAATTAATAACTATGGTCCAGTCTTATTAGATGAATGCAAAACTTGGGATAGATGACCATTATAAAATTTTTATTCTATGGTCCACTCGGATGAAGCAGAAGATGAGCCCCACTAAGTGTTTAGCCAACAATGTTCCAGGGAGAAAACTTTAATTGCAGCAACATAGTTCCAATGCATGAGGCTGAAATGTGTGGAAGTCTTGTACGTGAGAAAAAGCAAGTTGCTGTTCAGCAAATTCTAGGGTTTTCTTCCCCAAGTATGGACTTTTAATGAAGGGGTCCCACAGCTTGGAACAATGGGCTTGCGTTGGCGAAAATTCCAATCGAAGTCGGTCTTCCTCCCTCTTTCTAAGTCTTCCATTTTGGAGTCTAAGGGTATGTTTGTGTAACACTTTTCCGCGGAAAAGTAGATTGTTTTTCACGGAAAACCTATTTTTCAGGCGTTTGATGCGGAACAATTCCGCGGAAACGCTTTCCTGCCTCGTCAGCATTTTTCTCGATGATTGTAGAAATGGGTTTCCTATGGGGGGTATGGGAAATGAATTTCCTCCGAAAACTTCTCTCACTTTTCCTCACTCTTGTCCATTTCAACCCAAAACTCTACAACTCTTTCATTTTTTATTTCTTTAAATAAATTATTATTTAATATTGAATAAATAATATACATGTTATGTTACTTTTCTTCAAAAAATTATTTCACTAAATAAGAAAATTTCATTTTCTATAAGAAATCCACAGCCGCACCCAAACAACATTGGCACCAATTCAACGAGGAAATTTTTTTTGCACCAAACATAAATTTCTAAATTCTACGGAAGTCCTTTTCCAAGGTTTTCATTTCTATGGAATTTGCTGACGTGGCAATTTCCCTTTTCCGCGGAAAGGGTGTGTACACAAACGTGCCCAAGTCTTTCCCTATCTCTTTCGTTCGTTCAATTAAAATCATCCTTCCACCTTCTCTTGTGAGGGATTAGATTGAGAAAGAGAGATTCCACTTCATAGGCCTGGCCAATGCAACTTAAAAGGAAGCTTTGAATTTTCCACTTATAACCAATCTCTTTGATTGGTTGTCGCTAAATATCCAAGCCCCGAGACTTCAAATTTGGTGGTTGGAATACAAACACACAATTCTTAAGTACAATTCGGGTTTTTTCCTATTGAAATGTGTATTATTTATTTATTCTAAGTTAACTATTTCTTATACTAAATGTAATTGACATATATTTTAAGTGGTTTCAGTTTTAGATGCGGGCCCTAGTGATAAACATATAGGAAGGGCACAGATGAGTTAGTTCATCGAATTTTCCGTACTTGCACTTCGAATTACACAAATTGAGAAGCGATCAAATGAACCTGCAACTTTATTGAAATTTATGATAAGCTAAGTTTTGAATTATAAACCAGGGACTGGAGTGCTAATTATCAAATTGCATGGTATACCTATGCCTTCACCCTCACTTCTTCAAAAATCCTGTTAAAAACCATTTTAGGAATTAGATTCCATGCGAAGTATCGACCCTTGGAGATTGCAATATAGGAATTCCACAAAAGGAATTATACATTTTACTGAAATTAGAATGCCATGATTCCACAAAATTCAGCCATGAGCACTCAAAGGGAACTTGGGTCCTTTTAAAAAAGAAATTCTAGGGATATTAGAAATATCAATACTGTGAAAGGGATAATTAAAGACAGAGACGGCTTCCTACCGAGTGGAAAGGACTCGTTGACTTGGTTTGTGTCCCTGGTCAGTCAGCCCCACAATGATCACGACCCTTCTTATAAGACTTTGGTTCGTTGGGTGTAATCAAATAGAGGTCCCATGAAAAATGCAATTCTTTTGTTACGCAAAGAAATCAATTATATAGTTTTGTTCCTTATAATCTCATTTTTCAAGATAACTCAATTTTCACTCGAAAAATAGTTGGGCCATCATCAGATTGAGGAATATAAGATACTTTGATTTTTCATAATATTTTATTTATATATTTTGTAAGTGATCAATATGACATTGAATCCAACTATTGTTGATGAAAAATTTGGTGAGGGCCCATGAAAGAGTGGATGATTTTTTTAAGGGATTTTTACTAAAAAAGTGTCTGTAAACTTGTATTATACGGATTTAGTGTAAAATACACAGTAATGCCCATTTTGGTGTTCGTACAGAGATTTTTTACTCTTTTACCCCTCCCTCTTTCGAACGACATCGTCGTCTTTTTTTCCCCAAATTTCAATCCCCAAACGAATGAAATTCATTGCTGCAGCCGGAGAGGGAGAGGGAAGAGGGAGCAGGGAAGAAAGAGCCCGGTCTTTCCTTGAACACGGTATGCTTTCTTCTTCTCTGAATTTTTTTATTCTTTTTCCTATCTCTATGCTGGTATGTAAAGTTGTGGTTATGGGAGACAGACAATGGGGGAAAGATGATGAAACGGTGGGAAAGGAAGAAGATGGGAGATTGGGCAGTGGCTACGAACGAGAAAGGGACAACGATCGAATGGGGCTGAACTTCGGATGTGTGTTCGAATGGGGTTTTGAATAGTGGGGTTCGAACTGTATGTTCAAATGGGGTTCTCTCTGCATGTGCGTGTGTTCGAATGGGTTTTGAAGTGGATGATGAAAGTTCTCCTCATTCAAAAGGTTTAGATCGATGATCGGATATAGCAGAGGGCAGCAGTTTGGCTGGGTAGGTTTGGATCTGCGTCTGGGCTGAGCAAATCATGAGGAGCCAATTGCCATTCTCCATCTTCTTCTCCACCCACCAATCCCCTGGATCACGCACTCATCCTTAAAATCATTAGACTTGCTCACAAGAGCAATGCTCCTTTTCACATGCAATCCAAACTCCCCCTCCTCATTTCAACCCGCAATCACTTGTAGTAGAGCTTGAAGGTTGTGCCAGTTACTTAGATTTTTCCCCAGCTCATCTTTGTACAAAGACACCAGCTCTTTTATTTTAGATAGGCAATGTTGTCTAGCACTTGATTTGGCGAAGGGGGACTTGGGGTCATTCCTATGAGGTCTTTGGTGTTGGTGTCTTTACGGTTGTGGAAAGCCTTGAGGTTTTTGGTGGGGACAGTGATGAGGTCTTTGGTGGTGGAATGGCTAGGTCTATGAAGATTTTAGATTTTAGAAGTGGGTAGTGATGAGGTTCTAGTGCAGGACAATGGTCTAATTTAATTATGCAGTGGATGGTTGGTGGGGATGTTGGGGATTTTAATTAACATCTTTAATTACCCTTCATTGGAGCTCATGTGATTCGAATCAATAGTAGAAAGTTAATATTCAGCCTAGATGTTAATTTGTCTCACATATACTCAAAGAAACTACCCCTCTAATAGTAACTGTGCATAAGTTCCTTTTTTTTTACATAAAGATAGAAACTACCCCTCTAACAAGAGGCAAACTCTTCTAATAAAACGAAAATAGAGGGCGTACCAATTGGTCTATTCATAGATCCGTGCAATACCAAACATGTTTTTTGTTTTCAACTTCTCTTTTTTATGGCTCGTTTTTTATAACTCTATTTTGGATGGCTCTGTGACAATAAGAGTAGAGATACCAAACGAGTCCTTAGTTAGTTACATCCTCTAAATTTATTGATTATTTATGTCAGGTTTAGTAATTCTTGGACAATAGAATAACATGCAGTGCAATCTGATCCCGTCTCCATCGAAACTTTGAAACAACATTTAGTTCATCTGAGTTCTTTCTTCACTCGGGGGATATCACGCTGGTGCCTGCTGAAAGTAAGATGGATCCAGAAGAAACTTATATTGGGAAGAATGTTAGTAGAAGAAATAACTCCTGCGGTCATGGTTCTCTTAACTCCTATGGTGGAAGAAGCTTGTAAGAAGAATGGGCTAAACTTTGTTCAGATGCTTAGCCCATTCTTCCTATTTAATAAAATTGACGGCGATTATCTCCTTTTATTTCTTCTTTCAAGAATGAGTTGAATTGTTTTAAACAACTTGAGTTGATTTTGGAGGGATCTTGTTTGTTCAGTACCTGTACGTACCACAAGTGATCAACCCTATAGATTGTAGATGTTCAAGTTGCGGCTAGTTTATGCCTCTGACATACGTCAGGAAAATGTTATGGTATTGTTTACTGGACTACTCTTCTTTGATTGCGGAGCAAATTCTTTATTTCCTTATTCTAGTTTGTGATTTGATAGTTTACTATATCTAGATCAACTTCTTTTCCTTGTGATGTTTCTAGTGGTCTATGATTATGCGATCAAGTACAAGATATGATCTCCAAATTTTAAAACTTTCCATCTGCTATTGATGTTTTGATTTTGATCATGGCATTAGAGTCTCTTAGTATTAGTTTTACAACTTTCTAACTATTTGCTCATGATAGTTTAAGCCTATGTTGATTTTGAAATTTTCAAATAGGCAGAGATGGATTCTTCTGCTCTTGAATCATGCTCTTCATCTCCACCACTTGATGATTGCATACTTCCACTGTTGCCAGAATCCATGGCTTTCGATCTATGAAAGAAAAGCGAAAGAGAGGGAGACAAGAAGAAAGAGGAAGAGAGACTCTCACTTACAACAACATGGAAGAGAATCCTGCATTACAACCCACATGTCTTCTACAACTGCCATCATAAGAAAGAACCCATATCTTTAAAGTTGTGATCTGCCCACAAACTTTCTGATAGTGACTCTTTGTAAACTATATGAAGTGAAAAGAAGTGATTGATCTGTCATCTGTGAGATGGAGTATGTGGTAAGCAAGGATTAGTTGGTTTCTACAAAAGGGAGCATTCCCATATTTGCCTCCTGTTCGTGTTTGGAGTTGATTTGGGGCACAAGCCCACAGCAGTAACAATAAGATAATCAAGTTAAAATAATCAATAAAAGAAGTCTATTTAACCAATAACCACATTTTCAAAAATTAGCGACATAGATGTTAGTTGCAAACTTGTACTATCTCATGGAGAGTTTTAATTGAGTAATGAATTAATAATAAAAAAGAGTCAACTAAGTCTGGATTACTTACTGTTATTATGTTGTCCAGCCCCAACTTGGTTTACCTTTAATCGGTCTCCCCCTCATACTCAATACCATCTGTGATTAAACAACCTACACTAACCATTGGATTGAACCGCAAAGAGTTGTACAGTCATAAAACCTTCCAAGTTGGAGGCCTTCAAAAATCAATAAATATAGGGATATCTGATGGGGGCTGAATTTCTTGCGCAACGCTAGTCACCTTTCCAATCCCCTACCCACAATGATTGCCATGCTTCCAGGTGGGTGAGAAATGCCTTCACTTTTTTTTAGATTGGATTCTGCCTAATCTATTGTTAATTTTTTGTTCAAACTTGAGAGAGATATCCTTGTTGGGTTTCCTTCTTATATGATTGAAACCTTGGGATATGAAGAGATTCCTTCCTAAGCATTGGGTTTCAGATAAAAAAGTGAAGGCATTTCTCACCATCTTTCCCGGTTTTTAGAGGCATGTTGCACTTTGCTGAAAAAAAATGAGAAAGAGAATCCTCTCTGGGTCTAGTTATATTTGAGCAATCAAAAACACAAATAGACTGATAACCCTAAATTTCGTTTGTGATAAAGGAATTAAAGAAAGAATACTTTTGGGGTTTGAAAAATTGGGTTAAACTTTCCTTTTTTTTTTTAAGAGAGATCCTTGGTGGGTTTATATGTATATGTTGTTGGAATCTTGAGATAGAAAAAAAAAAGAGGTTCCATCTGAGAACTTAGTTAGAAAAGTGAAGGCCTTTCTAAGGTCTTCCATAGCACCTGCAGTAGTTCTCTCTCCCATCTATCAATTTTCATATTTTGGGCAAAAATTAAATATAAGATCTGCCCCAATCTCTCTCTGATTTGGGGAGAAATTTGCCCAATCTCGCTAAGGCAGTGAATCGCAGTGAGTCCTCATCTCTATTCTTTCTTTTCTTTTCATTGTTGTTTTTTTTTTCCTTCTTCCTTAGGTTTGCAATCCTCTCTCTACAGTCTTTGCAACCCCATCTCTGCTCACGGATTTTAAAACCACCTCAGGTATGACTGTTTTTTATTTATGTAACTGTAGGTTGTAAATTTGTTCATATGACTGCAGATTTCTTTAATTTATTTTTTGTATGTGTTGTGCATGCTGTGATGGTGGTGGTGTGATTGTGGCAATGGGTAGTTGGAAGGGTTTTTTTCTTCTTTTTTTTAAGGTTTTAGTGGTGGCTTTTTTTAAATGTTAGAAGATCAACTGGTGCAGACCAATTGGTGGGTTTGAACCATCTAATGAGTCTACATTGATATACCCAATTAATTGGCGATTTTGAAAATTTTGTGGTGGTTTAACATGTTGCCAACTACTAAGATCTGATTCCCTATGTCATGTAGAAAACACTTGTACTTCTCATGGATTACATTAGCCAATGCCTAATACACTTTTAAGCATTGTGCATCAACCTTCTACAGTGTGATAACTCCAGTTACAAGTGTAGCTCCAGTTACAAGCATTGTCCATGTGCAGCTCCAGTTACATACAAGTCTTACAACATATCAAGTCTCGTCCGTGTTGTTTAGTATTTGTGTTGTCACTTTATGAGATAACTGATTATAGCAAATTTGGAAACTATATGATAAAAATGGGCCTATGAACCTGAACCACAATATGATAGAAATGGGCAGATATTCCAATTTTTTTTCTTGATCAGATTGCAGGCCGAGTGTGGTGGAATGTTGAATGGGTTGTTTGACTTGGAAGTTGGGTTCAGTCTGGATGAGTTTTGAAGGTTGGATTGGAGATTGGTGTAGGTGGGTGTTGAAGTTTGAATCCTAATAAAGAAAGACTCCTAAATAAATGGAGTTTCAATCCACTCGTGTAATGTTTCCTTGGGTTAGGTTGGATTTTTACCTAGTGATGGTAGGAAATTCTTAGAGCTTAATTAATTCTCTTCAAAAAGGCAGCATCTCAGAGAGGTATCTTCTAATATTCATTTTTTTTATGTTTTTTCTTTTCATTTTTTCATTTTACAGCTTCATATGGTATAACCAGCTTGACTGTTTACATCCTCACCTCAGTGGTAAGAGGCGTCAGTTCTCACCTGACTGCCCAGTATTCAAATCCTCGTTACCGTCCTTTAGAGTTTTCAGTCTCACTGTCCTTAGGATTTGAACTCTTCAGTCATTTTGGAGACATTTTATGACCTTCAATCTTTTGGGACACAAAAACTAATGTTGGCTATTTTTTTTTTTTTTTGTCTTAATCCTATGAAAACGACTCATTTAGCCCATAAATTCCTATTTCAACATATTAGAGAGGTATCATTAATTTCAGGTCATTTGGATGTCATTTTGGGACTTTTCGCTTTTTAGCCTACTTTGGCCGGTTCCAACTTTTTTCGCCCCAGAAGCCTATTTATTGTACCTCACTTGGCACATAACCTTCTTAAACTCATATGATGCCTTGCTTTAGATTTTAATTACAGGCTTGATGTGCTTATTACTTTGGGTTGTTTTGTGTTTAAAATGGCTGAAATTGGGGGGGGGGGGGGGGGGGGGGGGGTGGGCGATGGGGCCCTGAATGATGGTGGGAATGTTGTTCTGGGCTAATTTAGTGTTTGATTTATTGGGAATTGGGACCAAATCTGGAGCTATTTTCGTGAACGTTTTTGGAGACTACCATTTACTTCAAACTTGAATGTGAGTCATGGTTGTAGCTTTGCTGGACTATGTTAGAAGGATGGGGGATTTTATATTGGTTTGATAAGATTAGCATAAATGATGGTGGTTGTTGTGAAGCTGTGGAGGTGAAAGTTGCATCAAACAAAATTGTTGGATTTTTATTACTTTCTATCTGGTATATGCTCTGTGATGTTGTTGGTTTGGGATTTTGAGGCTAGTTGGGAAGTGGGGTTTTTCCATGGTTCCTTGATAGATAATTGGAATGTGACTTTTTTTTTTTGTTGTTGTGTTGATGTTCATTCAGACCTCTTTGAAATTTAATTTTGACTATCATCCTGTGTCTTTATGTAACACTTATAATTTCCAATACATAGTTTATATCAATTTGTACTTTTTTTTGTTAGTATCTCTCTTTCCAATAAACAATCTCTCTCTTGATTTACACCTTTTGGGTTAGCATAAACTCATGAATCCCTAAATCCCAAAAAAAAACCCACTCTGTCATTTAAGATATACATTTGTAATAGTTAATCAATAGTTTTAATGAATCATTATAATCCATCTTCTAATGTGTACTTCTCCAACCATGTATTTTGCAGATATTTACATTATAAACATGGAGTGATGGTGCATGGGAAAGAGTATCCCATGGAGAAAAAGGATTTTGCGTGATGGGTTGAGACTAGATGTTGCCATATACATGGGTGATTTGTATGAGAATGGTTGCTACTGCACATGGAATGTTGTCATGTAAAAAGGGTGGTTTGTGTTTGGATGTAATGGGATTGAATGCATTGTAAAGACATGTTGGGATGTTAGTGTTGGAATGTAATGATGTTATAATGATGTTGGGATGTTGGAATGCTACATTTGTAATTGAAACTTGCACTAAAAAAAGTTTTCCTAGATGAAAGCAGTTGAATGTTGAAATGGTGGGTGGTGGAATGACAGTTTTTCTTCCTGGATATTAGATGGTGGAATGGTGGTTTTTTCCCAATGAATTCTAAATGTTCCTGGTAGGTGTCAATCTAAATGAGTAATTTGAATGTGAAATCTGAATTTGTGATCTTATTTATTTTTCTGGAATTCAAATGATTATGAATTCTTATAATAATTGTGACCTATTTTAAATGATGGACCTATTTGAATGAATGTCCGCACTGCATTCAGGGCCGTCTCAAGATAATACGTGGCCCCAGGCGAAAGTATAAATGAGGCCCCTGGCTTCTATGTGTGACATGAGAAAACCCTGTCCTTAATTCGGACTTGGGACCGGCAATGTAAATGAGTAGTACATTGGCGGACTTAAAAAAAAATTTGGATTTTTTTTTTGAGTTTTTGTTTTTTTTAGAACTTGTTGAGGGATTCATTTTTTTTTAAAGTGAATTTAACATTTCTTGTCTTTTGTGATGCAAACTTATTGATCAAGTTTTTGTATTCAAGGTTTTCCAAAATCTTCTTTTCAATAGATAAAATGGCTAACCCGCTTAATCTCTCTTGTGACATAGTTGATCGTAGATAAGATTTTATTAACTTTAATTTCGAAAAACTTCTTTCGGCGGAAACAACTGTAACAGGTACTGTTAATAGTATTCTATAAGTAATATATGAGTTTGGAAAAGACTCAATAGTATCCTAATTAGTGGACCCCACGAGTCAATGTTGATTTGAAATGCCATTTTATGAAAAACACGGTATTTTCTATAAAAAAAGGACTTATTTGTAATTCTGATTTTATAAAATTTCTCCAATGATGGAATTTTTCGATGATTTCAGTTTCATTAGAAAACGGGTCAAATTGTGATCGATTTTCTCTTGTAGCTCGAGTTCATTTGAATTCATTTCAGATGATTCCTAGTGAGATTTGATACCTTTAAAAATGGATTTATTTTAAAATAGTACTTCTGTTTCCTTTTCCTGTGCTTCTTCTTCGTTTATCTTCTCTGGTTTTGGTTTTTAAATGTACCATGATTTTCTCTTTTATCTTATCATGTTAATGTTACTAATCCAACAAAATTATGAGGCCCCCTCATGGTGAGGCCCCCACCACTTGCTTCACCTGCCTATATGGTGAGCCGGCCCTGACTGCATTGGAGTTTCAGATGTATCCATAGAATTGTGTTGGAAAGGCATGTAAATATGCTACCATTTTGTATTTAAGTTTCAACAAAAGATGGTGTTTTTTGACTTTTGCATCCAGCCACTGAAATTGAAACAAAAATGGAGGGCCGAGACTGAGCTCTCTCATACAGTTGGTGAGAGTGTCTCTCACGTAACACCTCCCTTTTTATTATAATACTTTTTTCTTTAAATTTAACGATGAACCGAATCAATTCATAGATCCCATAAGTAAGGATAAGAATAGCAACAAACATAAGAAAAAACATTTTGGCATTGCAGATGGGATGATCTATAGATGGTTTTTAAGGTAAAAAATCTTTAAGAACTTGAATTCCTACTCATACGAACTTGAATTTTGTGACCGACATTATTTTTTGATAACGATATCGTTACCATCTTTTCTAGTTTCTTCATCCATTTTTTGTGTCCAACAAGAAAATAATAGTGACTTTATATTGAGATGCATAAATAATAAGAAAGACTCACGATTTCACTCACAATCTAGTTTTTAAAATTTTTTTGATAGCGATATCGTTACAATTATTTATTGGTTATTCGCCCATTTTTTGTCTCCAATAACAAAATGACTCAGACTTTATAATGGGTGCATAAACAATGAGAAAGGCTCATGGATTTGGCTCATAAATGCATTTTCCTAATATGTGAAGTGAAGGTTCAAACCCTCAAAACGAGGGTTCGAACCTTCGGACTCTCTGGAATTTGGCCCAGGAAGGCAGTGAAGTGAAGGTTCGAACCCTCAAAACGAGGGTTTGAACCTTCATACTCTCTGGAATTTGGCCCAGGACCGCAAGGAAGTGAAGGTTCGAACCCTCATCTTGAGGGTTCGAACCTTCATTTCACTGCCTTCCTGGGCCAAATTCCAGAGAGTCCAAAGGTTCGAACCCTCATCTTGAGGGTTCGAACCTTCACTTCACTGCCTTCCTGGGCCAAATTCCAGAGAGTCCGAAGGTTCGAACCCTCGTTTTGAGGGTTCGAACCTTCACTTCACATATTAGGAAAATGCATTTCTGAGCCAAATCCATGAGCCTTTCTCATTGTTTATGCACCCCATTATAAAGTCTGAGTCATTTTGTTATTGGAGACAAAAAATGGGCGAATAACCAATAAATAATTATAACGATATCGCTATCAGAAATTTTTGAAAACTAGATTTTGAGTGAAATCATGAGTCTTTGTTATTGTTTATGATCTCAATATAAAGTTACCATTATTTTCTTGTTGGAAACAAAAAAATGGATGAAAAAACTATAAATGATGGTAACGATATCATTATCAAAAAACAATGGTGGGCACAAAATTCAAATTCGTATGAGTGGGAATTCAAGTTCTTAAAGATTCCCCCCCTAAAAACCATCTATAGATCATCCCATATGCAATTATTGAAGATTTTGGTTCTTTACTATGTTCACCGTGTGAAGATTCAGGCGCTTGCACTTATTGCCAGTTTTCAGTTCCTAAAGCAGATTCAGTTGGTTTCTCTTTTAACCAATCAAATAAGC
Organism: Litsea cubeba; assembly: GCA_012931725.1. Lineage (NCBI taxonomy): Eukaryota > Viridiplantae > Streptophyta > Magnoliopsida > Laurales > Lauraceae > Litsea > Litsea cubeba. The sequence goes on from CM022953.1 coordinate 60,788,281, forward strand.
TTGGTGGAAGACTTGCATATTGATGACTTAGTTGACCTCCTTCCTATCTTTCTTAATCAAGAGCTGAAAAGGGGGCCTTTAGGAATGGAACTCTTTTTAAGTGTAGGGTAGGCTTTAGGAGTAGTCTTTCTCCTTGCTTATGCTTCTCAATATAAAGGAATTGTCATTTGTTGTTTGGCAACAACCAAAAAAAAAAAAAGCTGAAAAGCCTTTAAATAATGTTCCATCTTCCCACAATGAGGGCATGATCAATTTTCTATGTGTATTTATGACAGGAGAAACAAGTTTCGTACCAGGTTGACATGGAAAATTTCAGTTCTTTGTTTTCTTCACATTGTGTAGGTTTACTTTATTGTGCCACAACTCCAAAAAAGAGAAATCTGGTTGACTTATAAACCACATATAAATAACAAGAGATATCTTTTCTAAATTTTTGAAGGAGAGAGTAATTTGAAGGGGAATAATACCGTTTGGTTGTGTCCTTATTTATGCTTCTTGGTATAAAGGCATTGTAATTTGGTTGTCTATCACAAAAAATCGACGAATGTACTATAAATATTGGTAACGATATCGTTACCATTATTTATAGATTCTTCATCCATTTTTTTTGTCGAACAACCAAATGACAATGACTTTATATTGAGAACCATAAACAAGGAGAAAGACTAACGAATCTCATCCATAATTTTATTTTCATCATTTTTTGATAACGAAATCGTTACTATTATTTATAGGTTCTTGGTCCATTTTTTGTGTGCAACGGCCAAATTGCAATGACTTTATAATGAGATATATAAACAATGAGAAAGACTCATGAATTTTGTTTTTGCAATGACAATTTTAGAATCACCACCATTAGAATCTTTATTCATTTTCATAGATTAATTCTAAATCATGACACGACAATTGGATACAAAGTGTTATATCCAGTCCAACATACCACCCATTCATAACGTCCACAATGCATACGGTATACATTCTAGATATTTACTGAACTCCACAATGCATTTATTCCATTCCATAGCCTTCCCATTTCAGTACATTGCATTCCATTCATTTATTTCCAATCCAAAATGAATACAATCTCTTTACAACCTAAGACGGTTACATTAATTTCACAACACTAAATCTCAGTGTGTACATTCATGTGGTAAAAAGAGAGAGGCCTCTCAACATTTTTTTATCACGAAAACGAGTTCTCTTCAGACTCCAGTACTTTGTAGTCATTTAGCTTCCATTGCCTAGCATAAATGTCAATGACAATCTTTTGCCTGCGCGCAGTACCACATGCCTGGATCTGTGAAGGTCAACGGTCGACACTTATGGGTTGCAATCGGCAAATGCCATCACGAATATGCCACAGCCACATCTGCACATTTATAGAATATTTTTCAGGTGAGGGGTTTAGTGATAGAATCAAAACTTGGACTTACTGAGGGGTTTAGTGCAAAAAAAAATCTGGACCCCAAGTCCAAATAAAAAAAGAAGCACCCAAACATTGATGTACAATCCTATATCATGGTGCTCATTCAAGTGAGAATTTATTACTTATAAATGTGCCTTCTTTGCATGGAACTGTAATGCCACCCAGTCCTACTTATTCCGTCGTGGAATAACTTCTTCAAGTAGAGTATGGGAATTGCAAATAGATCTTGGCTATCTCCAACATATATAGAAAGTTAAGCGGCCTCTTGGAATTTCTGGGACTGGAAGCTGTACCTTATCAATCTTGTTATTGGGGATTGTATGAATATCTCTTTTGCATGAACCATGTCCAGAAAACAGATATTCATGATTCTATCAAGTACACTTTGTTTAAACACATTTCGCAGCAATTGGGTCTAAAAGAAGGAAATGGACTAAAACAGTGTCTGCTGTATGCATGCATTTGTAGATAGAGCTAACCATATTATGGCGGACTAGAGACATTTGTATGATATTTATTTGTTCATATGTTAGAGACATGTCCAACTACTAGAGTAATATAGTTACATATCCACTAATGTCAGTTGTTTTGAACTGTACCTAATTATTAAGTAGTGAAAATAGAAATCTCTTGCAATATTAAGATAAGTAGATGTGGGCTCCATTGCCTTTGAAATCCATGCCCTAATAAAGAACAGAGTACAGTAGAAAAAATATTATAACATGGCCTGGTAGTTCAAAGGCTCTTGAGCCCATGTGATGATCAAATAATAACTTAGAAATTATGAGAAGATTAAATGTATAGGCAGACAGTAATGCAAGCACAATCAAGTTTCATAAACAGGAGAACAACACATGATTTTCTCGATTTTCCTCATACATTGAAACATTAATCCTTATTTTGGGTGGTTTCACATTACAAGGTATGGGCCCCATTTGACTCATACAATTAACATTATAATATTTTGAATTTCCCTATATAAGAAAATTCAGACTCCAAGTCTAGTTGATACCCATCCTCTACCTATTTGGTAACCTTGATGGAATAGTCACCTTAATGCATTAATGTAAATATAGTCAATGGTTCTATTCTAGACCTATCATAGGAAGCCATCATCCTCATTATAAAGGGCGGTGCCTAGAAGAAATCAGGCCTTCTTCTTAAAGATTTTATTTGGTCATCTTCAACAATGGACACATGTATGGCTAAACTCTTCCTTAATTTGGCGATGATTTATTCAGACCCATTGGGTCCATGGGCAATTGTAATCAATACTCATCAAGGTGTGGTCTTTTTCCTTCTCATCATCATGAAGAGAATAATGGTAAATAACAGTGCTGATTAATTGGTCAATGGTGATGACAAGAACTTTACTGATACAATGAATCTTATAATTTTTTTTCTTTTCTTTTTGGCCCACAGAATAAAAATAAATAAAATCAAGGCACCAACATGTTTGGAGATGAGACACTGTGACTAATAAGAATTGCATCATATTGCATCCTATCTATCCCAACTACTATTTGGTTTTTACATGGTCCTTGCTAAAGCTAATCTAAGATCAGCCCCTTCTATGTTGAAAGCCTAAGAGAGAGGGATTGATAGGATGGTTTATGTTTAAAATCCTATTCATCAAGCATTTCTTAACATGTTGATCTATTCTTATTACTATCAGCCATAACCATGAGAGACAAAGGAGACTTGAGACCCCAAGCCATTAAAGGAATAAGAGTAATTTTTGGGCCTACCTATGATGTAAGCATGACAAACATTGTATTCTCAACATTCCAGTATTTTTAACATCATTGTGCATAAGAAACCCAAATCCAAATCCTACTGACGAGGAATCAGGAAATGCAAACATTGTACTGTTATTGAAGGTTGCTTATTTTGGTTCAACAGTCTTCTTATTTATCAGTGCCACATCATCTTGTCATACTGTAGGGAATCCTTTGGGGGTTATTTATACCCATCCTATTAAGAAAGTAATACCAATACTCACACCTTATGATACACACCAATGTCTAAATACTGAATGGTTTGCTAAACTACATCAAAATAGTAACAGGGCAATAACCTGCGGCCATTTGAGGGCTGAATGAGTATCATGATTTCAAACATTAATACACCAAATCTCAACAGAACCATTTCCCCAATTCCTTCATTCTAAATCATGATTTCAAACATTAATACACCAAATTTGTCAGGAACCAGTTCACTAAAGCATTAGAAAACAATGATCATAATCTTATATACAAAAAGATGATATGCATCTATCATAGTTAACACTATCTATCTCATTCAATCTCATTCCACACCAACTTCTACATGATACAAATTTTATAACCAAAATAGAAGTGGAGCAGTCTAAATGCAAACCACCAAATCATAAAACTCACATATTGAAAGTTAACACAGGTGGGTGTAGTTGAGGAAGAAGGGGAGAATAAAAAGAAAAGAAGAAGATGGGGAAAAGGGAAAACATGCACAGGTAGGTGTAGTGGAGGAAGAAGTAGATGAGAAAGAAGAAGAAGAGAAGACGAAAAAGAACGTGCACAGGTGGGTGTAAAGGATGATGCAGGAGATGGGGAAGAAGAAGAAGAAAATGATGAAAAGAAGGAGATGGAGAGAAGGGAACGGACAGTCTGGCACCCTTACCTTAGATGAAATTAGTCTCCTGCGTGGAAGAAATGTCTTCGACGCGCTTCAGATATTTCCTTGGTTTGACGTGAGATTTAACTTGGTGGAGGGACTGGATATGGTGCAGGAAGAAGATGGATTGATGAGGGAGACGGAGAAATTGAGAGGAGTGAAGAACAGAAAAACGATATAGGGTTCTTTTTGTTTGCTAGGTTTGATATAGATGACGATGTCGTTCGATAAAGGGAGGGGCAAAACCGTCAAAAATCGACATACGAACACCAAAATGGACATTTTCGTGTATTTGTAGTTAAATCCGTATAATACAATTATAGGGACACTTTTTTGGTAAAATTCCCTATTTGAAAACTATGCCCTTCCATGAGTTTTTTCCCTGCAGAGTGCCCCCAATCGCAAAAAGGTTCGGCCGTGATTTCACATCTCCCACTCACGTAAAGGTACATGCTTAATTTGCATGGTAATTACATTTGGTTATGCAATTAGTCATGGGATTAAATCCCTTTAGCCACTTTTATTTTTTCAATCCTATCGTTCTCATATTTGTGATATAAACTGTTCAGTTTGTTTATTGGACTAATAAACCTGAAGAACTTTAAGGTTATTATCTTACATATTCAAAGATTTTGAGCAATTTGTGAAAAACATTCAAAAAATGACAACCTCTAAATCTAATTTTCTACACTTCTGTGGGCACTGCGCTCCTACTTCATGATCCAAACTAATCAATATTCTTTCGTTAATGATAAACATCATTATATTTAGTCTCATATATTCAATCTTTGTGGATTTTGAAAAATATGTGAGAAAATCCAAAAAATCTATATACATCTAAAAACGTCGGATATACTCATTTAGAGATGTGAAAGTGGTGTGATTTATATACTCATTTAGAGATGTGAAAATGGTGTGATTTATACAAATATGTAACGTTTGCACATGTAACATATACATATACATATACAAACCCATTTTACTATCCCCTACGTGAAAGTCAACTAATCCTTATAGGTGGGACCATGTTATAATTCCAAAAGGTGATCCATGTTCCCAAAACAAGACTCGGGTTCATACACCCTGAGACTGACCTTGGGTTCATACACCCAGGCTTCTCAAAATTTTGGGTTCACGCATCTAGGGACTGACTTCGGGTTCATACACCCAGTCGCTCTCAAAACTCGGGTTCATACACCCCGAGATTGACTTCGGGTTCATACACCCAGTCGCTCTCAAAACTCGGGTTCATACACCCAGGGACTGACTTCGGGTTCATACACCCAGTCGCTCTCAAAACTCGGGTTCATACACCCCGAGACTGACTTCGGGTTCATACACCCAGTCGCTCTCAAAACTGAGGTTCATACACCTTTAGACCGACCTTGGGTTCATACACTCGGGCTTCTCAAAATTTTGGGTTCACGCACCCAGGGACTGACTTCGGGTTCATACACCCAATCGCTTTCAAAACTTGGGTTCATACACCCTGAGAACGACCTCAGGTTCACGCACCCAGGTTTCTCAAAATTTTAGTTTCATGCACCCAGAGGCTGACCTCGGATGTACCCAGTCCCCTCGGGCTCACCTCGGCCAATAATAGTAAAATGAGTTGTAGAAAAGCAATGAAAGTACGAAAAGGGAGAAATTCCATCTGTATTGGTTGAAACCCCATTTGTATTGATTAGAATCTTCATTACAATAGAAAAATTCATTACATGAGTTGCAGAAAAGCAAAGAAAGTACAATAAGGATGCTCTCTGTCCTCTGCAAAAAAGAAAAACTCAGAAGCACTACTCTTCATTGGTCCTCGAGGCTTGGAGCTCTGCAATACCCTTTGGTCAGTTAGACCAAATTTACAAACAGCTCCCGGTTCCCGCAAATGTCTGATCTCCTCCCAGCCACATCGGCAAGAGCTGATAAAAGACCCTGCGTTCAAAGAGCGCGCGGTCCACGGTGACCGGATTCAGAGGCCGTGCGGTCCACGATGACCGGATACAACCTTCCCCGGAGTTATTTTCAGTGGCAAAAGGTGCACACAGAACTAGGGATTTTAAAGGAATCCTGAGGGATGGAACCACTGGAGCATCTGGCGGGAGTAGGTAGATCTCCATGCTTCTGAAGAACGTAAGAGGCCACTGATGTGAGTCTCTCCTCCTTGGCCGGCGCATCTCCCCTACTCGAGTTGATGATGAACACGAAGCAGAGGAGAGCCTCTATTTATATGGGGAAGGAAGGCTCGGATTCCAAGACCTCATTCATGAAGTGTGGCCTCCCATGCTTCACGTACGGCGCACGTTACCCTATGAGTTGACTGGCTAATCGGATGGTGACAAGTGGAGTCATCTGCTTATTTTCCGCATCGATTGTACCACTATACTTACTGCTATTTATGAGCCTCGGAATACGGGATACCAGGACGAATAACAATGAAAACCGCCAGGTATCCTCTTTCCAACTCAGGCAATCCTCCTACCACAAGCCATCAATATTTAGCCGGACTCAAACACTTATCAAGAACAAGAATCATAGAAAGAAGAAACCCTAAAGAGGAAAACCCTAAAGAACAGAGACTCAAGATGACTTAGAGATGAACGAATCAGAGATGATCAATCTGGTCACGCAATATCCTTAGCGTCACGCAATCGTCCTTGCCTGAAAGTCTCTGGGAAAGTCTTATGAGTGAAGATGAGAAGAAGAAGATAAAGAAGATAAAGCGGAAGAAGATGCCCCTATTTATAGGAGAAGGAAGCCTTCCTTGGGCACCATTTAGAAATTCGAAAGGACCGCATCGCAAATTACGCTTGTCCCATCAGTTTGACGGTGCAGTCAGTCATGCAATGACATGCGTCACTGCCAGCTCATTCCCCAAAGTAAGCGAGGCATAGTATTGATTACCTCGAAGAGTCGGAACGGCGCTGGATAATGATCAAACATCTCCCATCGGATTCTTTTATAGCTTCCGACCTCTAAAGGCTAGAAACCCTAAGAAGTCACAAGCTAGGGGGCAATTGTGTGGGGTGATTTTCGAGATTACGTTAACCTCAGCGATAAAACGTCAATTAAGCGCGCCTACTTGTCGCCCGAGCACACCTCGGCGATAGGGGCCAGAGCATTGGCCGAGACCAGACTTGCCTTGGCTACGCACTCTGACTTCGGATATACTTTCCGACCCCGGCTACGCACCTGACCCCGGCCGAAGGAGGCAGGTTGCCAATTAAGACAAGCATTGTGGTCGCCTCCCTACTTCTGCTACGTCGTCAGCCACGTGGCTGAGTACGGGCATGCGCGAATGAGACAGATGGGCCATCCCAACCGTCCACAATCTTCACCAGATCCCTGACAAGGCGGCATCCAGCGGCTACATCTACATCAAGGCAAAGCCCGAGGATGGATCCGATGGGACCTCAACCGCCAATGACGCGGGACAGGATCAGGCCCAACACGACATGCATTTAATGCGATGTGGGCTGATCGGACTGGTAATAAATGCATTGTGGGCTATGATGGATCCTCATTTATTACTTTGTGGGCTAATGAGATCATTCCTATCAAATCTAAGGGCCCACTCCAAGATATCAGGTAAAATCCTCTATAAATATGAGGACGTTCCAAGACAAAGGTATGCATACACATTCCCTCTTGAGCCGTTACTCTGTCTCTCTTCTCCCTCGACCTCTGTTTAGTTCATACACTAACTTAGGCATCGGAGAGCCTTGCGCCGCCCAGGCCAGGGTCCTCTGATTGTTTGCTTTCTCCCCTTTCAGGCTCTAAGGCAACTAATCTCCATCAGATCTTTGGATAAGTCCTACCAGGCACCCCCTAATCTTGTGAGTTATATTTTTTGCACTTACAAAAATGATTCAGCAACACTTCAAATTTTCAGCATTTAAAATTCTCAAACAATCACGGACATGAATGGCAGAAATTGCAGTTAAAAAAAGGGCTTCCATACCTTCATACGAGGTCTTAATTGCTGTTCCCTTCCTCCAATTACCTTGAACTAGTAGAGCCCTTGGACATGTCATTATTAGTGGATTTCAGCCCTTTTGTGCACAAGCCCAAACCAACTCAACTGTCTTTCTCGGTGATTCTATCTACTAATTGAAATCTCTAGGGAAGTTATAAAAAGTTCCGAGGAATTTCTCATGGATGATGAACATTTTTAAAGGCATTATATGCTAGCAAGTTGATTTGGCTGAGATGGATCATTGAGGTATATATCTTCAACCTACGGTTTGATGCTCCAAACCAGTGGTGAGATGACTCCTATAGTGAATTGAGTCATTGAGGATGTTTGTGTAAACTTTTCAGACTGGAATAACTTAATGGTAGATGCGTTTTTCTTTCCATTAGATTAATCTGTCATGGTCACAATTATATTTGATTGATTGTGGGTTCATTGCTTTGTTTCAAACTTAATAAGTCAAGAAGCACGGAAATTTTTTAGATTTTTTCCTTAAAGTCACGCATTCTAATTACACACCCATATCCATAGCGGGCTATCCGGCTGAGCTACATCTGAGGGACAAAAATCTGTAAATATGCCGTAGATGTAGTTTATTTGATCCCTCTTTAATTTGAAATTGTTTTGTGGGGTGGAGTAGGGAGTGGCAATAAGTACAAAGGATGATGATTAGCTGCTGATTTCAGAAGAAATTTTAACTTGAAGCTCTGCCTTGGCTCTCCAAGCCTAATTTGGGTCTGAATACTAGGACAAATCTCTACTGCCATTTTTTTTTATTGTATATTGTATATACTTTTCTTCTTTGGAAATATACTCACTTAACTCCCAAAGAAGGAGGGTTATTAGGATGCTGATATGGTTAGGTGGCTTGCTAATGTTCATGGTGCTAATAGGAAGCTGATATTTCCACTAAGTAATGGGTCTCATGCTCCATCATTTTTTTTTTTTTATGAAACGCCTCTGAATTGCAAATATCAATTCGCAGTTTGATTTGTGAACTGATCCCATGTAGTTCTTACAGTTGACTTAGTCCAACAAACTTGTCAAAGTCGAACTCCAAATCAGACAAATGAGAAGCAAATAAATGACCCTGCTCTATCAAATTTTCTGATTAGCTTTGGAATACGAATTGCAAACTCAAATGTGAATTAATCTAAACAACCATATGTTTGTTCTGGCTATGTAGGTTGTGGTGGGGTATATTGGCCAGTCACTTTTGTTTTTGGTTTGTGATCCTGTGTTTAGCTGTACGTTTTCGTTAATATAAATGCAATAGTATTCTCATGTACTGCACAGTTGATTCTTGCATTATTTTTCTCTCTTTTGTTCTTTTCCTAGGATTACGGTATTCTTTTATTATTTTTCTCTCTTGTGTTTTTTTCCAAGAAGTACCCTTAACTGCTACTGTTTCAAAAAAAATTCCACATTAATAACTAGAACAACTATCTCCCAGATAGACAATCTTATGAGCCGGCAGAGATTGAGTTTTTTTTTTTTTTAAAGGATTTTATCTGTAAAAACACTTAATGTGGCCATTGGACCCAATATGACAAAGTTGCACCAAAAAAGGGCAATTCGCCCTAAAAATCCTTCTTTTTTTTTATCATTTTGTCACATGGTAAAAAACTATATATTTTTCGGGCGAATTGCCCTATTTGGTGCAACTTTATCTAGTTTGTCTGATTGGGTCCAATGGCACATTAAGTGTTTTTTCGGATAAAATCTTCTTTTTTTATTGCATGTGTCTTTTCACCTTACATTTTAATTGTTGGTATCCATTAAGTGATATTTTACTGTATGAGTCAGTTGCTCTTGGACATTGGATATTTAATTTTAGTTGCAATGAGAAGTTTTAATCTCACTCTGCTGTTGTCTTCTATTATGTATTATTCCCTTCTGATAAAGATGTTTGCATCAAAATTCTCCTCTCTGGCTCTTGATGGACTTCAACCTTATGCTGGAATTAACCTGATGCTTTAGTAGGAAATGAGGCTGAGAAGAAAGGGGACAAGCAACCTGTTGAACGGCCTCCGAAGATGTCACAAGTACGTGAGGAAGTTTGAGGGTGCTAGAATCTTCGGCACTCATGCTCTGCAGAGTGCAGATTGCAGAGTGCAGATCAGGTTCAAGGCTGAACAGAATCATTTTAAATTTCACTCTAAATCATTATATTGACCAACATAACTTTAACACTACACACCATTTGGCTGAATGCAGCATGAATGCTCCTGTGATGGTAGAGTTGGAGGGTGAAATGATCCATTGGAATTTGGAGGTAAGATGGTTGCCAAATCTTATTTTACAAAGTAGATTTGCAGACATGTTATGTGATACAGATATTGATACCTGTATAATACACTTAGATTATGTCTTTACTAAATATATTCCATGCTCTAGACTTCTTGTATTTGAATTTGAAGGTTTTTTATTTTGTTTTAGGGTTTTACCAGAAAAAACACTTCATATGGTCATTGGACCAAAAAGGTCACTTTAAGGGACCTCATACCAAAGAGGCCTTCCCGCCCAAAAAACTTTTTCTTTTTTACATTTTTTTCGAGGGTGATATCCACCCTATGCAGGCAAAAATAGCAGTCATCTTGTTCCTTTTCTCTTCCCCAAACCCAGTCAAATGGCGAAGACAGAAAAGGCGATTCAGGTTTCAGGTTAATTGGGCATCAAATTGGGGTAGACAAAAATTTGAGTCGTCTGCGGTCCAGGATGTTTCCCATCATACCAATGATCTGGGCTATTCGACAATGGGCCTCACCTGCATGGAGCCGAGCCAGGGACTTGCATATGAGCATAATATGCACTCTCCTGATAGATCAGGGCCCTATGATTCTATGATCTAATTACTCAACAATCAGTCATTCACTTGTTAATTGTAGAGTGCATTATATGTGCAGCGGTCTCTCAATGTGTCTGCAGTCTGCACTCTTATGTTGTGGCTATGGAATCTGTATTGCCTTCGTAACCTTTGAAACGAGTGTTGGGTGTTTGATTCCTTGAGGTGATGTCTATATACTTAAGAGGAGGGGAGGATTGTTCTCTGCCATTCTCCTAGAGATCATTTGGGGACTCGGCAGTGATGATTGATTTAGTTTTTAAAAGCCATTGATTCTTGTATGCCCAATTAGATTGGTTTTTCTGATCTTCCCCATTAGATTGGATTTGTGGAAGAGAGGGGGAAAAATATGAGCTAAGTGTCAAACCTAGGCCTATCAATGACGCGTTGAAATGGGTAGAAAGCCCGGCCCGTCCCGTCCCAAGCCCGAAAATATAGGGCTTTTAAAAAAAATTGAGCCCAGTGTGCTGGGCTTGGACAATATATTTTAAAGCCCGGCCAAAATGGGACTGGAACTGGGTAGAAACAACCTAGCCTGTTCAGGCCCAGCCCGGCCCGCTGCAAAGTCATTTAATAATTATTATTTATTTATTTTTGTGCCCAATATTAGTTTAGTCATGACAAAACTAGTGATGATGATTCAGCAATGATGAGAATGCACTAACTGATGTTTTAGACATATTAAAAAAAAATATGTTGATTTCTTTTTTACATTACTTGACCCATATAGGATACTCATTCTCATTAATTTTGTTGATTTTCTACTTTCACCGGTAAAAAAAAAAAGGTTTTTAACCAATCCTACATTACTTTAACTTGACCCATATAGGATACTCATTCTCATTCATTTCTATTGATTTTCTGATTTTCTACTTTTACCGGTAAAAAAAAAAGTTTTAATTGTTCCTATATTACTTTACCCATATAGCCTATAGGATACTCATTTATTTCTATTGATTTTCCACTGTCATGTTGCTTGTTGCATTGCATTGCCGGTCTCAAGCCCGAAAAAAAGGAGGAGAGTTTAAAGTCCAGTTCACACCGGGTGTCTGGTGACAGTAGGAATAATTAAAAAATGTTTTGCTTATGTCCAGGATCGGGCTAAGCCCAGGCCCGGCCCTGTCCCAGCCCGAGCCCGTACGGGACTGGATTTGATGTAGGCCCGTTCAATTTAAGACTGGGATTGAGTAACACCCGGCAAGCACATTCTATTTTCGGGAAGGGATTAGACAACCCAAGCTCAGGCCCGGCCCGTCCCATTGACAGGCCTAATCAAACCATGTGGTGCCCAATTAACATGGAAACCCGAATGGCCTTTTCAGTCTTCTCCATTCGACTGTTTTTGGGAAAGAAAAGAAGAAGAAGATGACTTCTATTTTGCATGCGCATCGTCAATATCGACTCCTTACTCGTTTAGATATCGGCCCTCGGAAAAAAAAAAAAAAAAAAAGATTTTTGGGTGGGAATGCCTCTTTGTTGTGAGGTCCCTTAAAGTGAAAATATTGGTCCAATGGCTGTTTTTTCAGATAAAATCCTATGTTCTTTTCTTTTTTAAAAAGAACTATCCTCATTAGTAAAATATAGAAGGTTGCTGTAAAAGATACATCACTCAAAGGATCTAAATACTGGGTTACTCATTGGATAAGGATTTGTGAGAAGTATTCTTTTACTAAATCTGCGTGTTCTAGGCTTGTTTTATTTGAAATCATAATGTCACTTTGTCCTCGCAAATAGGTGTTATATCATGAATGAAGTCGTGTCCTTGTCGAAATTCAAGTAGTTTTTCAGCATGTGGGGTAGTCAGCTAATGCTTTTGCAGACTTTTTGGCCTAATGATAAGACAGATCTGTCCCCTTTGTTGTTTGTTCGTTGTAATACTTGTAATGGAGTTTTCTTTTGGTTTGGTATATAATGTTGTTGTACCATAGCTTCGCTACTTGCTGGTGGTTTTGGTTTCTCTTTTTACACTGGAATCTTAGGTTATAAATGAAAAAAAAAAGGTGTTGTATCATCATTCCATTATCAGTTTCTATACTGGTATCCATATATCTGTACATCACAGCGGGTACTGGAATTCAGAAATGAAAGAAATCTATCTTGATGTTTTATCTTCTGTCATATTGTGGTTCAAATGGAAATTCGAGTTTTGCTAGATTCACACGGAGCTGAGGAGCCATATATGTACCACCTTGGCACACATTCACAACATTCAAGCCATGTGGAATATCTGACAAAGATACTGGCTCAAAATCACTGAATTTCATGTGGGGAATTTGAAGAGTTTCTCTTCAGTCCATCCATTTGGCACAAACAGCCGACCTGATGGACATGTCATGGCCTTTTGTGTTGATCCAAACATTGGAGTCCTTTTCTCTTGGTAGGTATGCCAGGCTTGATCATATGGCTTGGGAACCCTTGGCTGGGTATATCAAATCTCCAGAAGTATACGGTAGACAAATCAATTGTCTCTTGTATTAAGGAAGATTGGACGAAAATTACATCTAATATGGCCATTGCTAGCTTTCCATGCATTGATTTTATAAAGTTGTAACTAAGCCTGTTCTTGATGTATCTTGAATGGCTAACCATTTGCTCCTGCCAGCCACAAAAAAAAAAAATATGGCTATTTACACATGATTTGATTTGCAGGATGTTTAAATAAATGCACAGATGACTATCCATTCTGCAATATTTCTCAAATCAATTGTTTTTTTTGGTTCATCCAAATGAACCATAAGTTTCATAATATCAATTTTCTATAGAGGCTGTGGGGTTTAACTTGTGTTCAAAAGTGAATGGGGGTTTGTTCCATGTAATTCAAGTCCTAGGAGTTCTACTTCTACGACACTATATTTTTGTAAGTAGTTAAAATGGAGAATCAAAGGTGAATATCCAAAATGACCAACAAATAACCTCCCCTCTCAAGGAAGATGAGAAATGAATACCCATCGCATGGTAATTGATCAAATCCTAGGAAAGTCAAACTCTAGTCCACACTCCATCTCATATGCTTCTAACCTCACATCTTTAATAATCCACGGTGGAGCTCGAGCTCGAGCTCATTTGACAATGAATCCCTATATATTCTATGCAAACAAAGGAACCCAAATACTTTGCATTGACTTCATTATTTATGTATTTAGATCGCCATGAGAACTTCAAGAGCGCGAGATACCCTTTAAATCTGTCAGTATTTTCCATTGGAAGGTGTGTTTCTCTCTAAAATACTTGCTTCCATTAATTTAGCATGTCATTACGTGGTGATGACTTAACGGGACTCTTGGAAATTTGATATTTACGAGGACTGGAGAGTTGAAGAGCTGATACTAAAAGACTCTTGGAAAAGGCAAGTGGGAGGTGACTGATGGATGGACATCTCTATCAACCAGTTCCTACTGGATCTTGTTCATGTTTTGTGGATATCAACTTGGCTGGTACAAACAAATGTTCAGTCATGCACTTTCTATTAGCCATGTTTTTTTATTAGAACTTAAAAAATTAGAGAATTTATAAATATTTCAAAAGTTGTCCCCTGGGGTAGAGTTCTTGGTCCTCCTCTTGGGTGGAGGATCTGCAAATGTCTAGGAGGTCGAATCCTGAAAATTCCAAAGGCCATTTGAGACTTTTCAAGTGGTAGAAATTTGAAATTCTAGCTAAGATATGCCATTTGAAAATGCCACAGGGACAATGTCTCTAATTCCCAATATAAGGAATTCCCCGCAAGGAATTCTAATAAAAGAACAGTCCCTATGTGATGTAGGATCACTAGAGTTTGAAGGTGCTACAGAATTAATATTGAAAAATGTTATCTTGTCATGAATTATGGCTTAGCATATGTGGGTTGTGACAGAAAAATCCCATCACTGGACTGTTTAACTTGGAGCCTTAAAAAGTAACTAAGCTCACCCACCATACTCATCTCAAACTCATGCCTCGTCTCCTCACCAAAATAATGAGCATGATGCTCAGACGTGGACCCAAAAACGATGTCATCCACATAGATTTGAACAATGACAATGTCATTTCTCTTCTCTATGGATAAATAAGGTCCGGTCGACTCCCCCGGCACCAAATAATACTTTAATTAGGGAAGAGTAAAGTATAACTCACAAAGCCAACCCAAAATAGATGGCATATGAAGATTGAAAAACAGGCCTTAACACAAGCTTAGGTCCCAGTAAATAATATCTCTATTAGATTTTCTGAAAAGTGGTTAAACTAGTAATTAACCCTAATTCCAATTAAAAGCAATCAATCACACAATAAGAAGGAAACACGATTTATACGTGGAAAATCATACTAGGGAAAAAACCACGGGCCTTGCCGTCTAGACCAATAAAAAACAAGCACTAAAATAAACTGAAAGTCACAAGAGAACTTACAACCATTTTCCAGTTGCAATTCAACGTAAGTACTGTGAAATCTTGTCGAGTACTCGTCATACACATTCATTGTGCTTGAGCCAACCACCTTGAAGGTGTCTTCAAGATGACTCTACTTCAGGAGATCAGATGGAAGGAGAACGAAAGCTTGATCCTCGGCATAACAACATATAGCTTTGGATGATGATGGATCTCTCTAAATTCTTCTCGAGGGTTTAGGATGGGAGAGAAGTGCTTTAGAATAGAGAGAGAATGGCTATAAATAAGCCTACAATCGTGCCTCAAGAGTTTTAGAATAATTAGGACTGGAATTAGCATCTTGAGAGAAAATAGGAAGTGGTTTCCGGATGAGGTCTCTAACTTCGCGCCAGGTTCGCTCGACCAGATGAGGTTCTGTCTCTAGAGAATTGATCTTCGAATCCAATGGCTCGAGCGAAGAATTAAACGGCTTGAGCGAATAAGGTTATGTGAGGGTTCGCTCGAGCGCTTAGTGAGCATCCGCTCGAGCGACCACAACTATCTTCAAATTTTGCTGGAATTTCTGTAACTTTTTTCCCGAAATACTTGGGCAGTCCATTCTAGAAATTATACATCATGTAAAACCAGGCTTTGTCCATTACCCAATGAATTAGCCAACACTCGTAAATCCTTACAAAGATTGATGCACCAATTATTGAAAATGGGTGGCAATTGATTCTATGGACCTCTAATGAAGACATTGAACTTAACAAGAGCATGTTGCAGGGTGGAAGGTGTTCACATTGCAGCCTTGAGGTTGTGGGTAAGAAAAAAGAAAGAAAGAGAGAGAAAAAGAAATAAGACAATGAACTAGGTTCTTTCACTATCTGGGAATGAACTTTGAATAATGAAGCTTGTCATGTCCGGCCACCAGCTCATTTCTCGATTTGAATGGCTGTAAAACAAGCTTTTATTGGGGGTTGAAAGAAACATTTGAATGAGGACATTGTTAGGCAAAAAGTCCAACACAGTACATGTCAGGCCAAAAGTTGATGTTGACATGTTGACAGGCCTAAAAACCGGATGGCCAAAACGTCAATATGACCGCCAGCATTGTATGAGACAGAATGATGTCTCGCTATAGCCAGACTCATGCTCGCTATAGCGAGCTTGGACGGGAAAGGTCAGCCTGATCCAAACTCTTTTAAAGAGTTAGAGAATGAGTGCTATTTTGACGGGATTATAATTAGAAGTCTTTTGCACGAATTTGGGCCTATATATTGGGTGATTCTCTCAACCCAAACACACAGCACAAGAAGTTAATTCTCTCTTGATCTTAGGTTAGAATACCCTAAAAGAGATTTTCTTGTTTCTCTACAGTCATTGAGAGATCGTTTTGAAGGGCTGCTCTAAAAGGTTTTGTTGCTTCTATTCTCTTGTGGAAGATTGATCATCTTGGTGGACAAGGTGCGAGGAGATCAAATAAGGAGAACGGTGCACGGTGGAAGTCATGTTAGTGGATTCTGTGAAAGAATAACTACGGTTCTTAGGTCGAGGTACCAACTAAGGTAAAGGAGCCTGTGAGTATATCTTGTAACTGTTCGTGAAATCTTGATTTCTATATCGTGGTTTTTCTCCCTGAAAATGATTTCTACATAAAATTTATGTATGCTTTCTTGTGGTGATTGCTTGGTAGATTTATTTGCTAGTTCTATATTGTTTGATTGATTACATCCGCTGCATTGATTTAATTAATTAGACTAGCATCAATTCTAGTGAGTCCTAAAAAAACCTTCAATTGGTATCAGAGCGGGTTACACTATTTTTCTGTGTTGATCCAAATTTTGCTAGAATGGATATCTACCGCGAAAGCATTTCAACCAATGCCTCTTCTACTGGATGGTAGCAATTATGCTTATTGAAAAAACCAGGATGGTTGCATTCTTAAAAGCCATAGATCTAAAAGTTTGGAAATCTGCGTTGTGTGAATTTGCATACAACAACAGCTATCACTCCAGTATTGAAATGGCACCGTTTGAAGCTTTGTATGGTCAGAGATGTAGGACCCCAGTGAGCTGGGAAGAGGTGGGAACTCGAAGTTTCCATGGTCCTACGATCATTGCTGAAACAGCAGAAAAGGTACAGAAGATTCAGGATCGGTTGAAGATTGCTAGATCAAGGCAGAAAGCCTATGCTGACAACCGTCGGTGTGATCTAGAGTTCGCCATTGATGATAAGGTCTTTTTGAAGACTTCACCGATGAAAGGCACTATTCGATTCGGACAAAAAGGAAAACTTTCCCCGAGATTCATTGGACCTTTCAAGATCCAGAGTCGAATTGAAAATGTGGCCTATCGTCTCGAATTGCCAACAGAGCTCTCCGGTATCCACAATGTGTTTCACATTTCGATGCTTCAAAAGTACGTACATGATCCTTCACATGTCATAAATCATGAAGAGATCCAAGTGTTTCCAAACACCACGTATGTTGAGAAGCCAACTCAAATCATTGATACCAAGGAGGCGGTTCTGCGCACGCGAACGATTAAATGGGTCAAAGTGCTTTGGGCACATCATGGACCTAATGAGGCTACATGGGAGCTTGAATAGCAAATGGCTCGAAAGTATCCCAAGTTATTCATACAGGTAAATATGAATTCACAATTGTTTAAATACCTTTGAATTCATAAATTGCTATTTAAGTTTCATTGAATTGTATAGCATTCGGAGGACTGAATGATTCTAAAAGTTTTAGGGAGTTGTGAGACCCCGTCCCGAGTTAATCACGATTAACTCTTATTAATTGAACTTATGGCTAATTAAACGTGTTTAATCTAGTTAATGAAGGCTTAGGACCAAATTGACTTGGTTTAGCCTTAAGAGAATGAATTAAGCTTAATGAACTTGTGGAATGGATTGAATGAGTTTCCGAACTCAAACTAAGAATTGAGGGACTTTTGTGTAAATACGACTTTATACGTATTTCGTCGAATACGAAAACTCTCGATGCCAACACGCGTATCTCGAAGAGTACGTTCATTTTCGTCAAAGACTCGAAGTCGTTTGACGAATGTTGAGTCAAGTGACCCTTCATTTGACTTGAATTGTAATTAGTGGATAATGAAGGGGGCTAAATACACTTTGAAGGCTTATATAAGCTAAGAGAGTTTCTTTGGAACTCTTTTCCAAAACCCTAGCCTCCATCTTTCCTCTTTTTTCTTTCTTTCTTCATTTTCATCTCCATCAAGCATCAAGTGAAGCTTTGCCAGTAATTTTAGAAGAGGTTTCTTTTTCTTCGTCTTCTTCCTCAAGTAGAATCCAAGTTTCTTGGAGTTTAAGCTTGAAAGAGGACTTCAAATTGAGGATTTTAAGCTCAAGCTCAAGCTAAGCAAGAGGTTTTCCTTCAATTAATCTTCATAGAGGCAAGTACTTACATGTTTTTATGATTTGTGATGTTTTTGAGTGGTTAGAAATCAAATGGACCAAAAAGCCATAGAATTGGCTTCAAAAAATCTGAAGCTCGAACTGAGCTTCTGGGTGACTGTCGGTCGACCGATAGGTATAGAACCTGTTTTCATTGAATTCCAGCTCTCTGGAATTCAAACCGATGTATGGTCGGTCGACCGATGACCTGACCGACGACACAAGTCAGAAGATAGAGTGAAATTCCAGCTCTCTGGAATTCTGACCGACGCATCGTCGGTCAGCCGACATGATGAGGTCGGTCGACCGACAGGTCGACCGACAACGTGAAGAATTGGTTTAGTGAATTCCAGCTCTCTGGAATTCTGACCGACGCATCGTCGGTCAGCCGACCTGAAGCTATCGATCGACCGATAGGCCGACCGACATGCTAACCGACACGGTACAGAAATGCATTAGATTCGTCTGTTTTGAGGCCTAATGTATACAGGCTGAATTTGTTAGTGTCTAAGCCTTCATAGGTGTAAACTCAGTTTTCCGAATACATAATTCAAATGATATTCATCAAAAATAGCACGTGTATTGGAAATGAATGTTTCACTCATTTACTTGGCTTAGAAGTCTGACTAGAATTTGGTTAATTTCCACATTAGTATAGTCCTCAACTCATTGAACGAACTACACTATATATGAATTAAATAAATGAAATGAAATGGAAAGTTACTAATGGTAACAATGTATTGAATTGAATAATGAACCATTCCTGCTACAGCAGATGCGAGAGGTGTTCCGGAACCTCGTGGAAGTTAGTGATCTCTGATCAAGACACTGACTTATTCCACACCATTTGATATTACCCAAGTCATGTAATTGAACGTGAACAATCATTGAATGAAGAGTGTCCTAGTAGATATCAACTTATTGATATTACTGGATCCGTTATTATGAATGGTAAAGAAATGAGTTAAATATTATATGTATTGAATTGTTCAATTGATTATTTGATAGTTAGAACTATCATACACATGTATGTATCTGTTGAACCGTCGTGTTCATGGTACTATTGATGAATGTCACAGGCCCAGATGCCCGTGCCGGTCCTGCCGAGGCCGCGCCGCCAGCGGAGGATGCCCGCCCGATACCTCCAGGAGGTTTAATCGAGTGGATTTGATTCCGGAGTGCGAAGGGAATTCTTTTGGAAGTAAATTAGAATCAGATTTTGTAAATCATTTTGGTATGTAATTAGAAGTCCCCGTATTGTATTAAGTATACGGTGGTTGACTTCCTTGAACGTAGAACTGAACTTATGTATTGTGTTTCCGTCAATGTATATTTTCCGTAATTTTATACAATTGACAGGTTATGTTATGATCCCTTATGAGTTTCGTTTTAGTTTTTGTTGATTCGGAATTTACGGGAGTAAGTATGCATTCGCGACTCGGGGTTTGTCCGAGTTAATCAGATCTAAGGACCGGGTCGTGACATACTTATTGTATGGTATCGGAGGATTAGGTTAATAAGCTAAGTGAAAACGTTTAAAAGACTTAGCAAAACTTACGAACAATGTGAGGAACGTAATTCCGTAACAAATCTTGAATAGATTTGTGTTTATTGCTTTCACTTTATGTGATTGGTATTGATGGAAGTGTTGAGATGTCAATCTTACCTTCCGTATTGTTTACAGCATGGCTTCTGGATCAGGATCTGGGCAGGATGACTTTATAGCAGTCACACCCCCTCCTATATCTGAGACCGATGCTAGGTTCGCTGCTATACTAGAGCAGATGGCCAAGAGCCATGAGGCACAGATGGGCATGCAAGCCCAGTTGATGTTGAGTAATGCACAACTAGCTAAGAGTCAAAAGGCTCAAGCTGGTATGCATGCTCAGATCGTTAGAATGTTAGAGACTCAGAGCCAGATACAGGCTCAAATACAGACACCATCACCAGTTCAACAGCATATTGAACATCAAGTGGTGAATCAGAACAAAGAAAATGATCCTAATATCCTTTATGAGCAGTTCCGTAAGAGAGGAGCTACTGAGTTGAAAGGCACTGAAGATGTGATGCAAGCCGATGAATGGCTGGAACACATCGAGGATGTGCTTGATACGGTGTCTGCACTCTCAAGCACAGAGTCTCGCTGACCTCCTCTATGCTCAGAGGATCAGCTAACACGTGGTGGAGAAGTGTCAATGACACATTTAGGACACTGCCGGAAGATGGAATCTAGGAGACTTTCAGGGCTTACTTTCAAAGAAAGTTTGTACCAGAACATGTACGGCAGCAAAAGGAAGCAGAATTCCTTAACTTGAAGCAAAGTCAAGCAACCGTGTCTACATATGTAGATAACTTCCTCAAGCTATCCAAGTATGCTCCTGACTTGGTAAATACTGAGGAGAATAAGATCAAGAGGTTTATTATAGACTTGAACCCAGAGTACAAGACAGTGGTAGTAGCTGGTCAAATACCTACTACGTTTGATGCTGTCTTGGATAGGGCGAATACTGCTGAGGAAATTCAGCGGGAGAAGGATGTTGCGAACACTGCTAAGAGAAGTGGTGAGTCGTGGTACTCGAAGGGAGGACAGTCCAAGGACAAAAGGCAGAGACAGCAGCAAAGGTTCACTCCTAAAAATAATAGGAATGATAGGACTGATAAGCAAGAGAACAAGCCAATTTGTGAGACTTGTGGTAAGACTCACAAGACTGAGTTGTGTTGGAGGACTACCAGGGCCTGCCTGGTGTGTGGCTCTCTAGAACACAGGATGAATCAATGTCCAAGGAGGAGGAGAGATGATAGAGCTCCTTATCAATAGCCCAATCAGGGATAAGCAGCACTTCCTGCACCTCCTCAGATATTGGCTTTGCCTGCTCCTCCGAGACAACCACAGCAGCAACCTCAACGGCAAGGTCAGCAACATCCATATTAGAGACCACAATAGCCTAATAGGCCACAAGCAGCTGGATTGGCTTGTGAAGTCAACAGAGAACAGGCTGACGTTGCAACCAATATGGTTGAAGGTACTATTCTTGTAGAAAATAAACCTGTTATACCTTTGTTTGATCCGAATTCTACTCATTCATTTGTAACACCTACATTTGTCTGTGATATACAAGACCAGATAGAACAATTAGCTTATGATTTTACTGTCTCTACTCCCTTAGGAAAGAGATTAGTTTGTGAATTGTATCTTCCCCAATGCAATGTTAAAATCAGAAAAATGTCAATGCCAGTTGATCTAGTTGTGCTAACAACTATGAGTGATTTCGATGTAATATTCGGTATGGATTGGCTTGTGAAATACAGGGCTTGTTTAGACTGTTTTCACAAGATCATCACTTTCAAAGTGAATGAGACCAATGCCAGTATACTCTTTGAAGGAGTCCAAAGGAAGTATGATACCATGCTTGTATCAGCATTGAAGGCTGAACGAATGATGCGTACTGGTTGTGAGGGCTACCTCGCATTCATTTATGAAGAGAAACCTGTACGGGAATTGAATAACATTCCTATAGTCTGTGAATTTCCAGACGTGTTTCCAAGTGAAGTATCCGGTCTACCTCCAGCGAGGGAAGTGGACTTTACAATTGAACTGGTGCCCGGTACTGCCCCAATCTCAAAGGCACCATATCAAATGGCACCCTCTGAATTGTGTGAATTGAAGAAACAGATACAGGATTTGCTTGATAAAGGTTTCGTAAGACCTAGTGTCTCACCCTGGGGAGCACCTGTTCTATTTGTGAAGAAGAATGATGGCACCCTTCGTATGTGCATTGATTATAGGCAGATAAACAAACTGACGATTAAGAACAAATATCCTCTGCCTAGGATCGATGAGTTGTTTGATCAACTCCAAGGTGCAGCATACTTTTATTGGTACACACTATGCTAAAATAAGACATCTCTTCTGTATTGGTACACACTATGCTAAAATATTTAAATTTACAAGTGTGTGTGCCTAATCTTCATCACCCCTGATCTGCAAGATCAAGCCCCCACCCCAGTGCTGATACGAAGATCATATTGAGGGGGAGCTACTGCATCCAGAATGACATAAGGTGTCTGATGATATTTGTTTGTCAATTATGGACAAAAATAGGGGGAGAAGAACGGAGCTAGGGGCAAGGCAATTCAAGATCTGGAAGTTCAAGCAAAAGCAATACAAGATCTATAGTGCTGAATTTTTTTTTTTAAAATTTAATGTATCTTGAATTTTAATTTTAGGTATATCAAATTGTATTTTTCTAGGGGATTTTGTCCAATAATTGACAAAAGGGGGAGATTGTTAAGCAAAAAGTCCAACACAGTACATGTCAGGCCAAAAGTTGATGTTGACATGTTGACAGGCCTAAAAACAGGATGGCCAAAACGTCAATATGACCGCCAGCATTGTATGAGACAGAATGATGTCTCGCTATAACGAGCTTGGAGAGAAAGGTCAGTCTAATCTGAACTCTTTTAAAGAGTTTGAGAATGAGTGCTATTCTGAGGGGATTATAATTAGAAGTCTTTTGCACGAATTTGGGCCTATATATTGGGTGATTCTCTCAACCCAAACACACAACACAAGAAGTTAATTCTCTCTTGATCTGAGGTTAGAATACCCTAAGAGAGATTTTATTGTTTCTCTAAAGTCATTGAGAGATCGTTTTGAAGGGCCGCTCTAAAAGGTTTTGTTGCTTCTATTCCCTTGTAGAAGATTGATCATCTTGGTTGACAAAATACGAGGAGATCAAATAAGGAGAACGGTTCACGGTGGAAGTCGTGTTAGTGGATTCTGTGCAAGAACAACTACGGTCCTTTAGGTCGAGGTACAGACTGAGGTAAAGAAGCCTGTAAATATATCTTGTAACTGTTCATGAAATCTTGATTTCTAGATCGTAGTTTTTCTTCTTGGAAAGGGTTTCCACGTAAAATTTTTGTATGTCTTCTTGTGGTGATTGCTTGGTAGATTTATTTGCTAATTTTATATTATTTGATTGATTATATCCGCTGCATTGATTTAATTTATTAGACTAACATCAATTCTAATGGGTCCTAAAAAAACATTCAGACATCTTCATACTGCCAAACAAGATTAGTTTCTTTAAGTGATTGAGCTGAATTATTGAAGTTTTGTAAGCTTGTCAAGCGTGTGGGTTCAAGGATTTTTGTGTGGTAGGCTAAAAGGTATCCAATACATTCTTCTATCATGATATTTGCCGCCAAGCCTTTTCTACAGTTTATACTTGATACTAGAGTTCACGTGAAATTGGATTGTTGCTTTCCATTCGGTTGGTGGGATAAGAATCCAAAACACTTTGGCACTTTCCATTCGGTTGCAAAGGGACATCAAAATATCTCAGATATGAATAGAGTGATATCCGTCATTAGAACCTTAATATAGAGTAGATTAGGGGAAAAAATACGAGGGATGTTAATTAACCTTCAATTACACTAATGACCAGGCCAATATCATGTGGAAATCATAGCTCATTAAAGGGCACGTTTGTGCGGGCCTTCTTTTTTCGGAAATGGAAAGGTCTTTATATTCCATGCAGTCCTTTTTTGTTGTTTGATGCAAATGAACTCTTCACATAAAATTCTTAGTTTTGTGAGATTTTTTAATACGAGATGAGAAACACTAGACCGACCTCCCCGTCAAAAAAGCATTTTCACATAAGAGGAACCCATATTTTCTCTTTTATGGTGTTGCACAAACAAGCTTGAGCCATTAGTCATCACTAATCCAAGAGCATGTTGTTGATGAATAAGGTCGTGAAACCAAAGGCCGCAGAGCAACATTTTGCTAGAAAAAATAGAGTTATTCCATTTACGTGCAAATCCTATTAGTCAAAGACCGTTGCGGAAGCTTTGATCGAGTGCCATTATAATGCAAAGACCGATCGCACGAAGGTTGAGATTGTATATTTATCAAGATGTAGAGGAGATTTTCTATAAATCTCTCATAATCAAACCACTCGCTATTGTCCACATGCTTAAAGATGGATGCCTGATTAATGAACCTCTATATGAATGGATTATATGGTTTTTCCTCTTTCCTTTCCACAAGTCTCTTGGCACAGTATAATAATTGGGCTAACCAAAGAGCAAAAGAGGAAGAAGTTGTGGTTATTGTGTTTTTTTATTTCCTCACTTTCTCCTTAAGTAGTCATGGAAAAGAGAGTCATTTGAGAGACTATGAAAGAAAGAGGAATAAAGAGGTTTCTGTTTCTCCATTCAAAAAGAAACAAAGGAAAAATAGGAAGAAGAAATGAAACACCCTTTTTGTGTTAGTGAAGGAAGTCTGAATCCCTTGTTTCTTCGAAACAGGGAGATACTGTTTCATCCATCTACAATCGCCAACTATATAAAATATCTTCCTCGATCTTTTTCATTCCAAGAAAATAAGTGAGGGTGCATTAGCTGGCATAAGATTTTACACGGTTGGCGATTGTAGATTGGATGAAACGGTATATCCCGGAAACGTAGGATCCAGACTCACTCTTGCTAGGGATGGCATGCGTACTTACTTTGGACTCTAATTTTGGTGTTCAGATCTCAGTCCAAGTCTAGATCGATGCAGGCTCGAACCAAAAGCCAGATCTGTAGACCTAGCCAAGGAACCAAAATGCAGTTACTTATTATATATGCACGCACATAGCGATTTTATCTTTATATAATATGGATGCAGCATACTGTAATTTTATAATACTATACTCTCTCTAGAGTCTAGATAGAGATTTAAGGGATACTTGCATATTGTAACTTTATTATATTATACTCTCTCTCCCAACTTCTCGCATTTCATCAAATAAAAATTATAAATTTTATAACTTGAGCAATTTGGGAAACCCACAAGTGAGTGCCCTTGTATGAATTGCACCCTCCTTTTTTCTAGCACACTGGATCTCCTATAATCAATTTAAGCTCCTCACACTCACTACCCCATAAATTTGTACAGCTCCAAATTTAACACTCATCTTTTATTAAAATCACGTGAAAAAATGATCCCTCTTAAAATTATTCAACTTAGTTTCATGAATAGTGGCGGATCTATGATTTACGTTTGAGAGGGCTGATGATGGTCAATTGAAAATGTTAACCATTATTTTGTTACACTTTCTTCACATTACCAATGCCAAAAGAGAAGATATATTATAAAATATTTGACTGCATCAACGAGGTAACATTATCTCATCAAAAGTCATTTCTCAATTTAAAATATATATATATATAATTGCCCTAGAAGGTTCATGTTTTGAAAGCATTCCTCGATTCTCTCATCATCTGGATAAATCTAATAGACTTGAGAATTGGTACAAATGTGGGTCCAATTAAAATATTTTGATCACTACCTTCTCCATGAATTGATATTGCCCCATATAGACCCCATTAGGAGGTGTGGACGATGAGGGTGCCCAAGTGGGGGCATCCCTATGAAGAAAATCCTCAAGTGAGCACCCTCTTTTTTTCAGTGCATGGGACCTCATGTGATTTATCTAACCACCCTCACACTCACTTGTTTCCTTCTCCCAACACACAATGTATTGATGGAAGTCCAAATTTGACACTAGTCTAATTTTACTCGCCAGAACTGTTGCGCAAGTGCGGGCATCCCTATGAAGAAAATCCTCAAGTGAGCACCCTATTTTTTCATCAACCGGTCTACATGCACCGAAAAACAAGCCTGAAAAAGGCCATGAAGCTCTCCCCTACCCTAGGATCTCATTTCAAAAGGAGATCCTAGGGTAGAGTAGGTTTCAGGGCCTTTTTCAGGCTCTTTTTTTCGGTGCATGCAGACTTTTTGTTTTTTCATTGCATGGAACCTCATGTGATTTATCTAACAGCCTGTTTCCTTCTCCCAACACAATGAATTGATATTAGTCCAAATTTGACACTAGTCTAATGTTTCTCGCCAGAACTGGTGCTACTGGTGCTGCTATTATTATTATTATTATTATTTCTTTTTTCTTTTAATGAAGTGTAAGAATTGGAAAGTGGTGAAAAGCAAATTATGAAAGCCAAAGGAGTGGTGCCATCTGTGAACAGCCTAGTAATTAACTTTCTTGCATGTCTTTAGCTTTGCTGAGATTTGCTTTCTTATTGAGTGATAGATCAGAAATTTGATGGTACTTTCATTTAGTCTAATATATCACTCACCATTTTACTCTTTCACCCCTGCACCAGCAAATCTTTTAATTGGAAAATGACACCGAAGAAGAAGCCCATCGTATATTGTGGGGGATGATCCAACCAAAAAACAAGAAAAAAGTGGGGGATGACTCTTAGTCAATGGCTAATGATTTTGTAGGGCTATTCTTTGAAGATATTCCGAATTGACTACGAGTTAATCATGCCCACATACATTTTTATTTGCCTCAACGAATCTCCAAAAAAATATCCCTTGAGAAGGAGCTCGGAAGTCGGATCCTCTATCGCAGCTATTACTCCGAACTATATAACACTTCCTTAGAGCTCCATGTTGGGGCCTGCATAAAAAAAAATTCAAACGGTTTAAAATAAATGTCAACCTCGTTAATACTATATCCTCAAGTTTCAGTTCAAAAAGAAATAAAATCCCACCGTACAACTTTATCACCTAATAGGAATGTTTTACACAATTCCCATGTAATAACTGTGAGATCAAGAAGAAGATGCCAACAGCATAATATCCAAAGGGAATCTTTCAGTCCTTGTTATTTTATTTCCACTTTTAAGCACATCTACAGTGGGCCCAAGACCCCTGTATTTCACAAGTCTAGATTTTTAGTTATTTTCACAAGTGCTTAAGAAGAAAGCAAGATTTAAAAGGGGAAAAAGGAATATAAAGGTTCTAATCATGTACTTCTAATACATTTTGTGTGGAACTAATACAAGATCCATATTGGTGATGGCCAACTCCAATTTGTGTTACAACTCATTAACTCAATTTCAGCCAAGAGTTACCAAAAAATCAATGGCTAAATTTTGCATTTCCACATTTATGATATACAAAATGCTTAAGATAAAGTGTTTAGGCATGTGGGGCCCATTTATAGCACCGTACGAGTGGTCGATTGTTGAAATAGTAAGAGGATTTGAATGGATTGCATGTGGATAAATCATGAGGAACTCCAAAGTCTACAGCTTTTAATTAACACCATTTGCCATCTGTGTGCCATTCCAAAAAGGAAAAGCACATGTCCAAATTAGTTGGAGATTCATCATTAGTCTTTCGATTGGTTAAAGGTAAATATGTTTCTCAAAAGTAATGATGTTATTATCTATTGGCTGAGCTTGTCCAAAGCACCAATTCGATGCAGATCTAAACTAATTAGATTCCAGATTTATTTAGATTTTGATGTTTTTTAACAGACATGAATCATAGATATCTCTTGAGAGGAAATAACCTAAGAAAAGTAAACCTGTCATTAGTGTGATGCTGACAATAGCTAAAACCTGATTTCTCATGGATGAGGCCGACGTCCACTAATAACCCCATCTACAGTCCTTTTTTTTTTTCTTTTTTCTGCTATCAGAGGGTTTCCAACCATTTGCACTGAACTAATCCCTCCATGTCGAGAGGGGAGTCGGATAAACTCTCCTGTAGTCCCAGTGTGATAGTGTTGTTTCGAAATCATAACATCTGAATACAAGCCATGGTCCTAAGCCAATTAAACTACTCCTTTAAATCAACTGAACTACCCTTTAGAATTAACCCCATCTACAGTCTATACGTGTAGACTATTTCAAACTTATACACTTCTTTTTAATCTCCTCCATTTTTATACAATGGCAGGGCAATCCCAACATTATCAAACATGACATAAGCATACCCAGCTGGTCACATGCAATCCAAATCCAGCACAGTAAAAATGATTACTTTTTTACACTGATCTCAACCACTCAGTTGATGATGACCTTTCAGCAATCCAAATTCAACCCAACCATCAGATGCTTAGGACTGGCCCTTTGAGCATAATCTCCAAAATATCTCTATCCCAAATTCCCAATCCATGCCGATAAACGTCCATGGCAATGGACAAACAAGTGGATAAATTCCATCTGGTGTGTGAGAGAGCAGACACCATAGAAGTAGAAGGACAGAAGCAAAAAAGTCATTTTTTTTCCCATACAAAAGGTTAAAAGAAGAGGTTAGATGAGTCATGGTCGCTCGTGCGTCACAATCTCTTGGTGGATTCCAATTTCCAAACACGAAATTTCAAAAGTCCATCTCACGTCAATAGGCTCACTCGCTTTTATCTTTGGCTTATTTTTTGCTTGCTTTGCTGCTTTCCTCATCTTCTCCCCCACCACCACCAATTCCTTCCCATCTAATCATCTTGAGGGAAAGAAAGAAAGGGTCTTTTGATTCTCAACCTCACTCTCAGGTACTGATTCTCATTTCCTTCTGCTTTTTGGAGAGGATTCTTCATGACCCAGTTTCTGTTTCTTTCTTTTCTTATATGGGTTATTTGATTTTTCTTAGATTATGCTTGGTTTTTGTGTTTTTAAGTGGAATTGAGGTTGCAGAAGACCAATCTCCTTAGGAATTATCGATACCCATAAAGAGATCTCAAGAACTTCGTTTTGGTTTGTCTTCCATTAGTGTGTTTCTGTGTAGTTGTGTTCTTAGATAAGTGGGGTTGTAGAGTTCTCTCTCAATCAATGTCATTAGTCTTAGAGGAGGAGAAAGTGGAGAATCAGATACCCAATTGTAGTGATGGAAGATAGGTGAAGGCAGATGCCTTTGATAGATGTTGAACTAGGATTGTGTTTGTGATATTTTTTTTACCCTTGATACTTACAATTAAACTGTGTGATGGGTTATGTCGAAGCTTAAAGAGACGCTTATGATTGACTCTGTTTGATGCTGTGGAAAGAGAGGGTTAAAGTGTGAAGAGGGAATGTCATTCATCATGAGCACAGAATTGGAAACAACAGGGAAGCACCAGGTGGAAGTTCATTTTGTAAATGTTGGTGTTCCTTGCCTGATTGAAGAGAATTTCGAAGGATATTATCTTGAATATGGCGATGCTGGTCCCCAAGACCTGCTCCAAGATCAGGTGGGTTTTGTTTCCTTTGTCTTCCTCAGTTGATGATAAAGAAATATAATTTAATCCCAAAAATTATGTATTATGGCTATTTCCTCTGAGTAAAATGGGTTGTAGTTTTAGGCAAAAGATCTGATTCAGTAATTTTTACTCGTGTTATATGGTCTGACTATGGATCAAATGGAAGTTGGAGTCATCATGCAATGAATTAGAATATGAAAAGAGGCTCCAAAAATCTATCAGGTTTTAGACGTCTGAAATGGCAATGGATATAATGAGAATTGTAATGGCTGATTGCAGATACATGATCAAATTTAGTTGCAGGTAAAACTGTCAAATGGTCTGCGTTCAATTCGCATGTGTTGCCCACATAACACAATTCGTGGACCAGCTTGGTTTTTGCACAAGATCAGATACACATTGGGTACAAAATGTTTGCATGTGAAGCACACATGAACAAGAAAAACTCAAGAGTATTAAACACTTAAACCACTGTAAGATGGCTGTTAAGGAGTAACCCGCTAAGTTTGGCTAATAATGGTAGTTCTCCCTCTTCGTTTTCTGGAGTTGATCATCCCTTAAAAATATAAAAGCTGAAGTTACATTGACAATGAGCGATTAAACCAGGTTCCAATATAAGTGTGATTTGTATAATTTTCCTCAGCATGCGTTAATGCATCTCAGCTCCTGTTCATCCTAGTGCTGTTCTTTTGCTAGATTTTAAACTGGTTAGCACAATAAGTGCAAAGACTCTCAAAATGCTAATATGTGTTGAAAACATTGTAATTTTTATGAACTCACTCAAAATTCTTTGATTGGATCAGTTTTACACAAGATTGATGGACATATGAATTGTTTCTTTATTATTATGTTTCGAGGTTTAACTATTTTGTCACTTTTGTGAGAAATGTTATCAAGGATAATGTCTCTTTGTATCATATTTCTATGCTGTTATCTACCCCAGATCATAAAGATATTAGCACCTATCTTTGTTCCCTTGAACAAAATCATAATTTGGTTGAACTGAAGTTTGATTCTGTTTTCAGTTACTATAATGATATTGTTATTTTGACCGACAATTCTGGTTCAGGAAACTGTGTACCAATCACTCCATGCTAACAGTGGAAATGAGATAACCAAAGCTTCTGCAAGTACTGGTTCTAGCCCTGATACTAAACAAAGTGGTGGCAATAGGAAAATGGAAAATGAGGGAGAGTCCTCACAGGGTGATGCTGTTGAGTCACAACTAGCACTGGATGAAGCCGTAGCTCGAGCTTTGCAAGAATTGGAGCTAGCTGGCTCTTCTTTTAGTGAAAGTACGGGAACTGCATCTGATAAAGATGATCCCTCCTCAGGTATGATATCTTGGACTCTGCAGCTCTGACACATTTGTTGATATGAAGCTTGTTCGATTTTCTTTCCACTGCATAAACTTGTTGTCTGTATTGGTGATTTTGCTACCTTTGATATGATTTAACAAGTAGTGTTACAGGCATAATTTCAGAAAGTGCCAAAAAGCTATGAAGACTAAGTGTCACTCTTTTTTTTAAAGCATGCCATGTATTATATGTTAACAAAGGCCCATTATAACAAAGGCTCATGATAATATCAGTTTGGCCCAGCCCATCTTATTGTAAACTTGTACAGCAATACATACTAAACATAGATGGATTCTAGTCAGAATTGTACAGCAATACATACTAATCTAGGAGATTAGATTAGATTGTAATTGTAGCCCTTTTTGGGCATCTCTGAGTTATAAATACAGTAATGGATCCTCGTTACAGGATATCCAATTCCATTAAGTCTCATTTCATGTTAAGTCCTTTTATGCTTATTCGTGACATGGTATCAGAGCTATCATCTGCTCAGAAGCCAACCTTGGTGCAATAGAGGGATTCAGAGTCATCTAATCTCTCTTGCTTAAAGATCTCAAGGAAAGATCTTCAGTCATCTGTCGATTGTTCTGAACAAGAAGTTACACGACGACAGGTTGTCTAGATCAACAAAGGGCCATAATCTGAAGATCAGATCTGCCCAGAAGGAAACCATAGCCCTGGTCGACTGACTTTCCAGGAGTTTTTGGCTATTTTTTCAGAATTTTTGAAGAATCAGAGGTAGGGTTCTTGATCACATGTTGGATTTTCCAATTTTTGCAATATAATTTCATCAGATCCGTCCATCTTTGAGATCAAATATCCGATTGTTGCAATCTCTGCTGTGTTGGTTCGATATTTTTGTGAAGTATCTATCTGATCATTCTGATCTGGTAGATTGTATCATCAGTGGGCCCCACCTACTCTTCTCTGCAGGAAATCTTGGTCGCCTGGACCACAAAAAGTGTTTTTTTTATACAGATTTGTGATCTGTTGTTTCGGAACAGTTTTTTGGGCTGTTCCTTGGATTTCTGTTACACTTTCTGAATGATCTAAAGTTTTCTGGGCTGTTTCTTGGTTGCTGTCTGGTTAATACTCTTCTTGATTTGTGGTCTTTACTACTGTCTGTCTATTACTATTGCCATCTGTGGGTTGGAAATGGACAAAAATGAAATGCAATTGATTAAATTCAATGGGAAAAACTATTCTGCTTGGGCCTATCAGTTTGAGTTATATCTGAAAGGCAAAAAATTATGGCTGGCATTTGCTCTGTAACAAGGTAATTCACAATGTCTGCATACCATGGGATTTCAGCATGTGAGACTGACATAAGTTGCTCATTAGGAAATGTTTCTAAGATAGGCAAGGACTCAACAGTAGGCTCTACAAGTAATCGGGACACATGATCAGCCACCACATTTTCTGACCCTTTCTTATCTCGAATCTCGAGATCAAATTCTTGCAATAAGAGAATCCACCGAATCAGCCTAGCTTTCGCATCCTTCTTTGTGAGAAGGTACTTAAGGGCAGCATGATCAGTAAATACAATGACTTTTGAGCCTATCAGGTAGGGTCTAAACTTTTCCAGAGCAAATACGACTGCCAACAACTCCTTTTCCGTGGTGGAATAGTTGAGTTGAGCGTCGTTCAGAGTCTTACTAGCGTAATGAATCACATGAGGAAGCTTATTAACTCTTTGCCCTAAGATGGCACCAATTGCATAATTGGAGGCATCACACATGACCTCAAACGGCAGAGTCCAATCAGGAGGCCGAATGATAGGTGTTGAGGTCAATTCCGTCCTTAGCTTTTCAAAGGCAGCCAAGCAATCAGGAGTAAATTCAAATGAAGCATCTTTGGACAACAAATCACACAGAGGTTTCGAGATCTTACTGAAGTCCTTGATAAAACGACGGTAAAAGCCAGCATGGCCCAAGAAGGATCTCACCTCCCTCACTGTCTTAGGAGGTGGTAGGTTTGCAATTAAATCGACCTTTGCCTTATCAACTTCTATTCCTTTCTTTGACACTATGTGTCCCAAGACAATTCCCGATTGCACCATGAAATGACACTTCTCCCAATTGAGTACTAAGTTCTTTTCTTCACATCTCTTTAGCACAAGTGTCAAATGAGATAAACATTCTTCAAAGCTAGACCCAAAGACAGAGAAATCATCCATGAAGACTTCCAAAAACCTCTCCACCATGTCAGAGAAAATACTTAACATGCACCGTTGAAATGTCGCGGGTGCATTGCATAGCCCAAAAGGCATGCGTCTATAGGCAAATGTGCCAAAGGGACAGGTGAATGTTGTTTTCTCTTGATCCTCAGGGGCAATTGGAATTTGGTTATATCCAGAATAACCATCTAAGAAGCAGTAGTATGCATGACCAGCTAGACGCTCCAACATCTGATCAATGAAAGGTAAGGGAAAATGGTCCTTCCTAGTCATGGCATTCAACTTTCGATAATCAATGCACACTCTCCAACCAGTTTGGACACGAGTGGGGACCAATTCATTGTGTTGGTTGGCAACTACAGTGACACCAGACTTCTTGGGAACAACTTGGACTGGGCTAACCCACTTACTATCAGAGATGGGGTATATAATACCTGCATCTAGTAGTTTCATCACTTCACTCCGAACTACTTCCTTCATAACTGGATTTAGCCGCCTTTGTGGTTCTCTTGAGGGTTTTGCATTTTCTTCAAGATAAATTTGGTGCATTACCACAGAGGGGCTAATCCCTTGGATGTCAGCAATGGTCCACCCAATAGCTTCTTGATGAGCGCGAAGCACACCAAGTAACTTCCCCTCTTGATCTTTCTCTAAATCTGAGGCAATGATGACAGGTAATGTCTCCGCATTACCAAGGAAAGCATACTTTAATGACTCAGGCAATGGTTTGAGCTCTAGCTTAGGAGACTCGACAATGGAAGGCACGGGTACCGAAGTGGAAACCGGTAAGGGCTCTATTCTCTCTCTCCAACGGCCAATATCCATTTGAGGGGCTGAGTCCAACATTGCATTGACCCCGCGAATGGATTCATCAATGTCAATATCAAAGTTGAATTGGGCCAAACATTGTTCCAAAGGGTCATGATAACAAGACTGTTGTATTGTTTGACCTATCAGGACATCAATCATGTTCACCTCTTCCTCATCATCCATCTCAAGGGATTGGAATCCATTATTAAAGACATTCAATTCCAACTTCATGTTACCGAAGGCCAATGTCATTACTCCATTCCTACATCTGATAACTGCATCGGAAGTGGCAAGGAATGGGCGGCCCAAAATCACAGGAATGTGACGACCCGGATTCATGACAGGTTCGGTATCTAGTACAACAAAGTCTGCAGGGAAATAGAACTCATTCACCTTTATTATGACATCCTCCACTATTCCCTTGGGAACCTTAACTGACCGATCTGCTAGACTCAAAGTTATATCTGTGGGCTTGAGCTCCCCCAAACCTAACTGTTTGTAAACTGAGTAAGGCAAAAGGTTCACACTTGCCCCAAGATCCAAAAGACATTTATCAACCATTGTGTCTCCAATTTTGATAGAGATTGTAGGGCATCCAGGGTCTTTATATTTGGGAACAATTGTTTGTTGGATCAACCCTGAAGCTTGAGCTGCCATCACAGCCTCCCTAGGGACAGAAGTCTTTCTCTTAAGAGTGGTCAAATCTTTCAAAAATTTGGAATATGAAGGTATCTGCTTGATGGCATCCAAGAGAGGGATATTGATTTGAACATTCTTAAACACCTCTAAGATCCCCTCAAAATGTTTATTCTTCCTATTGTCCTGCAGGCGCTGGGGATAAGGAGCCTTGGGTATGTAGGTTGTTAATGGATGGTTCTTTATAGGAGCCTGGTTCATCTCCCCTTTCTCTTGGACATCTTGCCCCTTGTCCCCCTTGTCCTTATTTGGTTCACCCACATTTACATTGATTTCCTCAGGCATTTTGACTTGGTTGTCCACTTGCTTGCCAGACCTCAAGGTGTGGATAGCTTGTACCTCATCATGGGGTAGTCCTGGAGTACTATCTATTCCAAATTGACCTCTAAGAGTATTCTGAACATTGGGCTGTACCTTTGGATTAGGAACTGTTTGACTTGGAAACTGCCTTTTCTCTCTCCCTCCTACTGAAATCGCTAACTGGCCAAGTTGGACTTCCATCTTGGCAATGGCCTGGGCAGTAGCCTGATTCAACTGGGCTTGGGTTGTGTTGGTTTGCTGCTGCTGTTGGATGAATTGTTGTTGCAGCTTCATCATATCAGTCATCATAGTTTCCAAAGATGAAGACTATTGCGGGACAGAGGGAGAGTAATTTCCCATTGGGTCAGGAACTAGAGTTCTACAGTTGTTGGGCTGTTGAGGAGCAACATATGGCTGTTGAGGAACCAAAGCTTGGTTCGTCTGAGGGTACTGAGAAGAGCCTTGCCTTGAAAAGTTCCTTTGGAAACCCGGAGGACCACCACTTTGTTGCTGAATAGGCTCACTCTGCCTATAGGAGAAATTTGGGTGAAACCTATTGTCAGGATGGTACGTCTGACTAAAAGAATTTGGTGTAGGTTTCCTAAAGGTACTATATCCATTGATGGCATTGGCTTGCTCAGCTTTAACGACCGACAAATTTGGGCAGCACTCCACCATGTGCTCAGAACTATCACAAAGGACACACATCGCACTTGGTTCAGATGCAACATTCATCAAAGAATCCTGGTCTTGTTGGGGGTTCCTGTTGGCCACCACTGTAAATGCATCAAATTTCTTACTTAGATTGTTCACCCCATTGACCAGACTAGCCATAACATTTTTGAGATCAGGATCTGTTTTCATCTCATAAAGTCCTTGCTTTCTAGACCCTATCTCTTCTCTCTCATATCCTCCATCATTGCTACTCCAGTTTTAAGAATTTTCAGCCAGCTCTACGAGAAAGTCGTACGCTTGATTGGGAGTCTGATTCATAAATTTCCCTTTGTGCATAGACTCAATCAAAAAATCATATGACTTCCTCTTCCAGGCTCATGTCAAATATTCAGTCATATGATGGGAAACTCCAAGTTCAAACCGCCAATGGGGGTCATTTACCTATCACTGCTATAGGAGATATTCCACACAAATTGCCTTTGAATCATGTTTTTCTTTCACCTGGCCTCTCTACAAATTTGTTATCTGTTGGACAACTCGTCGATAATCATTGTAATGTGTCATTCTCTTCTTCTGGTTGTGTTGTACAGGATCAGGGGACGGGACAGGTGATCGCGAAGGGGCCTAAGTACGGTCGGTTGTTTCCGCTTAGTCTGCCTATACAACCTAGGGATGAATCTACTTCAGCTTTGTCGTGTGTTCTTCAAAATAATGTGCATCTGTGGCACAAAAAATTAGGACATCCTAATTCGAACATATTGTTATCTTTGAAAAAATTCTGGTTTGATTAATAAAATGCAGTTTTCAACTTCTGATGTCAATATTGATTGTTCTGTTTGCAAACTAGGAAAAGGTAAAGTTCTTCCATTTTCTGTGCATACCTCTATATCAGAAAAATGTTTTGATTTGATTCATAGTGACGTTTGGGGTATAACACCTGTTATTTCTCATTCTCACTTTAAATACTTTGTCACATTCATCGATGATCATAGCAGATTCACTTGGGTTTATTTTTTAAGGGCTAAATCAGAGGTGTTTGAAGTTTTTAAAAAATTCCTGGCCTATGTTGAAACACAATTCTCCACCTGCATAAAGATTCTCCGATCTGATTCAGGTGGAGAATATGTGTCCCACAGTTTTCAAGAATTCCTCCAATCTAAAGGGATTATCTCCCAACGAACATGTCCTCATACTCCACAACAAAATGGAATTGCTGAACGGAAGAATCGCCATCTGCTTGACATGGTTCGTTGTTTGCTCCTTGAATCATTTGTTCCTCCTAGATTTTGGCCTGAAGCTCTATCCACTTCTGTTCATCTTA
Source organism: Litsea cubeba (assembly GCA_012931725.1). Taxonomy (NCBI): domain Eukaryota; kingdom Viridiplantae; phylum Streptophyta; class Magnoliopsida; order Laurales; family Lauraceae; genus Litsea; species Litsea cubeba. Next base: position 60,825,309 of record CM022953.1, read on the forward strand.
TTAATCGGCTTCCGTCTTCCAAACTTCAAAATCAGTCTCCATATTTCCGCCTCTTTAATTCTCATCCTACATATACACATCTTCGTCCTTTTGGATGTGTTTGTTTTGTTCATCTTCCTCCGTCTGAAAGGACAAAATTGACTGCGCAAGCTACCAGATGCGTTTTTCTTGGTTACGCAACTCATCAAAAAGGATTTGTTTGTTATGATCCATCTCTTAAAAGAATTCGTGTTTCTCGAAATGTTGTGTTTTTTGAAAATTTATATTTCTTTTCTCGCACAACTGATTCTTTCACTTCACTTCCCATGGCTATATTACCACCTTTTTCATCCGATACTTCTTCATCTTCTGTTGAAAGGTTCAAACCTGGAATTGTATATCGGCGACGCACGGAACCAATCACTGCTACGATACAGCCCGTTCCAGACCCACCTGATCCGGCACCTGATCCAACTCCCCTCGCTGCTACATCAGAACAAGCTATCTTGCCCACTCTTCGACGCACCACGCGTGTTTCTCGACCTCCTGATAGATATGGGTATTCGGCCTTTCTTGCCACTCTCGCTTCTGTTACCCTTCCCACTTCCTACTCTCAAGCTGTGAAACATGAATGTTGGCGGGAAGCTATGTCCGCGGAATTAGAAGCTCTACAGACTAATCATACATGGGATGTGGTTACCTGCCCACCTACAGTTCGACCTATTGGGTGTAAATGGGTTTACTCGGTCAAATTGAAATCTGATGGATCTCTTGACCGATACAAGGCTCGCCTGGTCGCTCTTGGTAATCGACAAGAATATGGCATTGACTATGATGAAACATTTGCTCCGGTTGCAAAGATGACGACTGTCCGGATGATTATTGCTATTGCAGCATCTCAAACATGGCCTATTCTTCAGCTCGATGTAAAGAATGCCTTTCTTCATGGTGATCTTAAAGAAGATGTTTATATGCGTCTTCCTCATGGCTATTCCTCTTCCAGTAGTTCACATGTGGCTAAACTAAAGCGTTCCCTCTATGGCCTTAAACAGGCTCCTCGCGCTTGGTTTGAAAAATTTCGGGACGCCTTGCTTCTGTTGACATTCCAGCAAAGTCCGTATGATCCATCGTTGTTTTTACATAAGTCTCCAAGCGGTATCACTATCCTTCTTGTTTATGTTGATGACATAATTATTACTGGAACTGATTCCACAATGATCTCTAAGCTTCAATCCTCATTGCATAAATCATTCCATATGAAAGACTTGGGTCCCTTAACCTACTTCTTAGGTCTGGAAGTTCATCAAACAGACAAAGGCATCATCTTGCACCAACAAAAATATGCTCTAGACCTAATTGAACTAGCAGGACTTCAGCACTCAACTCCAGTTGATACTCCTCTTGAAGTAAACTTGAAGCTTTCTAAGGATAGTGGGGATCTTCTTCCCGACGCCACGCTCTATCGACAATTGGTTGGTAGCTTGATCTACTTGACTCATACTCGCCCCGACATTTCATTTGCTGTTAATCTTGTCAGCCAGTTTGTGACTCAACCAAGGCATCTTCATTTGGCAGTTGTCCGACGAATTATTCGTTACCTTCTTGGTACGACTACTCGTGGTCTATTCTTCCCTGCAGGCTCTCCACCAAATCTTATTGCTTTTTCCGATGCTGACTGGGCGGGTTGTCCTGACACCCGTCGCTCCACAACGGGGTGGTGTATGTATCTTGGCGATGCGTTGATATCCTGGAAATGTAAAAAACAAGATAAAGTCTCAAGATCTTCCACAGAAGCAGAATATCGAGCCATGTCTGCTGCCTGTTCTGAAATACTCTGGCTACGTGGGCTACTCTCCGATCTCGGTTTTCCTCAAAGCTCACCTATACCTCTCCATGCTGACAACACTAGTGCTATTCGTATTACGGAAAATCCAGTCTTTCATGAACGGACCAAGCACATCGAAGTTGATTGTCATTTCATTCGTGATGAATATCTACGGGATGTCATTTCCTTACCGTTCATTTCCTCTGGACTCCAGATTGCGGACATCTTCACGAAGGGACTTCCTCGCCCACGTCATCAATTTTTATCCAGCAAATTGATGCTTACTGATTCCACAGCATCAATTTGAGGGGGGGTGTTAACAAAGGCCCATTATAACAAAGGCTCATGATAATATCAGTTTGGCCCAGCCCATCTTATTGTAAACTTGTACAGCAATACATACTAAACATAGATGGATTCTAGTCAGAATTGTACAGCAATACATACTAATCTAGGAGATTAGATTAGATTGTAATTGTAGCCCTTTTTGGGCATCTCTGAGTTATAAATACAGTAATGGATCCTCGTTACAGGATATCCAATTCCATTAAGTCTCATTTCATGTTAAGTCCTTTTATGCTTATTCGTGACATTATACTCATATCAAAGTTGGGAATGTGTACTGAAATATTCCATTTTGAGGTTTTGTTTAAATATTTTTTTTAAATTTTGGCCACTTCTGTCTAATGATTCTATGCTGCTGATACTTTTGCTCTCGATACAGCTCGCCAAGAAAGTACTCCCACCCAAGATTCCACAGTTAACAGAGAACATAACTCTGCTGACACAAATTCTGTGGTATGCTACATGCTTTCTCATTCGTGCATCTTTGTTTTTCATTCAAAATTTGACCCTTTGTTGTTCTGTCTGTATATTTTACCCTTTATATCTGAAGCCAAGGCTCGTCTTTACTGGTGTGCAGGTTAGACAAGATGGTATTGACCCTGATAATATGACTTATGAGGTGAGTTTTTCAGAGCCACATCACAAGGGTACTCCACATTTTAAAGTTTTTCTCGTTTCTTGAGTAAACTTTGACACAATTAACTTCGATGAAGCACTATCTTTTTCTTTTTCTTCTTTTTTTCTTTTTTTGCCTTCTGACAATATCTAAGTAGTGTGCATGTAGTTTGCATGTCTATCTTTCTAAATGCGATTTAGGATTCCTACAATTCCTTCATAATTCAATAATTCATAGAAAGGTACTCATACATGTTTAGTATTATAATGACTTGTGAAAAGGAAAGCACCTATTACAATCAATTATGTTAGGAAAGGAGATTGTCTTGTAATCCCTAGTGTTTTTTTTTTTTTTCTTTAATGTCGGTAGACTGTAAAGATTTTTTTTCCCTGTTTCAAGTCCCCCATAATGTTAGTTCTCAAATTATCATCATACCATGTTTTTTTCAACCATATCTGATGATAGATTCAAATTGATAATCAATTTTGGGTAGTTGAAATAGTTTTTCTTAAAACTGCTTTCAGCTTTCAGTTGGTTACTGCTGTCTTGTCAGGAATTGCAATCTCTTGGTGAAGCTATTGGCACTCAGAGCAAAGGATTGTCAGATGAGCTTATTTCCTATTTGCCATCTTCCAAATACAAAACAGGATTCTTCTCAAGAAAAGAAAAACATGAGGAGTAAGATCCATTTTACTAATTTCTCATGAAATTGCATTCTAATTCTTTCCCACTATAAGGCAAGGAAGTAAGCCTGATTCATGGTGTCCAACTCATGGTACTCAACCGAATTGTAAGGGGTTCAAGTCTAATCCGACTCATCGACCTCAGGGAGTACAAGCACCTCTATGACTCAACCAAGTCCCCTTGGTGCCAACCTGGATTTGATTCTTGCTGCAAGGCAAGGAAAATGGATGCTCCATTTCTTTTTTTGAACTCCATATCACATCCATATCTGACATTTACACACACCTTGATGCTTCTGCTATAGAAAAGAAGAAATACTGTCAATAGCTTCCGTGGACCATGTCTAACACTCATTTTTATTATTATTTGTAATATCATTTCTATACTATTTATATAGCGTAGTGTTCTAATTTAATTTCATTGGCAAAAAAAATATGCATACTTCCATATAATTAATTTAAATATACAGTAATAAAGATGCTGTTAGCGTCTTAGTATATTTGCATGGACATGTCAGTGAAATGTGCTTCTCAAAGTTGCCATACAGGACACCTAATACCTATATCCTACATCATCACCTGTGTTCATGTCCAATTGGCATTGCCTGCCATTAAGGGATAGAAGAGTTTCTATTGTTCTTCCAGGATGAAATATGCTATTGGAGAATTTCTAGAAACACTTGGTGGGCAATGTGATTTTCCAACTCCAAACACCAACCAAATGCTACGGGAATGCAACCAAGGCAATGCACATCAAACTACCATACATGTATAGACAAGAAAACAACATAAGAAGCATACAAGACGCAAGATATACGTGGTTTGGTCACAATATGTGACCTACATCCACGGGAGAACAGTGCAAAGTTTTCTTTACCTTTAATGGAGATTACAAGCCAAACAAGTGAAGCTCTAAAGAACCCCACTTACAAATATAAGCTTATAAAGTTTTTCTCCTCCTCTTTCTTGCTCTTTTTGAAGAAACTCTTCTTTCTTGCCTCCTCTCCCAGTCTCTACACTCTTTACCAAGGAATACCCCTTTCTTTTTCCATTACGGCTTTCTAAAGGGTAACAAGCTCCACAACTATTGTATTAGAGTCCGTCCTATAGCTAATAACAAAAAAGCTAAAAGAGAGTACAAATTAAATACAGAAAAGTATAGGGGGAGAAATGGAAATAGAAGATTTGGTTTCACACATGTTGTGCTCACAACACACACACACACACACACATATATATATAACAAAATTTTATTAGTATTTTCAATGGTCAGGTGTGAAATATTATTATAGTCTTAATTTTATTTTTCTTCTCTGAGAAGTAACAACCTCTAACCAGATGGCTGCCATGTTTGTTTATTGTTTTTATTGTTGTTTTATTCTTTGCCTTGTTAGTGCTTCTAACATTTGGCTAAATGCAGATGTGTCATATGCTGTATGGCATACAAAAACCGAGAGATTTTGATCACTTTGCCATGTCAACATCAGTATCATTCAAAATGTATCACTGAATGGCTGAGAATCAACAAGGTAACTCCCCGTTCTTATCTTGTCATTGTGGTATCGACCCTTTCTTGTCCACTCATACTTCTTGGGCCATCTGGAGATACCTTAAATTTAACTGCGGGATTAATGGTGCTTCAGGTCCTTTTAACTGTTAATTTGGTTGCAAGTTGGAAAGTGTCCTGTCTACTCATACTTCTGGGTCATCAAGATATGCCTTAAATTTTCAACCTACTTGTTCATTTTGGCATCTGCAATCCAAATATTTTCAATCCATTTTTGCATGTGAAGAGATCTCTGCTATTTTCCACATTTTCCGTGATATCTATTCATTTTGTTAGCAGAAAATGTCTATTTCTTACTATTAATGACTCTAAATGCTATAAATATACTACTGTTTCTGACCCAGGCATGCCCCGTGTGCACCGTGGAAGTATTTGGATCTTGATGGGGTGATCCACATGAAGCTGCTTCTAGGGATTGAACTAAGTTTTACTGTAGATGGTTTACTTGAACATCTGGAAATGACCAGTTGTCCAGTATAAACTGAGATGGAACTTTTCCTGTTGATTCCATGGGAACTCTTTATAATTTAGGTTTTATATCATATGAATGGAACTTGTCTACATTTCTATATGTTACATTTGAGTGCATCATGGATATGTTTCCTTTCAATAGTTTGCATTAAATTCAGGAATTAAAAAAAGGTGAGTTACTGTTCTCGATAAATTTGTATCATAGAAACTTAGCTGGTAGTAGCAATCTGCCTTTGTTTTCTGCACTCTGATTTTTCTTCAGAAAATTACCTTTCCAATAAAAATATATATAATTCAATTATTTTTCTGATAAAAAAGACAGAATTTAGAGTTCTCTGTTGTTTTTTGTTCAAGTTCAATGCATGGGAGCAGTTAGTGGTCTGGCATCCATCTGCATGCTTTGGCTCCTTGTATATCCAAGGGGAGAGGGACTAAAACAGAGGGTCCATTTAGATCTTAGTTTGCTCAGTTTACATGTAGGAGTTCTTGACTAAAACAAAGGGTCCATTTGGATCTTAGTTAAAGGAGTGCAGGTTGTTTGGTTTGCTCACTTTACATGTAAATCAGGGTTCATGCATCTGGGTTGCTTGAGTGTAAAAAATGATGAACTTCTTACCACAGTCTCTTAACTTTGTAGCTTTGGTGTCTTCTTTTGTTTGGTCTGTTTCTGTCTTTCTTGTTGGTTTGTTCCTTCTGTTTTAATGGATGAATTTCTTTTTACCAAAAAAAAAAAAACAACTTGCCAAAGTCTCTATGGTGATTTCACCAAGGGCAAGTTTGTGTACACACACTTTTTCGCGGAAAGGGGAAAAGTGTATGGTTTTTCGCGGAAAACTCAGTTTTCAGGCGTTTGGTGCAGAACGATTCCACGGAAACGCTTTCCTGCCTCGTCAGCATTTTCCTTGATAATTGTGGAAATGGGTTTCCTATGGGGTGTATGGGAAATGGATTTCCTCGGAAAACTCTTCCTACTTTTCCTCACTATTGTCCATTTCAACCCAAAACTCTTCGACTCTTTCATTTTTTATTTCTTTAAATAAATTATTATTTAATGTTGAATAAATAATATACATGTTATGTTATTTTTCTTCAAAAAGCTATTTCACCAAATAAGAAAATTTCATTTTTAATAAGGAATCCACAACCGCACCAAACAACATTAGCACCAATTCAACGAGGAAATTTTTTTTGCACCAAACATAAATTTCTAAATTCTACGGAAATCTTTTTTCAAGGTTTTCATTTCTATGGAATTTGCTGACGTGGCAATTTCCCCTTTCCGCAGAAAGGGTGTGTACACAAACGTGCCCTAAGAATAGCTAATATCCATTTATAAGAATACAATCAAGATATTGATTCAAACTAGGAAATCTAATCTCATCCCATGATGCACAGATACTTCAAATTGAGCAACATATCGTGTCATATCGTATCTAATACTTTACTTTTTATGTATAAAATCCATGTCCCTGTAGCGTGTCCTTCCCGCATCTATGCCATATCACGGCATCATAGATCTCAATCCTAATAAGCAAGTTAAATACCAAATAAATTGGCGACAGAATCAGATAATAACACTACCTAATATAATCTAAATCTAATCTAATCACAGTCTAAGATGAATTCATCATTTCCATATCGAACCATTGTTTTGGTGTTTCAACGTATAGGTATTACAATTATGAATAAACTGAATGTTGGACAACTGAGTTTCAGGGATACAAACAGGGCAAAAGGAAATGTTTTTGGGTAGCCCTCTCTTGTACAGGCCTTGCCTTCTAGATGGATTGTTAAATCACTGAACACTGTGCACCACTTGTACAAACTTATTTCAAGTTAAAGTGGAGATTTTGTAGTTGAATACATGGTCCATGATGGGAGCTTTGGAATGTCATAAATTTGTATCCTATATAACTAACACAAACTTAAAATACAAATTGGAGACTTCTAACTTGGCAGAGGTATTGAAAATCAGACTATGGAGGAGAGTCCTTTTGGGCTTCTTATCCATCACAAAGGCCCAGTGTGAGACATGGGAGCCCCCCTTGGGTCGCCTTGTAGAGACCCCTAATCTTTCGGTTGCATAAAAAAAAATTTGTTTTAAGGTTAAAAACAGAGACTGGTTACTGGTTACTCCAAAAGAAATTGCAAAGTGAATCCAAGAGAGCCTTGCAACAAAGTAGATTTTAGATATTCATATTAAGGATTGAAAAACTGAAGCAACAATGGATTATAAAGTACGGCAAAGTTTTTTTGAGACTGGACATCCGGTGAGCACTTTTAATTCAGGAGATCTCAATTTTTAACAGTCGGATCAGACTTTTCCTATACGGACATTCCCGCAAGAGAAAATTGTTTTGAACTGTTTAGTTGTAAGCATTTTGTGAGTTCGAGGCCAAGAGGATCCGCTTATTTTAAACTGTTTAGTTTAGGGGTGGCAAACGAGTTGGGTTGACTTGGGTTGTCTAGAGGTTGAAGGTCAAAATATATATGACCCGTTATTTAAACCTAGTTAGATGACTCAACCTGCATCTGATGTGGGTCAACCTGACCCTACACCATAACCTACATCCGACTTGGGCCAATCCATCTCATCCAAACCAACCCTCCTCTTTCAGTAAAAGGAAAGCCCGTGCACCTTGATGTGGAGCCCAACTGGGGATGGGACCGAGGGGATTGAAACATCTGGTTGACCCTCTTGGTATAAGGTACCGAGTAACGATGGCTCATTGTGATCATCCTAATCCCTTGATCAAAGGCCCACAAGTTTTTGCTATCCAAAACGGATTCACAATCGATCCAACAGTCCAGTCCATTTGGACCATTGAGGTCGACCATCAGGTGGGCCCCACTATGTTCTGCACAAGGGTGTGCATGGAAAAGAGATGTGCATTGGATAAGAATTATCGCTCTTTAACAGTAGTTATATTCACCACCACCTGGTCGGGACCTTCATTTGCCCCCAGGATATATGGGCTCGACTATGCATTTGTGAAGGGGTTGAAAATTGAAATCTGACTTCATATAATGTCCCGGACTTGCGGTAAGCTGGTTAGAGACATGTTATTGGACCAATGAATTTGAAGTCACCAATTGCATGGGAGCCCCGATCCCCTGAGTGTCGCCATACCTATTCTCAAGTCTTACTTCAATAGGAGTTGTTTTCACCGTAAGATTGATTGCACGACGGACAACTTACAATCTTATGCATGACTGACAACTTACAATCTTATACACTATTAATCATGTGTTAGTCATGTTGTTGGCATCCATTTTGAATAAAACATATTATCAATAGATGGGCCCTGCAGTGAAGTTTCACAGATCCCACTCATGGGAGGTGTGCAGTAGACACTCAGGCGTATCTGGAGTCTGGACTCATTAAATGGATGCAATTTTCAGAGGATATGCATGGTCCATCCATGGACAGTCCATGGTGGATCCAACTCAGGAATCTTGTACAAAAAGAAAGACAAGGGCACCGGATGATCTAGAAAGCAGCACACCCACCCAGCACAAATAAATTACAAAGGCTCGAATGGCATGTATTATCTGAAAACTATTGCAGCAAAAAAGTTTTACATTTTTCTTGAATATTTAAAAACAACAAAGAAAATTACAAATACAATTGAAGAGCAGTTTTTATATATATATATATATATATTTTTTTTTTTTTTTGCTACATTAGATCGTTGGTCCAGATTCCAGAAGTGTTATTTAAACTTGAGGACCCAGAGATCGATCACACGCATCTTTGTGAAACTAAGATGCCAACACCACTAAATCATGAGTGTGTTGGAAATTTTATAGGTTTTCTTTTTCACTTGTTGGTGGTATTTTGAAAATATCACATTTTTATAAAAAAAAAAAATATCATTTCAAGTATATATTGCGATGTTATCACAACATTTTCAAAATATTTCCAATATCTGTGATATGCATTAGTATATCACTGAAGGTTCCTTACAATGTATCTTTTTTTTTAGTATCCCAACCTAGGGAGATAGAACTCAAAAGAGCCCACACAAGTGGAAATAGGATGCCTTGAAAGAAGGCATTTGTACCTAGATTCAGATCCAAATCCAGGTACACCATGAACCCAACCAAACCCCACCGACCTTCACCCCCTTTATTAGAGAATCAGATGCCCAATTCCACACAGCCTAAATAATTTATGTCAGTGGAATCCTATAAAATCACATTTAGTGGATGCCGGTTAGATGATTACTTAATAAGGTCAAGGTGCTCTCATAAAGTGAAAGCAGACAGCTGAATAAAGATGTGTTACAAAGGCAAGTGGTTTTTATTTTCAAATGAAAAGTTCTGTCATTTCCTTTTGCATTGAGTGTGGTTCTTGTAAGTTAATGTTTTCCTTCAATACATGGCAAATATAATCAATTGAATTAATGAACATGTTACAAGCAGCAAATGAAGTTTAGGAGTTAGCACATGCATGAACTGGTAGAGTCCATGTATGAACTGGTAGGGTCAATTCATACCATGTATTAGTCTAAAGAGTGTGCTCAGCAATATAAAATGGGATTAACACCGCGATTATTGTACCAAATGACTTGTCAAATTGGTGTTCATTACCAAATACTTGGTGTAGTAGGTTAGCAACCATGTTTAGGCATTGCTCAAAGCAATGGAGTAGAATAAACAGGAGTAGAATAGAACCATGTTTAGGCATGTGTTTTGAATTTTAGACTATGGGGGTTGAATTTGCAGTTTTGGGGATGAATGGATGATGGTTTTCTCTCCTGTTTCTTTCAGGGGAGAAGTATTTTGTGGGTCTACTGTGCACATGGGTTTTGAGCAAGGGACCTTAATTGATGGGAGTATAACGAAAGTAACATTTAATTTTTTACTATTGATTTGGACACTAGCCATTGTTTTCCGGCTGAACATTTGTGCAGATTGTGATCATTGCATGGGTGGCGCCATGTTGTTGACAGTGGGATCAATCGACTCCACTAAGATCTAAAAACATATTCATAAAAATTTTGTGAACCTTTAAGTGGGAAGCTTTTGACCCACTGAGGTCTAAAAAAAAAAAAAACACATCCATGGGAAGTTTTGACCCCACTAAAATCTAAAAACAATCTTATGGGAAGATTTTGAACCAACTTAATTTAAGAGTTTGACCTGAAGGAGAGAAAATGGCTTATAAATTTTTGACCCTTTTGTAACATCCAATTAAGATAAACCGTGTACTTTTAGTCACGTTTGGCAACCAAATCTTTAGGAAAAAGATTTTCGATTTATCTAAAGTTGTGGTAAATCCATGTTGGGCAATTGTAAATTCCTGAGGATTTAGACAAATGAAAATCTTCATTTGTTAGGATCTTCAGATCCGACCACCCCTTATAAGACTTGAAAATTCTCACGTAAGTGGATTTGCACACTGAACCTTATTTTTCTCAGCTATATATATATATATATATATATGCATAAATACACACTAATATCAATGTGAAATCCTCAACTATATAAATCCTCATCAAGTAATCATTGTTCCAGTGGTAGTAAAGAATCATTAGATCTATGGATTTCTCGCCCGTAACCAAACATGCTTTTTGTGTCATGAGCAGCCCAATAATTTTGAATGACTTGCCTTAACTCATAGGAAGCTCAAATAGTATTTTTATCTCATGTCCTTTTATTTTTATCATTTTTCTAATACTAAATATTTGAAGGTAGGGTAAGGGCCTAAAAATTACAGGCCCCCCATGTGAAAGTCGAAGGTTTTTGCTCGGTTAAGCCCGGTCCGCAAATGAGAAGGTAGGATAAGAGCTTATACTCGACCCGACCTGGGTCTGACCCTTTGATAGCCCTAGTGGCAGGGTTGCAGAAAAAAAGTATTTTTTGACCCCACTGACTTGAACTTACAAGTGGGCACACGCACACACCATGTATTTAACCAGTTGAACTACAGTTGATGAGATGAGTTATACACTTGTGCCCAGTTTAAATTGTATTAAACTTAATTGTGGCTTAGATCCACTCAAATTCTTCACTTTATTTTATGGTTTCTTCAAGCTTTCTAAATCTTACGCATTTTAGGTAAAATTATTTATAGTTAGTGTCAATCCTATCTTTTCTACTCGCAGATCTAACCTTGCGCTCAATATATTAATTTTATCTCATTTTTGTTTCATTAAAATCCTCATTATCGATCATTTACTTATTTTCTTATCAAGGAGTCTCACACAGCTTGCAAACAAAATGCAACAAGAAATTTTATCTTAGATATCTGCTAATGTTCATGTAACCAAGGCTAGTAAAAAGGTCAAAGTTGGTTCTTAATGAAATTTTACTCCAACTCAGCATAGTTCTCACATTCGTTGTTGTTCTTTTATTTATGTCTTGTTTAATTTAGATATAATCATTGTGGATACAATCTTCATCAGCATCTGTCAATTTAACTATATTGGCTTTCTATCTATTTTAAATCAACAACTCATATTTTCCTCTCATCTCTCTAAAATTCTCCATTGGTTATCTTAAAAAGAAAATCTCTCTCTAATAGATTTAACTAAAATATTTAAATTGGGTCTATGAATCATTTTTGTGATTGGTCTTTTATATTTCTCTCTTCAAAATTTCCACCTTTTATAGAATGAGTCCATAGTACTCTTTCTACCTTCATCAATACTATTCTTGTACTCAGATTTTGTGAACCATTTTTTGTGACCATTTAACTCCAATCTTACCCATCAAAGTCCATACTTTTATAGATATACAATTAGTCTCAATGTCTATTTCTGTTCATGCTAGCTGGGGACTTCTTTACTTTATTCTATAAAGTTTGTCAATGAGTACTCCTTCATCCAGCACTAATTTATAATTTACTTTAATTATATATTTTCCACATATATTGGTCTTTGACTCTAACCTTCTCTTATTTCAAAATAATCAAGCTACTTATATGGTTTAAAAAAACTTCATGACATAGATTTCTTAAACTTGTATCATAAACCACTTTTAAAAAACTATTTCCATGAGAGGGGGGACTTGGACTTTCCATGAGCCACCTTAATTATAATAAATGTTGAATAGATATATATATATATATAAGTGTGTATTCAAAGGGGTATTTTCTCTTACAGGAGCTCCGCACGGCTCCACAGAAGATTTTCTGTACATGACGCTAATCCAAAGGGTTCCTACTTCTTTAGGGTTAATAGGACATCTCAGCGGTGCCATAAATCGAATAATATGTAAAGTGTGAACACATGCATTGAATTTAAAAAAAATAATTGTGAGCCAGTGGTTCAATCTATAGGTTGAGCAATTTGGATCTAATAAAGTAGGCCCCATATTTATCTTTTTTTTAGCCGTCTCACACAAGATTTAATTTGGGTTGAAGTTGTTACTGTTTTTTAAATTTTGATGTATTCCTTTCTTCCTTCTTTAATGAAATATTTATTATCGTTTTCAAAAAAAATAAAAAGATTCAACTTGGGTTGAGCTGTTTGGATTCTCATTTTATAATGGCACATGCTTCACATTGTGGTAGTTTAGAAAAAGACTAATCTTTTGAGGAACCAGAATCTCGTTCCCCATCGAGGACCACTATAGATTGTATGCGAGAAAAAAATCAACCAGGCATCTCAATCAAAGCAACCACGAGCTAACATGGATGAAAAGGACCGCCATTAAGCTGTTGATTCCTTGATGACCCTCTTCCCACCATAGGTTCAAACATCATCAGTGGGCCCCAGACGAAAAATGATACATATCAGTGATGTGAATGGTCGAAAAATGATACATCAAACATTATTGGCATGTATATCAGAGATATTTTTAGCCCTTAACTACAGTATTCAATACACACAGCCGAAAGATCAGGAACCTTTTGATTCGAATCTGTTTTAGTTAAACTCTAGAATCTGCACGAGCATTTTTTTTGTGATCTTTAAGCAACTATAGTACTTATTTTTCTCATACCCACCATCAAAAGAAGTCTTTGCTACATGGCATATGCATTGTTTTTATCCAACTTGCTTACATTTAAATCATAACTAATAATGGAAGAATTAATTGATGGAGTTCACAATTTGCTGATTGTGGATTGATATCTGTCCCATGTCAATGATTCCATTTGCAAGGTGTGATTTGAGATAATTTGTACTTTTAAGATCATTGATGTCAATAAGGCCATTTTTAAGTTCTACAAAAGAGGACAGGTTCTTTTAAGATTTCAAACTAATGATGGATTCAGTTTTCTAGATCTATTTCTAATATGCATATTGCATTATGAGAGTTCTTGATCAATTTAAGTGATCAGGGCTTTAAGTCCAAAAGGACAGCATGTTCTAGAGTGCAGAATTTTTAACAAAAAATTATGTCTTGGCTCGAACACAGATTTTCCTCTAAAGGTATGTTAGAATTATAGGCTGTCAATAGGCATGTCAGGACTGCTGTGGCAGTACCTCATCCGCTCGAGCGGATGAAGGGTCCGCTCGAGCGGACATGGCGCAGGTAGTCCGGAAAAAGTGGAAACCACTTTTCTAATAGTGCTCAAACTGATGGTTTTAATCCTAATCAAATTAGGGAATATTAAGCACGAACCAAAGGCTATTTAAAGGACTCAAGGGCTATTCCAAAGACACACCTCACCTCTCAAAGTACTGAGTTAGAGATTTGATTGAGAGAATTCTTTTCTAGAGATTTATTAAGAAGTTGTGCTGTCAAGTTCTCTAGAGCCAAGATCTTCTGCATCCTTAGTAGAAGATTGTCTTCTTGCGTAGAAGATTTGAGGAGTCAAGTGCTGGATTGAGTCTGTTGCAATCAGCGGTGTGAAGTCGTTGAAGCGTGAAGCGACACAAGGTAACTTCAGTCCTTAGGTAGGGGATATCTGGGGAGGAAATCTGAGTTTCTTGTAATTGCGAGATTCATAGTGCTTGATTATTGATCCAGGTTGGATCGGTGGTTTTTTACCCGGTTAGGGTTTTCCACCTAAAATTTGGTGTCCTTGTGGTGTGTGCTTGAGTTTTATTTCCGCTGCATAGTTTTTATTATTTGCACACTTTTGTCTGATTATTTGAGTAGACCAATCTAGAAATCGGGAACCCCTAAATATTTCTTTCAATTGGTATCAGAGCAGGTTGCACTAAGTTATTGTGTTTGATCTAACAAGATTTCTAGAATGGTGCTCAATAGAGAAGGGACATCAACTACCAAGCCTCCTTTGTTTGATGGTTCTAATTATGCATATTGGAAGCAAAGGATGATTGGATTTCTTAAGTCCATTGATGATGATGTGTGGGATATTGTTGAGGAGGGTTACTCCATACCAACGATAGTGGTTAGTGGACAAACTGTTCCTAAACCTAAAGCTGAATGGACTAAGGATGAGAAGCGTACCTCCAATTGTAATAACAAGGCAGTGAATAGTATATACAATGGAGTGTCTGCTGAAGAGTTCCGTAGGATTTCCACTTGCAAAACTGCAAAAGAAGCGTGGGAAGTCTTACAGACGGTTTATGAGGGTACAGACACGGTGAAGCAAGCAAAATTGCAAAGGCTAACTAAAGAATTTGAAACCATCGTGATGGAAGAAGATGAGACCTTTGATCAATTTTATGCAAAACTGAATGATATTGTCAATTCTGTTTTTAATCTGGATGAAGATAATATGGCTGAGTTTATGAAGTGTTTCAAAAAATACATGAAGTCAAAAAAGGCGAATTGGAAGCATTCAAAATCTGGGAAGAAAGACACTGCCAAAGGAACAAAGTGTTTCGAGTGCCAAGGCTATGGTCATTATGCTAATGAATGTGCTAACAAGAAAAAGAGTACAAAGCAAAAGGTTCTCAACACAATTTGGGATGAAGAATCTTCTGAAGAAGAAAAGGAAGAAGAAAACGATTTTGAAAACGATACTTCAGATAAAGGGAAGGAAAAGTTTATGGCGTTCCTGGCTGCGTCTGTATCTGACAATGATACTGATAGTGATGATGAGATGTTAGATCAAGAGAAAGATTTTGAAGAATTGTACCATACTACATATGCTGATTGCGTCAAAATGACTAAATTTGCTAACAAGGTCACTATCAAGTTGAAGGCTGCTCAAGAAGAAAATTCTGTACTGCAAATTGAATTAGAGCAAGCGCTTAAACATGTTCATCTCTTGAAAAGCCAGAAAAACTGTTTGACTGAAAATTTGACTACTGATGGTCAAAAATTGCAGAAAGCTGAAAAAGAAGTAGCAGATCTGAAGAATGAGACAGTGACACTGAAAGCTGAAAATCAAGATCTGCAAGGAAGACTAAAGATCACTTTGTCCGAGCTAGAAGTAACAAAAGCTTCTCTACACAAGATGAACACTGGTTCGAAAACTCTTACAAATATCTTGTGCAGTCAGAAGCCTCAATTTGACAGAAGCGGTCTTGGTTATGATCATGGTGCATCCACTTCAAATACTAAAGGTAAAACAATTTTTGTTTCAAGTGTTGCACATACTACTCCACATACTACACATGTCAATAATGTGGTGAGTAGTTTCAAGAAAAAGAATGTGTCATGCGCTGCACACACATCCACTTGTCATCATTGTGGAAAGAAAGGACACATTCGTCCCCATTGCAAAAAGCTGAATAGTCTACCAAAAACCAAGCAATGGCAGAAGAATTTTTCTCCACCCAAGACAACTCAAATTTGGGTTAGAAAATCTGATTTGCCAAAGGAGTTTTCTCACACTATGCTGAAAGTTCAAACTACAAAAGTATGGGTGGCTACTCATAACAAGCCCTGATCAAGGAGGTCAAGTCCCCATTCCCAGTGCTGATGCGAAGATCATATTGAGGGGGAGTCAAAATCGAGGGGGAGCTACTGCATCCAGATTGATGAAAGCTGTATGATTATTTTTGTTTGTCAATTATGGACAAATTCAGGGGGAGAAGAATGAAGCCCAGAGGAGTTCTACAAGCTAAGGCAATTCAAGATCTACAGTGCTGATTTTTTTTGTTTAAAAAATTTATTGTATTTTGGGTTTTTCTTTTGGGTAGATCTTATTGTATAGTTCTAGGAGATTTGTCCACGAATTGTCAAAAGGGGGAGATTGTTAGAATTATAGGCTGTCAATAGGCATGTCAGGACTGCTGTGGCAGTACCTCATCCGCTCGAGCGGATGAAGGGTCCGCTCGAGCGGACATGGCGCAGGTAGTCCGGAAAAGGTGGAAACCACTTTTCTAATAGTGCTCAAACTGATGGTTTTAATCCTAATCAAATTAGGGAATATTAAGCACGAACCAAAGGCTATTTAAAGGACTCAAGGGCTATTCCAAAGACACACCTCACCTCTCAAAGTACTGAGTTAGAGATTTGATTGAGAGAATTCTTTTCTAGAGATTTATTTAGAAGTTGTGCTGTCAAGTTCTCTAGAGCCAAGATCTTCTGCATCCTTAGTAGAAGATTGTCTTCTTGCGTAGAAGATTTGAGGAGTCAAGTGCTGGATTGAGTCTGTTGCAATCAGCGGTGTGAAGTCGTTGAAGCGTGAAGCGACACAAGGTAACTTCAGTCCTTAGGTAGGGGATATCTGGGGAGGAAATCTGAGTTTCTTGTAATTGCGAGATTCATAGTGCTTGATTATTGATCCAGGTTGGATCGGTGGTTTTTTACCCGGTTAGGGTTTTCCACCTAAAATTTGGTGTCCTTGTGGTGTGTGCTTGAGTTTTATTTCCGCTGCATAGTTTTTATTATTTGCACACTTTTGTCTGATTATTTGAGTAGACCAATCTAGAAATCGGGAACCCCTAAATATTTCTTTCAAGGTAGCACTCAGATCACCACACCACAAGCTAATTTGTGTTCAACGAAGTTATCCTCTAATTACATACTATTACAATTTTGGGTTAAGCCAGATTATCTGTAGATTTTTTATTCTCCCGTAAGATCAATCTAATTCCTTCACAAACACCTCTCCTCTTTAATTTGGCAAGGGTCCTAGTCTGACCCTAAAATTAAAGGATGAGATCATTCAAGCAAATTGACATTGATAAACCCAATGGAACATGAATTTCGAATGTGGTATCTCTGCTTTTTCCTTATTCCCAGCATCATTAACGGTAGAAAAGTACCCATGTTAGCAAGATTTCTTTGCTTTTTTGCTTTCTCTCGTGCTTCAACTGTTACAAAAAAATTCTACTTTTCTATTTCCATAACATAAACATATGAACCATAATAATGACCAAGCATGCATGGACTATAGTTTTGGGTTGGGCTTTGTAGGAGTAGATCTCTTTTTAGCCAACCCTAAGTGAGATAAGGTTAAGATGCTGATGGTGATGACGATGATGCAGTAGATAAATTGTTCCTTAAGATCTTCATTTATTTGAAAATTCTAATAAGTTAACTTATACCATACCATAAAAAACATAATGTTGCAAAGTTTTTTTTTTCTCTCTTTTTTTTTTTTTTTTTGGCAGAAGATTAATTTAGAATGTTAAAACGTGATAAAGAATCTTGTTGAAAAACACAGGATCTATAAACCGTGGAAGGTTTGATATGGTCTCGTGATCATCATCATTGAGCCTTTATTCGACAACTCCTATCATCTATCTCTAGTCGGCTTTCTGAATTCTAAAGCCACCTTCATTGTAGTATGGTCACCTTTAAATGCATGGTGGAGCCTACCTTTTGAAAGATGCAAGCTGGTTGGATACATCAACACATGTACATAGTAATCAAAATATAAATTACTACTCAAATCAGCAGTACATAGTAATCAAAATATAAATTACTACTCAAATCAGTATGGTAGAAATCATTGGATTCACTAGATATGGAATACGCGATTAACTTACTCTGCTTTTCTCTATTTTGGGAAGGCAATGGAGGAAGTCTCTTGTGTGCAATCAATCTAACAGAAATTGACTTTGAAAATATGCATACCACTGGGAGGCTAAAATATTATATGCAAGAAAAATATTTACCTGCGGACCTAAAATTCAAAGGTAGGTCCCACCACTGGGACGCTCCGGATTTACAGTGTCACTCTAGCAAACGGGTCGACCTCGGGCTAGCCCTGACCCAAACCATTGTGATTCATTTTCTGACTCTTTGCTGACTGTGATGTGGGGTCATGGAAGGTGGGAAATAGATCCCATGTTTAGGGGTCGCCATGTGAGGGGGCGGAGAAAAGAAAAAAGCATATTCTCTTTCCTCCGCCCCCTTGCGTGTCAACCCCTAATTCGTCCAAACAGTCCCCCCTGTTTGGACGAAAAACAGGGGATCCAAATACATGGAAGGTGGTATGGATAGGCATGACTAAGATCCAGTGGTGCTGACTTAGATCCACGTTCTGGGGGAACTAAGACCCGGATTTTTGCCCTACTTTTCATTAATTCTTGCCGTTCCAAGCCACATATATCCATTAAAATAGTGCAAAAGAAAACTAATCAGTGAAAACTAATCAGTTGGTCCCCATGACATCTCGACAAGAAAAGGAACAATTTCAATTGCCAAGAATGAAGTTCTTGTTTGGAACAGAACAGACACAATCCAATTATTCTAATGGCTCAAATGATGATGACTACGACCATTTCTTTATTATTTCCTCCTCTTCCTTCTTCACATCCTCACCCTGATAAGATCGATGATTTCATAATAAAAATTACAAGAAAGAAAAAGAAAGGGCAAAAGCGAAACGTAAAAGGAAAGATTCGGCCTTTTTCAAGAGAAATATCACAACATTTGACCCCTTTGATTTTTATGGTCCAAATTATCAATTTTTGGAATTTTGACCGTACAACGGCCGTTAAACTTGATAGTTGTACTTAAACGGTAGATATTTAAATATTTTTTATAAAGCAATTCATACATAAATATATAAAAGGGAAACATTCATATGCATCTTTCCCTCACCATAGGGTGAGAGAAACTTCCCTTTTTGGAAATTTTCAAGTACATAGGGTGAGGTACAAAATGCACTTTTTCATATGTAAAAAGGGGAGTGTCCCTCACTCTATAGTGAGGAAAAGATGCATATGAACATTCCCTAATATATAATATTATATAACTCTAAAATATCACAAAAAACCTTTACGGTTAAAATGTCAAGTCTTAAAGTAACTTTATGGGCAAAATACAAAAATCTCGAGTCAAGATCTCTAGTTTCGTAATAAAAATAGGAAGATATGATTTCATCCTATCTATATTCGTCTACTATACCCAATTACTCCCTTGGAATAAAAAAAAAAAATTTCTTATTTCTTTATTGGTTTCACTGTTGTCGTGTACAGGTCAAGAAAGGCTGAAATGCTGTTCGTGTCAATGACTTTTATGCCCTCTCGTACATCATTGTGTCCCAAGTATTCAGAGAGAGTGCTAAGGTTAGTCGAGCTCGTGATCTGCCAAACGTAGTCGCCCACACATTTGTGAAGTCATACGCGTTAGAGATGCCCAGCACTTGAGGAATGATAGAGAGCCCCACTAATGGGCATGTGGATGGGGACAAATGTTCAATTACTAGGAACAGCATGTTCCAGCTCATTTGGGTTCACTTCTTATCACCAATGCAGGTCGTTTTACACTCTCGTTTTCGTGACCCGCCATTTGATACTCAATTTTAGTTTAATCAAACTTTTACTTACTATTGTATTAAATTTTAAAGAAATATTAATTAAGCAACCATTAAGCTTTTCAAAAGTTAAATCAAAGATTAAGAATATCTTATGAAATTAGATTTTTTTTTCAGACCCTTAACCATAAGAACACCTTTTCATTTACCCATCCTCATCTGATAAGCAAGCATCTAAGTGACCCCACAAGCTGGACCATATCAGCAAAATACAGTGGAATTTTCATCATGTACTCAATCGAACGGTGGGATCCACGTCTATTGAAATGGAACTTTAGTATATATTATTGGATGGGTTGGCATTTATTTTGAATGGTTCAAATTATCATTATGTCAAGCTCATAATAGATTCTTGAAGATGTGAGCACTGAGCATTAATTTCTCATCGTATTGAGACTGAGACTATTCTCATTTGATAAGATAATCAAAGTCAGAATTCAAAACTAAAATTGAGAGTTAAACGACTTCAAGTTGATCCTCAATCTCCAAAATCAAATTGCCCGAGCTTCATATATATAAATTGGCCATATGCCTCGGAAAGATAAAAAAAAAAAAAAGGGACCCATTGTTGTCTAATCAATTAAAGAAGATTGCAAGCCAAAGGTCAAACTAACTTTGCAGCTGCATGGTGAGAACAGAACCAATGGCCCAAGCAACTAGTTTTCTATGATGACCTCTCACCGCTTACTGCGCTATGATCAATTAACATTTCTCCTCAGCTCATTCAAATAGGCCTACATCTGAGCCTAAATATAAACTTAGTTCAATTGAAGAAAAATGTGATTAAAGAGCTAATTAGTAATTTTTCTTTTATGAGTACAATGTGATCCATACGTTGGCTATCCTAACTTCTATTTGATGTTGTAGTTTCCTCCGTATAACTATATGAATCTTCAATTCAATCAGAATTACATCCACTGTTGGGTTCGAGAAACACAATTTAACCACATTTCCATGTTTGTTCAATTTAATGGTCAATCTGACACTGATTTAGTTAAAACTTAAGACATCTGTCAATAACTAATGGACGAATATCCTTGTTATAGACAACTTACTTTATTAGAGTATTTAACTTTATTATGAAAACCTAATTGATATGTGATTTAACCACAAAGGGAATGATTAACCTACGGAGGTAAGCAAAAGTCAAAACATCTTTTGGAATGCTTAAGTTTTTCCAAAGGGGACCATGAATGTATGAATTTAATTTTATCTTACTTGACCACATAGTGTGATCTTTTTTCTTTTTCTTTTTTTTTTTTATTACGCAGGGTTCCCAACCCTTTGTGGCAGAATAATCCCTACGTAACTTGGAGGGAAAGCCGGATAAAATTTTCCTATGGCCCCAGTGTGGTACTGTGGCAGTGCAGTTTTGAACCCACAACCTCCGGGTGCAAACTATGGTTCTAGGCCAACTAAGCTACCCGTATAAATATACCCCCCATAGAAATTGTTCTTAGCCAAGTTTTTAACAGCTACTTATTGATAAAATATGGGCAAAACCATTACCCAGATAATACCCTCATTTCAAGCCATGATTTGAATGGTTGCTCAAACTGGAACCATTAGTTCTTTCGGTTTCCATCCTTAATTATATAAGTCTCAAGAATTTGGAGTTTTTGGTTATTATGTAAGTAAGAATTTTGGATTAGAAACAACCCAAAATTATTATTATTTGTGGTTGTGTATTGCTTAAAAAAGGAGAGTCTAGTGATAATATAAGATTAACTTTATCGATAATGTCAAGTGGATCAAATTAAGTTCATACGTATAGGCCACCTATAAAAAAAGATGATACCTCAGCCCATTTCTATCCTAGTGGGACCAAGATTTTCTCTCATTGGCACGACATTCACCAACTAATTAAGAAAATGTGATTATACTAGCAGTTATAATATATTAAGTTAGGAGATTTTGGCTTCAATTTTGACCATCGGTTATAATTTTGATCGATGGTTAGTAACCATTCATGTAACTAACCACTCATTTTTCCATCAAACCACTCATGTTTTAGTTGTTCATATGTAAGTATACATTTTTTGCTCCAATTTCTCTATTTGTATTTTATCCAACTTGTCTTATGGAAAGAGGTAATTTTTTAATATGTTATTATTTATTTTGCAGTGCAAGAAGATACCGTGCTAAGTACGAGTTATTGGGCTAGTAGATTATTATTTCAATACATTATGATTTTTCATACAATACATCCTACTTTTTAGGGATCCAGTCCTTCTATTTGATTCGCAATTGATTCATCCATCACCTTTTTTTGAGGGTTTTCTTCGATCAGGGTGAAATGCACCAATCAATTATACAATCACGATTTCATTATTTTTGTTG
Source organism: Litsea cubeba (assembly GCA_012931725.1). NCBI lineage: Eukaryota > Viridiplantae > Streptophyta > Magnoliopsida > Laurales > Lauraceae > Litsea > Litsea cubeba. The sequence goes on from CM022953.1 coordinate 60,847,719, forward strand.
CTTCCAATCAACTATCAATATTTCTTGTGACAGATTGAAGTTTTGGAAATCCATTACACCATAGATGGTGGTTTAAGGGAACAATTTGGACGTATATAAGGTAGCCCTCCCTCATTATGCAATGAATTATTTGATTCTCTTTCTTAGACAGCAATCATGAATTATGTGATTGAGGACAAGGGCCTATTAGCATAGCTAAAGGTGTTCACTATTTATAAGTCGTGGTTTCAAGATAATTTATGGATAAAAGAAAAATGTGTTATAGCTGCTGCTTTTTCCAGAGCTGACAACACTATAGATAAAGCACAAATGAAAGCATCTTTTAAAGGAGGATCGCATTCAAGATTTCACCCATACATGTGTACAATTTTAGTTCATTTTACCCTTTTTCAAGGTACAATTATGTGAGACACTCCTCTAGTCCTCTTACAAAGTAGCCACTATTTAATAAGAACACATCATACTCACAGAAGTCATGATATAATCAGGGGTGGAACCAAGATTTAGGCCCTGTGTGCCATTGTGAAAAAGAAGGGAGTGATTGCGAAAAATAACATTAAAATGTCATTTATTCAAAAGGTTTTTTTATTTTTTAATTAGTGGGGGCAATGGAGATAACCTCTCATGTTGCTATAAATTTGAAAAAAAATTAATGGCATCGATGCATCACATGAATATTTGAAAGTACTCACTAATGCGACGTTGAGGTTACAAGTACAAATCACATCATCAATAGAGCCCTCGTATATTAACCGACACGTCTTACCAATGAGCCTATAGGCCGTTCTTATATAAATAAGCACATCTTTTATATTATCTAGATTATGGAGAATTATCCACCAATGTTTACAACTTTGAGCTCAGCTCCCCCTTTTTTTCTCAGGTACAATTATGTTTGGAAAGCTTGATACAAAATAGATACCAGGTAACATGTACACATCAAGGTCACAAAAGTCATGATATAGCCCCTTGTTTTGCAAGAAAATTGACTTTTTATGTGATTCGGGTCGTACCACAGCCCGAAGGTACTCACTCTTCCAAGGGTCGGGTCCAAGTCACATGTTTTCAAGAGAAGGAAATGTATTTATCAAACTCCTTTAGTTGCTGCTTTTTCCTCACCTAACCAATGAAGTGGTGATGGTCGAACTGAAACTTAGAAAAAATGTGTTCATGCATGTGTACAACATACAACATGGGTTCATTTCACCCTTTTTTTCAAGCTACGATTATGTAATAGCTAGCAGGTAACATGAACACATCATTATGGTCACAAAGTCATGACAGGGCATTGACGGACAAGGCCACACCTTATGTAGTGTTTGTTACTCCGAGTACACAGATAAGTAATTCAGTATTTAAGAAACAGATCCTCACAATAACAACAGTAAAATAGAGTTACAGAAAGTAATCTTCGAATTAAAATTCACTTACTGTTTGAAGGTAGAATAACAGTTCTCTGTTGTTGAACTCAGGAATTCGCAGAAGACTCTTTGATCAAGGCTAGTGTTAGACACTATGTCCTTAAGACAAAATTCGCCCCCGCAACGGTGCTAACGGGCTTCAGTGGCGTCTGTCTCCCAGGATAGAATGATCAACACACACAGTAGCAGCACTGCAGACTGTGTGACAGGCGAACCAGTGGTGCAACAGGACTCTCTCTTCTTGACTATGCAGACTCGAAATTGTGCAACAGCAGCAGTGAATTGGATGATCAAAAATGGGAAGACTAGATGCATATTTATAGCCTGCTTCAGGTCTCTTCAATGGGGCTGCATCTGTTCAGAACAGTGACTGTTCAGTGAACAGATGCATCTGTTCTTTGGACACACCTCTTGGGCTGGACACACCCTTTCACAATTGAAAGGACACACCACTTTAGACACACCCCATTTAATTCAAAAAGAAATTATTATTTTAATAAAAATTTCTCCAAAAAATTAATAATGGGTAGTGGGCCGAGCCAGGCCCGACCCGCGCGTGAAGCCCAAGCCCAAGCCCGGGTCGGGGCGCGCGCGCGTGTGTGGTGGTGACCCGGTGGTGACCCAACAAAGATCTACGTCCTCCCTCCTCCACAAAAGTGGGATGCCCCTTGGGGCTCATCTTATACCACTAAGGTAAACATATTTATACCAAAGAAATGCTTTGCTCTCAAGCAATGTGGGAAGCAAGTTTTTCACTTCCTTTTCTTTCCATGTTTAACATGTTCAAGTAGTAGTGTTTAGGAGGCAATTTCTCATTTACTCCTTAATGGTTTAGAGCAACCCAATACATGTCTTGAATCTACTCATAGAGTAGATTATATTCCCATGTATTCCCACCTAAAACTATAAGTGGGTCCCACTTTTAATTTGGCACAAAGATGGCCAAAATTAGTGGGTCCTCTAGCCATTTTTTCCAACAGTGTTGGCCCCACCAGTTGATTAACAGCAGCCCATTCAGATTTCTGACCCAAGGTCATCAATCTTCTTGTTTTGGTAGATTTCCCAAGTCCCAACAATACTGAAAAAAAAAATTCTGATTGTCTGACTAGGAACAGGCCTACTAATACAGTCAAGTAAAATAAAGTTTTCATTTTTTTAAAAAAATAAAATTCACATCAAGAGCACTTTAATTCAAACTTCCCACCATATTTTTAAAAAAAAAAAGTCAAAAAGCAACCCATTTTCTCTACTGAAAGACAAAAAAAAAAAAAAAAAACTTCACTTCCCAATACAAAGGTCAAAAAGATTCCATCACAAATAATTAAAAATAAAATATCATCATAACTCACTTATATTTCATTCTTTACTTCACTAAATTCCATTAGTAAAACCCCCAAACAGGCCCGAGTTATATGAATGAGACACAACACAATTGAAACCTAAAACCATCAAAATCTTCATCCCCATTCAGTCATTTAAGCAGAAATTTCACTTCATTCATAATAAAGGAAACATAAAGTCCATAATTGACTACTTTGCTATCTTAATCATGTATTTTGTGTATGATTAATTTAAACAACTTTATTTGTATAAAAGCCTTGGTCACAACCCATAAAGGATGAATAGTGATTTTGGATTATTTAGATTTTAGTTGTAAGGCCCACTCATAGATAATGAGTCCTGCACTTGATAAGTCCATAAAATTGTAGTTCTCATTCATCATTTTATGTTACTTTGTGGACTTAATTAAGGTAATTTGCCCTCAATTTCATAATTTCATGCATTTGAGCATTAAAGTTTGAATTTTAGTTAAAATCATTCAAAATTATCAATCTTGCATGAATTTTATGAAATCATTGGTTTACATCATCAGTGTCACACCAATTAGCTTTTTTATTCTGGCATCATTAGTTTATGGAAAATCATTAAGTTTGGTGCATTCATGTGCATAATCTCATTCGTGTCCCATGCATGACATTTATGAATTTTATACATATAATAGCTGAGTTATTCTTTTTATTCTTATAGAGAACTTCAAATTCTTGGGGCCCGCGGAGAGATGAAATTCAAGAAAAATCAAAAGAATGAAAGAATGAAGAAAGAAAAAGAAAGGAAGTTCAAGCCATTGCAAGCAAACATGGACGTCCAAGCCATTCATATCCAAGTTGTGCATACCCCATGTGGGCCCATCATGGTTCCAAATTTGAAAGAAAGATTTGAATTTCAGATTTTGGGCTTAATTATGGAAAGTTGCAAGGAAGATGTGCTTTCAAGAATTCCATAAGTTGAAATCTTGCAAATCAAGAATTGCTTTAAAAACAAAAATCCAGCCATGAAGTATCACATGCCCAAGTCAGGATGTTTCAAGGTTGCACATATCTGGTGGGACCCACATGTGTTCCATGATTGAAGAGAAAATCTGATTTTCCATATTTAAGACCTTTTTTTTTTTTAGCCCACACACTCTCATGGACGTCCATACATAGAGATCTCCTTATGTCACAAAATCTGAGTTTTTTTTAGAAGATCTATCACAAGCAATTTTGGAGATATTTTGGACGAGTCCAACATTTGCCCACCAAGAAACCAACTTTGGCAAGGAATCTATTCCTATTCAAATTTGTCTAACCATAGGCCATGGCTTGAAATCTAAATGAAGATCCCAAAGAAAAAAAGGAAACAAAATCAACTTGGAGGAGAATTCTTGGGAGGCTCAATAGTATAAAAGAAGACCACAAAGGGCCATGGACGTGTAACCTCTCTCTCTCTCTCTCTCTCTCTCCTCTCTCTAAAATAAAGAGAAAAATCTATGGGTATTCTGGAGCCCTGTTCCAGAATTAGATTAGAAGAGTGTGAGAGAAAATTGTAATCACCCGTGAAGTTTTCAATGAAAATGGAGCCCTTTTTTCAGAATTAGATTAGAAGAGTGTGAGAGAAAATTGTAATTACCATGAAGTTTTTAATGAAAATCAGCCCTGTTTCCAGAATTAGATTAGAAGAGTGTGAGAGGAAATTATAATTACCATGAAGTTTTCAATGAAAATCATATCTTTTGCGATGGAGGAGTAGATTCTTTTGGATCGGAGCACAAAGTGAGGTTCAGTGATTTTATTTTCGTTCTATACCTTTATTTTTATTTTTTATTTTTATCCCTATGATGCATGTTTAGTAGAATAATAGATTTGCCTTCGTGCCGCAGGCAAACTTCCGCTTTATATTTTAAATAAATTTTTTTATCAATTAATCTTCTTTTGATAGAATATGCTTAGGTTTTTATGTCTTTGATATTTTATGCTTAATTTGTTAACTGACGCTCAAAGTAATTTATATTTTATGAGGTGATGGAGATCTTGGGTTTTTCTGCTTCAGAATTGAATTTTAAAAATAATATCTTCCGGATCATAAAATTGAGTTGTTTCTGATCTGTTGATCTGAGTTATTTGCAAGGTAAAAGACTAAATTAAAGTATGTGGTCTGAGAATTGAAATTAATTAATGGACTCTTTGTTGTTTTGATCTACCTTTATCATTATTGTTATCTGTTCATCTTGCAAAGTAGATTTATCTCTCATTCAAATCTTGATCCGTTTTTATATTCATTATAGAAAAAATCAAATTTTAATATAAAAAAAAAGATATTTCAGTAACGCTCCCTGTGGGATTCGACCTGTACTTGCTACTGTCTCAAAAAAAAAAAAAAAAAAAAAAAAAAAAAAAAAAAAAAAAAAAAAAAAAAACAGCTGTGCACTTGTAGTATTAAAAGATTGAATTTAAATTCACATCAAGAATTAAAAAAGAAGGGGAATTTCAAATAAGGCCTTAAATTCTTGCTTTATTTCAAAAAAGAAGACAAGTCTCAAAACTTTTCAAATTAGTCTACAAGTATTTCAATAAGTTTTGAATTAAGGACATCTGGTCATTTAAAGGTATTTTATGACAATTTGCTTTTTCAATATTTTGAAAATACTCAAACTACCCTTCATTTAAAGGTATGACATGGTTTCGACAGCCACTACATACAGTCGATCACTATGGGAATACTGATTGACCTTGAGCACCGTGAGGACGTCGATGAATAAAATAAAGAGAATATAGAGGCCAGTGAAGAAAAATCTTATTTCAATTAAAGGTAACTTGGGTATTTTAAAAATATATATAGAAAGAAATTGATAAAAAATAGACGGACGTCTTTAAATATAGACTTCTTGGAAAACTTCACATTGATTGAAAGAGTTTTAAAACTCGTGTCTTTTTTTTAAATAAGGAAGGAAATTAAAAGCGTCTTTTTGAAAATTTCTCTAAAAAAATTCAGAAGCCATACTACCTAAGTAAGAAATGTGTCGGTGACTAGCCAGTCTACTTTTCCAGATCATTGGGCCCCACATTCGTTCTATATGTGCATGTGCTGCACGAGGTTGTTGCACAAATCATTCCAACGTAAGAAAATAATAATAATAATAATCGTGTGCCATAGCCTTACTGTCTTGTCATTTGGTTCGAACCCATTCACCAAACATTGTGGGCCATAGAGTCGGACATTTGTGCGTGCCAGCCAATGCTAATAATGCACTTCAACCCGTTGATCTTCTTACCTGTGTACAACACAATCAGCAATTGGGTTAGAGGTGGGCCGCGTGGCAGTGGCCGGGATGACTTGAGTCAGGATCCTATGTGGCATCTACTGTACGGCAACCTTGTAATAAGTTGTTGGAAACGGGATCCCGGATTTACCCACCGCGATCACGGGTGGTCCAAATGTCCAATCCACGGTCAACATGGGTAAAGCCTCACATGTCACAAGATCTGGATTCCTTTGTTGGACTCCATCATAGGGCACTGGAGAAAATTCGGACAGTTACAAGATGGATAACATTCACTCCCTACATATAAGTGGGGCCATTTGACACTTTAATAAATTAGTAAAAAGTAACGTAAAGCATTTATTTCTCAGACAAGCGGTCACATCAATAGTATTTTAATTCAAAATCTCCTTTTATAATAGTATTTTAATTCAAAATTCTCTTTTATTTTTTATATAAAAAAGAGTCAAAAAATAACATCCTTTCTCCACTAAAAGATAAAAAACTTTAATTTTTTATACAAGAAGTTAAAAATATTTCATATCAAATAACTAAAAATAAAATACCGTCATAACTTCGTAATATTTTATTCTCTATTGATTTGATGCTTTACTATATTTTATTTTACATTTTTTTTTTTTTTTTTTGCTAACGGAGGATTCTCAACCCTTTGAGCTGGACTAATCCCTCTGGGCCCAGAGAGAAGCCAGATAAAACCCCAGTAGCCCCAAGTGGTAGCACAAGTGAACTCAACCTTCGGTTCATGAAGAAGGGGGAACCGGGGGGTCATTACCAAAACTTCTAACTCCGGAAGGCCAACACTTTATTTTACATGTAAAAGTACCAAACGGACCCTTTTAAGCTTTAGTTCAATTGGAGTGGGTGCCCTGGTACAATTAAGGTCTTGACCTGACTAGGATCATTGTTGACATGTGTTAATCTTATGTCCGTCATGGTGCTCGATCGTATGGTTGGGTTCATTCCTTTTTGAGTTGAAACTTGGGGATATCTGATTGGAAGGAGTAATCTGGATGGTCTCTATATGGCCCCATGATGGAGTTTTAGAAAAGTATTAAACGGTTTCATGTAATAAATAGCTACATAGATAATCTGAACTCGGCTTAATTGAGTTTACCACCGTATTTTCTTTATCGACTTGGCCAAGGGGGACCACCCAAACCTAACCGCCTATGATGCAGCATGGTGGAGTAGGAGTCTTGTACACAGACATCCCTATATTTTCTTCACCATTGTATTTAATAACAGGGGTAAAGCCAAGAAAATTTTCTTTATAGGGAGTATGTAATAAAGACATCATTGGGAGGGCCAAAGGTTTTTTAAAAAAAAATCATAAATTTTCTTCAATTTTATGGCCAACCTCACGGCCTCACCACAGCCCCCACCTAGTTTTGCCCTTGGTTGGAAATATCAACCACAATCCATGGAAATTAGAAGGGCTGGTTTTAAGGGATTAGCTAGTACAGGGATGAAGGGTGGTTGCAATTTAATTTTTAGATAGGTTGATCACATTCTTCATTAACAAGTCCATTAACTTGAGGATAGTACATTAATAATAAAGGAAAAACACGAAGAAAGAAAACTCGAGGACTTTTTTAAAAAATATAAAAAAATTTAGAATTACCATCAAAGCTAATACAACAAGTTAAAGGATATTATAACTAGAGGAAACTACTTGAAAAATTCTCATAGTGAGCCATGAGTAAGGGGAGGACCCAGCAAGAGTTTAGAGACGGCATGGGCCTTTTTTTGTCGTTTAGCGATGTTGTCGATATCGACAACATTTATCAGTGAGTTGAATTAAGAGTGGTAAGTCAGCTGCTGCTTGAAGGATAAAAGTTGTCGATAGCGACGACATTAGGTTGTCGATATCGACCAGTTTCATCAGTGGGGTGAATTAAAAGTTGTAAGTTAGTAGCTGCTGGAAGAGATAAAAGTTGTCGATAGCGACAACATTAGGTTGTCGATATCGACCAGTTTCATCAGTGGGGTGAATTAAAAGTTGTAAGTTAGCAGCTGCTGGAAGAGATAAAAGTTGTCGATAGCGACAACTTATGTTGTCGATAGCGACAACTTATGTTGTCGATATCGACCAGTTTCATCAGTGGGGTGAATTAAAAGTTGTAAGTTAGCAGCTTTTGGAATAAATAAAAGCTGTCAATAGCGACAACTTTTATCTGATAGCTAATTAACTGGTTTGCATGGTTTTATAGTGTGAATCCAACATATTAAACCCAACTTATGGTCATTAGGAATGTCCTAAAAAACAAACACCATGGAATAACTGAATACAACATTCTCCATTTATATTAAAATAGTTGTTAGCACCATTCACATTCCAACATTCATTACAGCCATCCAATACTTACAAAAGTAGCAAAACACAATAGATAAAAAGCTCAATTTACAGTGTTCAAATCTACATGGATCTCATTTACATGCTTCAAATATACATGGAACCCATTGACATCACCATACAGCCCATTTACATCAGCAGCCATACAAGTCGTTTACATCAACTGCTATACAAGTAAAAAGGCATCGCACTGGTCAAGCTTGGAACAACTCATTTACATTACCAAACTCCACCAAAAAATGAATGCAATCTCTTTTGGTCAAGCTTGGAACAACCCATTTAGCTGGGACACAACCACTGCACTAGAGAAATTGTATCTTCCAGAGGGCTGGAAAGCTGCCACTACAAACAATGCAAGACAGCACCACAGACAACACCCCAGCTAGAGCTGGACCAGACAGACACCACCAGCAACAGCTCAAAACAGAGAAGGGAGCTAACAAAAAATAACTGCAAGCTGCACAAAACCATGAGACCACCTAAAATAGGCAAAACAGGGCCCAACAGAACTGCAGAACTCCACACCCACTGAGCAGAAAGATCTACCCGGGCTGCCTCCAGACTAACTTGAAAATGGCAACTGAACTGAGTAGAGAGAGGTGGATCTCTACAACTCGACAGAAACCAGATGCTACAAAAGAAAGAACATCATCCATAGCTTACAACAAGAAGCTTAGATGACTGGGCTGGAAAGACTCCCCTACAATCCTTTGCACAGCAGCTCCACAGCCACTACCCCAGCTAAAACTGAGCCTAAAATCCTCAGCTAGCACTAAACCAAACAGGCCAAAAGCTGTAACAAGCTGCAGATGAGCTAGAAGCTAAACACTTGAGAAGCTCTTCCAAAAATCTACTGACATGGAAAGCAGATAACTCCACTATCCCAAGCAGGCTGACGGAAAAATCAAACCAGATGCTACAAGAGCACCCACTACAATGAGAAAGGCCAAACCGGGCGCTGAGCAGAAACAGGGGACTATCCCTACAGCTTGACAAATCAGCAGCAGCTATAGGATAGCCTAACCCATCAAGATCTTCCTCCTCCAAAATCGAGGCCCCATCAAGGCTGAAATCACGATACCCAATATCGGTCTACACCCGAACCATATGCCCATCAGAGGATCTCTGCAGAGCTGAAGAGGGCATCTCTTTTCGATCTGGGTAGTCACGAATCCGGCCAATGACTTCAACCGGGTGGTCTGTTTGTGGGGCTTCTTTCGTGGCAGAGATCGGATTGGAAGACGGGTGGGTGTTCTTTGCAGAGGAGAAATGCATACGATGCTTGGAATGGAGGGTTTTTGAAGGGGTTGTTGAATGGCTTGAAACTGGTTTAGATGAAGGTGTTGAAACCCCTTTTCAACCCTAAAACCCAAAATGAAAATCACCATTAATCAAGATCAAAACGAAAATCGCCATCAACCAAGCCCAAACCTTTTAATGGAATCCAACAACCACTTTGGCTAATTCCATGTAGAAGTTTTCTGATAAGGAAAAATCTCCAGAACACAAGTTGCAAACGATGAAAAGGGTTTGACGAAGAAATGCAGACACGGGGCAATGTATAAAGGGTTTACGCATATTTATCGATATCGACAACTTTTATCTCTTCAAGCAGCAGCTGACTTACAACTCTTAATTCAACTCACTGATAAATGTTGTCGATATCGACAACATCGCTAAACGACAAAAAAAGATCCCTGCCATCTCTAAACTCTTGCTGGGTCCTCTCCTTACTCATGGCTCACTATGGGGATTTTTCAGGTAGTTTCCTCTTATAACTATGGTAAATGTTAACTTTTTCTCTTTTCTCCTTAGATAAATGGAACATTTTATTCAAGGAAAACCAGGGCATAAACAACTTATTAAAGACTAATTTCATAAGCTCATAGATTCAATTTCATTTAAAGGAGAGGTCATTTGATGTTCACATTTTTAACCACTGAGGGAATGAATTATTGTGGATTGAACTCCTTCATATTCTATACAAACAAATTGGCCATTGGTATACATAGGAATTTATGGTTAAACAAGCTTCATCTTTGAGATTATTAAAGAGAGGAATGATAAATGATATGAGTTGACGGGTGAATCATATAAGATAGCAAAGCAAATGGGACCTTGGCTCTTTTGGGATTTGAATTGTTTGGGTAATGACTAGGTATTTATTTTTCATCTTTCCTAAATTCTATTTCTATGGAAATAAAGTTTTGCGTTGCTCATTCTTTAATACTCACTATTCAATATTCATCTTCATTTTTAACTACTTATATCATGAATTCTTATGTATTCATGTTTTTTTTTTTCTCGTTGTTAAAGTCCCTATGTATTATTTGAAATCAAATAAGCCCTTTGTTCACCTCCCCCAGACTATATATATTTCTTACAAACATGGGCAGAAAAAAGCATGGGCTCATCCCTTACTAAAAATGGATGCAACAGGAATGAGACGAGAACATTTATCATGCACGGTTGGAGGTTTTAAGAAATGGCCATGCTTGGACTCTAGATCCTCTAAGGCTTTAATAAAAAACTCCCAAGTTAAAGGAGTAAAACTTCACAATAAGGCCCACATATTTAAATCCGAACTGTTTAAAAATAAACTCCCTCCATATATCTATGTTTTCCTCAAATTTACATTGATCAATTTTTTTTTTCAACTAATGTATTGACTGTTTGATCAAAACAACACGATTAACACAATTTTATTCATATTCACTATCACATTTTTCATTAAAAAGTATGTGAACAAAACTAAAGCTGATATAAAATTCAAGCATAATCAATATATGTAAAAAAAATATTTATTTTTAATAAATGAACCCCGCTGTGCATATTGAGACTTACACTCCTTTCCATGATCCGAATTCCACTTCTCGTATGTCGGAGCCGCCACTACTAGTAGTATACTACGCTTATACTAAAAGTACTAACGTAAGTCGCCGAGTCGTTATTCGTTACGATAAGGCACGACCGTAAAATAGCGAAAACACCAAGGACAAATCCGGTAATACGAATTTATAATTATTATCCACATATTTCCGCGAAGCTATTCCAGCAAGCAAAGCCAGCATTCGACCGATTCAAAACCCCCCTTCCCTTCATTCATTCTCTTGACCCCCTCCCAAGAATCAACCACCTGCGAATGGGTTTTCCTTTATCAACAACAAGAACCAGAAACCATCTCCTTCCTCTCATCACCTTCCCTTACTTACCCTCCAAAACCCACAAATTCCTCACTTACCCCACCTGAAATCTCCCCTTCTCTTCCTCTCTCTAACCCCAAAAGAACCAAAAAAACCAATAAAGATCTGAGCTTTTCAATGGGTGCTGGCTTTTCAGCAGCAGCAGTAGATGATAGTTCAGAAATAGGCCTTGGAGACATCCCTGAGGGCTGTGTCGCATCAATTCTTCTTCATCTTACCCCCACTGAGATCTGCAAATTGGCTCGTCTCAATCGGGCCTTTCGTGGGGCTGCGTTGGCTGATTTTGTGTGGGAGTCTAAGCTTCCAAGGAATTATGGGTACCTTGTGGATAAGTTGTTTGATGGGGTTCCTGAGAGTTTCAGGAAGAAGGAGATTTACGCGAGGCTCTGTCGACCCAATTCATTTGATGGGGGAACGAAGGTGGGTCTTGGATTCTCTCATTCTTCGTGTTTTGATGTGTTTTTGTTTATGTGGGGTTGGTTGTTTGAGAAAGATTGGATTTTTATTTGTGGGTTTTTGTGTGTTTGTGTGTGTGTGGGTGTAGGAGGTTTGGCTGGAGAAGGAGTCGGGTGGGATTTGTATGTCGATAGCTGCAAAGGGGCTGGCGATAACGGGGATTGATGACAAGAGATACTGGAATTACATTCCAATGGAGGAGTCAAGGTGAGGTTTCTTTGCTAGTGCTTATAAGCATAGGTTGATTTTTTTTTCTCAGTTTTTTTATTTCGAACAGGAATAAGAATGGTGATTCAAATAATGGGCTTATGTTGATGCGATTGGTTGGGTTGTTTTGCTTTTTAAAATCATGTCTCTTTTGGTTTTGTGATTGGATGACTCGCCTTGGACAGTTTTTTTCTGGGATCTCTGTATGTGGCTTCTACACAAACTTGAGATTTGGTTCTGAATTCATCATTAGGTTGCTGATAAGATAAGAGAACTGAGTTTTCTTTTCTTTTCTTTTCTTCTTTCCTCAGTTTGGCAGGATTTTATCAAGCTGCGGATTTATGCTGATTTGGTTTAATATCAAGTTTAGTTGCCTCTGGTTGTCCCACTCAAGCTGGTTGGTTGGATGTGGTTTCATCCAGTTTAGTGATGGCAAATAGGTCCATCTATAGATCTTAGTTGGAAAAGAGCACCACCAAGAGGCTTTAGCAATATTCAGAAAAAAAAAAAAAAAACAATTTGGCAAAACGTCCAAATTAAGCCTTGATGTCGAACTCCTTGCTTGAGTGTTGTGCTTTTTATTCTTGTTAGGTCCCTGGTACAACCCTCGAGTGCAACCGTGGTGGAGTGATGCTCGAATGACTTCCTAACAGAACATAAAACCATTGTTGTGCCGATTCCCATCACCAATTGGTTTTAGAAGGAATGGTGCTCAGTGGGTGGTGCATAAGATCCTACAAATGGTATTAGAGCCTGCCAGCCTGGTAAGGTTGGGGGTTCGAGTCTCCTCTTAGGTGATACCACTGAGGGGGGATTGTTAGGTCCCTGGTACAACTCTCGTGTGCACCCGTGGTGGAGTGATGCTCGAATGCCTTCCTAACATAACCAACAGACCATAAAACCATTGTTGTGCCGTTTCCCATCATCAATTGGTTTTGGGATAAGTGGTATCTCAATGGGGTCTGAGATGCAACAATTCTTTTTGCAGTCTTCTTTTTATAACGAATATTGGTTTTCATTCTTTTAGCATAGGATTTCATAGAATCAGTTCCGCTGATCTGTATTATTAGAATTGATCTTCTAAGTCTTCTTAGTGAGAATGTGTGGTATGAACATGGAGCACCCATATAAATGTTCTGGATGCCTCCGATCTGTGTTTATTCGGAAGGGAATCACACATATAAGCACCTATTCTTGAGGCTGATGAGCGAACAAGATGAAATCAAATACTTGCATGGGTGTGTCTTGCACGCTGATTGTGGAAGTCAACTTCAATCAGAATATCTCTTGGTGGCGGAAAATTCCCACTTGTTGTGAGGAGTTATGTATTAGATTGTGAAACTTATATTTGCTTATATATCAGATTGTGGAAGTTATATTTTCTGAAAGCAATGTAGTTTATGCGGACATATGCAGCATGCTGGTTCCAAGCACCGCCTGAAGAACTTGAAAGGAATGACACATCCATATAATTATATTGAAGTTACATGCATGGCTATGATAGGGAAATATATGCTACTCTTGATCCATAAATTTTATCACCCATCTTAATGTCATATGGCTACTGTTCAGTCATTGCTGGTGATGGAACCCACATTCAATCTCATCTATACCACCATTTAATACCATCAAGACATGAAAAGCTTTATCTTCAAAATGTTTTTCTGGTTTCCAAGGTTTTAGAGGTTTTTCTATCAGTTTCTTGTTACTTCAGAGAATCTTCTTTCAGTCATCGTTGTAGCTCAGCTGGTAAAGGCACACCAAAACTGCTCAGGAGAGGCATGGTACCCAGGTTCAAGCCTCAGTGGAACAGGGAGATATTGGTTATTAGGGCCTCAAAATAGGGTGGAGGATGGGTCCATTAGTATAAAGCCAAAAAAACGAAGAAGATTTGGAGTGATATTTTAAGAAGGCAATGCATCTTTCTTCACAAGATTCCCGACTTTTCAAGGATTCCTGGGTGCTTGAGTATTAAGTACAGGGCTATAAAATTACACATATGGCTATGCTTGAGGAGACCTTCATGGGCTCAGCAATCTAATATCTTTTTGAGTCATTCTTTTTTGTAATTCTCTGATATTATTCCTAAGTATTTTGGGTAGCAGTTCTTAAAATGAAGGTAATGCTAATGCAGATTCTGATTACAGATATGCTTGACTTGATTGTAGATTCCACACAGTTGCATATCTCCAGCAAATTTGGTGGTTCGAGGTGGATGGAAAGGTTGAGTTTTGCTTCCCAGCAGGGACCTACAGCCTCTTCTTCAGGATCCAGCTGGGCCGGCCCTCCAAGCGATTTGGTCGTCGTTTCTGTAACACTGACCATATCCATGGGTGGGATTTAAAGCCAGTACGTTTTCAGCTATTGACCTCAGATGGACAGCATGCTCTATCCCAGTGTTACTTAGACAAACCCGGCAATTGGATTCATTACCACGTAGGTGATTTTGTGGTCGAGAACCCCAATGCTTTGACTGAGGTCAAGTTCTCTATGACCCAGATTGATTGCACCCATACCAAAGGGGGTCTTTGTGTAGATTCAGTGTTGATATATCCAAGTAACTTTCGAGAGAAGGGGAAGGCCTTTTGAGTTACATGTTTGTACTTTGTAGTATAGCTGTATAGGAGTTTTTGTTGGGCCCTCCATGGACCAATTGTAAGCATAGTATGGTTTTTGCCTGTGCATGTGGTTATGTCAATTTACAGATATGTAGTATGATGGCTAAGTGTATTTTCTAGCTTTGCCAACTGCTTCGCCAAGCATTGAAATTCACATGAAATTGTTTCGATATGTTTCATTCCCTTTCGTTATCTTGATCCAACCATTGAAATTGAAGGTTTACGGCTGTTGTGGATTCAGTATTATCCATTATATAATTTATGAACCAATCTTTCATTTGAAAGAGATTCCTACTGTGCCTGAGATTAGACGCATCATGTTGGTGAATATAACCCTCAAATGTAAAAGCTGCCCTTGGAATGGTTGATGGAAACTCTTTGAGCTTCACATATTAGTGCTGTTAGCAATCTGTCTTTTCTATTGCGCGCACAACAGAAGGAAAAGAAAAAAAACAGCCTGAGGGTATTGATGCCAACCGCATTTTAGATGCATCCAGAGGTGATCTGAGCTTGAAATCAGGAATTGATCTAACAAAAAAGAGAGTTGGATCCACTAAGAGTTGTTGAGACTCCTCACTCAAGAATCTAGGCGTGAAGATATTTGCTAATGAGAGTGTGATTTAAGGGAACATTGATTCTTCAACAAGACAAACGTTTCCATCATGGAAATTATGTTGGGATGGGGAAGTATCACACGATGTATTCATGGAAAGAAGGGCGTCTGAGATTTGAATACTACAAGCCAATCTATACAAACACAGCTCTCAATGGAGAGTCACTCTCCTAGGTAGCATTACATTGTACATGGAATTGGAGCTTTCCTACTCTGATATAGGTTTTCTTTGGAAATATGGCCTTAAAACAGTGCTATTGAGTATTTTGCCTTATGATAGTATCCACTAGATGACTGATTCGAAAAGGGACTATCCATTGGATGGCCTGATATGGGACTACTTATTCAATGGTTTGGAAGCAGAAGAGTGAACTTAAAATGTTGTTGGAAGCTTGATTCTCCTTTTAAACATCTGCAAATTTTGATGAAGACCCACTTCCTCGAGTATAACCTGTAAAACTGAAATTTCCCATCTAATACATCAATTGTATAAAAGTTTTCATCCTCTTGAACCATGTAAAACTTTAGTTTTTTTGCTCAAATCTGGCTATTATATTTAGAGAAGATAATTGGATAATGCCTAAAAGAGATTACAGACAGAAATATTTATCTCAAATGATTCGCATTTAGAAAGTGTTCATATAAAGCTTATAAATCAAAATCTAAATATGAACTTCTAAATGGAAAGGGTTTGCTTGCACAACACACAGAAATTGAAAATGCAGGAAATTTTGTGAGCAAAAAGCTTGCATTGGTGTGTGGTGCAAGACAGAATCATAAAAAGTAAGAGCTGGGTCTAATATGGTGCTCCACATCACATCCATTTACGCGGACTTTCCTTTCTAGTGGAGGGGAATGTGGAAGGATGAATCCTGTCATTGTCTGATGTTGAGTCCGCGTACCACCTCCATTGCAGATTGACACAAATAAAGTCAGGTTTCTATTGAATCCTTCAAAATAATTATTTAGAAATATAGTAGAAAACTATCTTCAGCATGCAACATTGGCCTCTTTGGCCATTTGAGAAAGGGTAAAAGAACTTTTAGGACCTGTTTTGCTATTTTGAAATGTTTGTAGAATGGATGAAAATCACATATTTAAATTCCAACTTGCAGAGGTATCTATATTAGCTCAACCATGGTGGGTTATTGTAAGAGTGGGTCACAAAGAAACTTCATCGTGATTGGATGATTGTTCAGTGACACAGAGATTTTTAAGTGTGCAGAACAGAGGTTCGGAACAAACTTATTTTTCCAACTCAAACATTAGATTGAGTTTTTTTGGATGAAAACAAAGAGTTCGATGTCAAATTCAATTTTACATGAGTTCAACATAGTTTCTGTTAGGCATTCTTTAATTTCATGTAGACAATTGTTTTGGACTCAAGATTAGTATCTCAATGCTAGATGTAAAAGGCCTTATGGTGAAGCAACTTTTGCTTCATCATAATTTGAACAAATGTGTATGCATCCATCCCGCCATTGGCTACAGAGCTCATGGCAAGAAACTATATATCTAGCCTTCTGAATATAAAATGTCAATCTGTGTGTCTCCCTTTAAATAGAGAAGAAAAAAAGGATCCTTTTAATAAGCAAAGTGGATGACTTCCATTAGGCATATATTCTCATTCCCACTAGGATATATGAACTAAGAAAGACCATTTTTCTATTATTGTGTGCTCTTTTCTCTCTATTATCTCTAAAGCCTTCTAAAATCCGGGCTAAGAAGGAAAGAGCTATTCAAACAACTGCTGTACATTTCAAATGGGTTTTCTGTGAGCATTGTGATTGTACACAAAGTAATTTATTAGTAGGTGTTAACTACCTAGAGGCTAAAACTTTGTGCCTATTTATTTGCATAAAATACATAAGAATTCATATCATAATTGGTTAAAAATAAAGCTCTATGGTTAAGTGACAATCAAATAAACCTTCCTTTTAAAGTAAAGTGAATCAACGGAAGATGAGAGATGAATACCCAGCCATCACCTAGTAATTCAAATGTTAGAAAAGTCAATGTCCCATCTACATTCCTACCTTATATCATTCATCCCTTACCTCATATCATTCGCACTACCTCTTCAATAATTCTTCAATGGAGTTCATTTGACAATGAATTCCTGCGTGATCTAAATCCTAATGCAAACAGGCCCTTAATGAAATTGTTGTTTTCTTCAAAATGGTTTGCTGTTACAAAGAAACCTTCGAAATTAGTACTTGTGGTGTTTCAAAAGTGTCATGGGATAGGAGTAAAGATGGATTTTTGTGTAGCTTAAAGTGAAGAAGAATGTCATTAAGATGATTTCTACAACTAATTAATCCTGTAATTTATATCCTTTTTATTTATTTATTTGTCTATTGAAGTTGGTATTTCCTCCTAAATTCATTCTGAACTGGAGAGGGAAAATCATCTAATCAAAACCTTGTCCAAAACACTTAAAATAAGGAAGAAGGAAATATAGGGTTTAAAAAAAACAAGAACTTGGTCTTCCTAAGACACTTAAATCCTTCAAAATGCCCATGTTAAAACGAAAGGAAAAAGGTGTAGTTCTCCCTTAGAAAACCCTATCAACCAAAAATGTAAAATGGTATTGAACAGTATTAATGCTGCCTCTTTTCTCGAGATTTTGGTAGGAATAGTTAGCGAAGGAAACTTAATATGATATCAGAGCCAACCGGTCATGAGTTTGAATTACAAGAAGAAGGACTCGGTGCTGCAAAAAATATGTCACTAAAAATGCGCCGACCGGGTTCCACCCAATGTGGAGTATTGAGGAGTGAGCTCCACCCTAGATATAGTTTCGAAAAGTATTTATGATGCTTCTTCTAACACCCTAAGGTTTTCGTAGGAATAGTTAGTTATGGAAACTTATAGTCTTATATCAGAAAAAAGAAAAACAAAACTCATGGTTTATTCTAATCCTGGCAAACATAGGATTAGCTGTCTCCAGACTTTTCAAACTCATGTTTTGGTCAGCAAGAACAGGGACTGCTTGCAATTTCTCTTATTAGTGATCTCTCTCTCTCTCTCTCTCTCTCTCTCTCTCAATCGCAAGGAGCGGCATTGTAGCATGTCTCTGCTCAACAATCCCCCCTCACGATGGCACTCCCGCGATTCGAACCCGTGACCTGAAACTCTGATACCACTTGTAGGATCTTATACACCCACTGAGCTACCATTCCTTCCAAAGCCAATTGGTGATGGAAGAGACATAACTCAATGTTTTATACGGCATTCGACATTACACCCGCGGGCCTATTTTTAGAGCGGTCGCAGGGAGCGACATTGTGGCATGCCTCTGTCCAATAGGGCTGCACAGAACCGGACCGCAGACCGGACCGAACCACAAAACTGGACCAGACCGGACCGGATTTGTGGTCTTAGCGGTCCAAATCCGGTCCGGTCCGGACCTTTTGTGGTCCGGTCTGAACCGGACCAGATCGCATTTCTTAAAAATAATAAAAAAAAAATTTTTTTCATATAGATGAGCCCATGAGGCATAAGCCCAACACCCATTTGTAATACCCATCATTCATTCATTTGACATTTGCCCACTTTTTAGATGTGAGGTGAAAATGAAAAAAAAAAAAAAAAAAAACGAAAAAATAAGTGAAAAAAAATGAAAAAAAAAAATGGAAACCGGTCCGGACCACTTTAAGTGGTCCAACCGGACCGGTTTGGACCGGTCCGGTCCTTCATTTTAGGCCGGACCGGAAATCCGGGTGATCACCCCTACTGTCCAACATTGGCCATTGCTTGAAGCAGGTTTTGGGCATGAGTTTATAGTTTTCTTGGGACAGAAAGAGGGAATGAGATCAGTGTATTTTAACAATAAAACTTGGCCATGTTGTGGACATAGTGGATTCTTTTGGACCAGTTTTATCAACTGTTACTGGAGAGTTTTGTGGCCGCCTGCCATCCTAATTATTGGTTTTGGGCAAGCTGTTCTGTGCATGATAAGTCCACAAAATTAGGTCATTAGGTCATCATTTCATGAGCATTTGTGAACTTAATTAGGTTTAATTGCATAGAATTGCACTTAATTTCATGATTACATGTATTTGGGGATATTTTTGGAAAAATGGTCAGAATTGGTCAAAATTCATTGAATTGCATGACTTTTGTGAAATTAGGATTTTTCATCTCATTCATCACCCCAAAATTAGTTTTTGGCTTCATCAATGCATACTTGCTATTTTTGGCATCATATCCTATTTTTGGAAAGTTTGTCATTTGGGTGCATCATTAGGCATGTAGGGTCCCATGCATTATTCATTTTTATTTTCTTACATGTAATTAATGATAAATTTATTTCTTTCAATTTGTAGGAGAAATCAACATGGGACCCACATTGATGAAATTTGAGAAGAGAGGTCAAATGAAAGTCAAATAAGCAAGCAAGGAAAGAGTCCAAGCATGCCTTGGACGTCCAACATGGGTCCCACACACACCATTGCATGCCAACATAGAAGCTTCCATTTGTGCACAACTATTCCCGGATTTTTATGGGGCAGCAACTTAAAATGGCCATACTTCTCAAACCGAGTGTCGGATCGGCGCAATCTAGATACCGTTGGAAACTCTTTTCGAGTAGATATCCGTGGAGCCCATGATTACATAAATCAGAGCTATATTGAGGAGATATGACCTCAGGAAGTTGTCTGCTACAGTTTTATGCGGGAATTGCAAGAAATCTCAATATTTGGAAAGTTTCTTCCCTCTACATCATCATGCAATTTTTACAGATATTCTTGGAATTATAAAAGGAATGTGTGTGCATCAAGAAACTTAATAAGGCAAAGAGATCTCTCAAATTTAAAAGTATTTCCAAAGAAAGAAGCTAACTTGGAGCCTAAGCTAGAATCTCTACACAAGGAAACAAGAGCCCTAAAGATGAGAGATTCTTTACTAAAAAAAAGATTTGCAAAAATCATAAAAAGGAACCAACTAAGGGAGGTGCTGAATGTCAATCACTTTGGGTAGCAATTTTGGAGGCTCTCTCTCTCCATTCCACTACCATCCACCCTCTCTCTCTAAGCCCCTTCTTCTTCTTCTCCCTCCTAATTCTTTAGACAAAGGTTGAGAGATGATGTTGAGAGAATGATGAAGAGAGAAGAATCTTGATTTTTTGTACTTCAAGATCAAGGAAAAAAACACTACTTGGATTGATTTTGCAACTTTCTATGTAAGTAATTTTCTTATTTTAGTTCTTTTATGTGTTTTGATTGGAGACAATATTTCACATGATTAGATCAAGGGTTTAAAAATAAAATAAAAATATTAAAAGTCGAGAGACTTTAAATAATCACTTGCATAATTTTTTTTCCTACTCTGAGAAGAGAGGACATTATCATCACATTGTCAATACTTGTAGGATTGTCTAGATTATAGATCTTTGGTACTACTTTTCCGCTTTTTATTTTCTTTCCACCCCTTTTGTTGTTATTTTCAAGTTAATATTCTTATTTTATTTTTTTACAAATTCTAGATTTAAAAACTCAACTTGCATCTTTCTATATTTAGTAGAAACTTTCTATTCTTGTTATTTGTATAATATATGGTTAGAAAGTGTCTTTGTGCATACTTCATATTTAGAAATTACATTAGAACGAGTTTTTGTTGCTGAAATCACAAGATTATCAACTGATTAGAAACACTAAATTCGGATCTGATAAGTGAATAGTGAAAAATCCTACACAGTTCAGCAGAATTCACCCAATTGGGTTACAAAAGTGCACGATTTAAAAATCAGGTAAATGTTAATATTTTTGTCCAAAAAATAGCAGATTTAAAGTATGGTAATTGGACTTTGAAACCCGAGAATTTCAGCCAAAAATAACCTAGGGAACTAGGGCTGCACAGAACCGGACCGCAGACCGGACCGGACTACAAAACCGGACCGGACCGGACCGGATTTGCGGTCTTAGTGGTCCAAATCCGGTCCGGTCCGGACCGGACCGATTATTCCGGTCCAGGCCTTTTGTGGTCTGGTCTGGACCAGACCGGACCGGATTTATTAAAATAATAATAAAAAAAAAAATTTCATATTGATGAGCCCATAAGGCATGAGCCTAGCACCCATTTGTAAAATCCATCATTCATTCATTTGACATTTGCCCACTTTTTAGATGTGAGGTGAAAATGAAAAAAAAACGAAAAAAAAAAAAATGGAAACCGGTCCGGCCCACTTTAAGTGGTCCAACCGGACCGGTTTGGATCGGACCGGTTTGGACCGGTCCGGTCCTTCATTTTAGGCTGGACCGGAAATCCGGTTGATCAGCCCTATAGGGAACCATGTCAACCAGAAGCTCAAACAGGGGTAGTTGGTAAGCCTGCATTCAGATTTCAGCAACAAAATAGTTCAAGTAGGCATCTTTAGGTGATCATATCTTTTTCGTTTTAAGTCCTTTTTTGGTTTTTCTTTTTTTGTTGTGTTCATGCATCATCAGAATATTGATCCCAGCCATTAGATTTAGGTTCACACCATCTTAGGCCAGTTGTGCAGTCCAGTGAAAACAGGGCTGCGCAATAGTTTCCATACTTAGAATTTTTAACAGCATGCATCATATAGTTAGAAACTTGCATAAAATTGCATTGTTAGCAATTAGGGCATTATAGATAATTCATATTTGCATAAAAATTGATTTTGGAAAGTAGGATCTAATTTAGGAAATTTTGTTTTGATTTTTTTTATATTAAACTGGTCGTTTGATTTGTGTGTTCTTTTGCAGGTTTTTAGATATTTTAGGATTGCTTAGATTAGGTTTCCTTTATTACAATAGTTCTTTTAGTGTTTTGAAAGCATTGTAATTAAGCTTTTTGTATTTAGTTATCTAATGTAATTAGTTTCTATTTAGGCCAGATTTAGTGTTTATTTAGGATAGGTCAAAGTTGGAAGTTTTCTTGAAAAGCATTGATCCCTGTGGATCGACCTGGATTTACCAGATTATTACTACAATCGTACCCTAGACTTGGGGACCGATCAGTGCATGTCCTAGCTTATAAGCTGAAAAGGTGCATCTATAATCAGTGATTGAAACAGCTGAGTGTTTTTTTCGTGAAGATGTGTATGTCTGGATCTTTTAAGGCTGTTCTGTACTTACATTTGCACTTAACTGAAAGACAGTTGTCCCTATAATCTCTATGTAACTCTCACGTTTTCTTATTAGAAACATGGCAATCCACATCTTTTGTAGGGTAATTGTGTTTAAAATTGCACAAACAGATTTAATTACTTTGGTTGTTCTAAGTTTCTGAAATATTGTATGGTTGTGCAAGCAAATATCCAGCCCTTTGATGAGGCCTGGCCAAGCTCAGCCCGTAAAGCAAGAGCTTTTCTTTTGGTTTTATAGCCCAAGGGTAGGGTAGGGCTCTATTTTTAAAAGTCCGCAACCTCGAGGGCCGAGCTAGAGCTTCACTTTGCAGGCCCGGGGGGGGGGGCAACTTGGCCCTTTGTTTATTCAAAAAAATTATAAAGAACCCCCTCTAATTAGCAATTAATAATAAAGACTTAATATTTTGTCAAACAATATAACCAAATCTTAGGTACTTTTTTTATGGATATCCACATAGGTCACAATATTGCAATCTATGTTTGATTCTATATTTGCCTAGCAGAGACATATTCTTCAATGAAAAGGGAACTAAAGTTGTCATTAATTAGACTGATTTTCACTATTACGTAAAGTACTAAAGTTTGAGAGTTTAGATGGATGGCCATTAACATTATTATTGAATTGGGTTGAACTTCAGCCACTAGCCATTGATCGATGCCATTTTTCTCATCCCCTTACTTACATGACCGTTGTTTCATTCAAGTGGACCACACATCTGAAGTTAAAAGTTTGTGACTCTAACCCATGTACAGATGTATCAAATCATCTTCATCATTCATCTTAGATAGTCAAAGTTTAATTGCTTTGTTATAAAACCCAATGGTACTGATGTTTCAAATAATTATAAGTTTGGGTTATTATAATTCAAGAGTAGTCTAATGTCTATTTGAGCCACATATACTAGTGTTTTATTTTGAGAAGATCTAATGCCTATTTGAATTAGATGGATTTGTGAAACATGCACCATTGGTCCATATTATTGCTTTATAAAAAAATATAGTACATGAGCTAGTAAACAATGTTACGACTGACTAGCAGAACCTCAACTGCAGCAATCTTAGTAATAGCTTGACGACAAACAATACCTGGTACATTACTTAAACTATCCATCTGTTGCTAGTGTGCTAAGGTCCTTAATAGAGTCGTCTAAGCCCTAATTTCATGTCACAATACTATCAAATTAGCTGTAAACCAGCCGTAATTTTTTGGTGTAATTCTAAATAATATTTTCATAAGAGAACAAAGTAACTTATTTCATACATTCTTATAGAAGTAGTACAAAAAGATTGACTTTTACATAACCAGTCCTTAGCTCGAATAAAAGAGAATTAGTATTATAATATAAACAGTTATTATATATAATAATATTTAAAAAATCATTTCTTTCGGGCATGGCCTTGGCCCTTGAGAATAGGGTAAGAGCTTCGGCATTGTAGGCCCGCCGAGGGCTCCGAAGGCTTTGACTTGACCTAGGCCTTGCCTGCATACATGAGGGTAGAGTAAGGGCTTACCCAAAGGCCCCCGCCCTTTGACAGCCCCTTCACTTTCCTAGGAGTTGACTTACTAGGGCAATAGTGGGGTAATCTTTTTCTATAAAATAAAGGAGAAGACTATTTGATACTATTTGTGGATCTTCACACACACACACACACACACACACACACACACACACACGTATATATATATATATATATATTTGATAATGCAAGGGCTCCCAGCCCTTTGGGCCAGAATAATTCCAACGGGCCCAGAAGAGAAAGCCGGATAAAATTCCCTTGTGGCCTAGTGTAGAAGAGTAGATTCGAACGCATAACCTCCGAGTGCAAACCACTCACACACATATATAGATACTCCTTTTTTACACTTTTAGCCCTTACTATAGGAAAAGTTGTCCTAACATTTTCACGAATCCGTGCAAACAACCTGGTACCTGGCCCTTGATTTTTAATGCTAAGTGTGAAATTATTGAAACTTCCATTCTATGATGATGAATTGAGGTTATTATAGACTATTTACTTAACAACACATTTTTCCCCTAAAAACCTATATCTTTATGATCTCTACGTTTAATTTTTCATGGTTAAAATTCTTTTTTATCCAACCATTCATTAAAAAAATCTTTTTCTTCATATTGTTTTGCACCTTCAAACTCTAATCCCACCTGATTGCAGGTGCTCCATTTGATTACCTAGTGTTTAAGTACTCTGTCTTTCCTTTTATTTTAATTTTTGTAGGTTTATACATGGTTGTGGATGTAACTAATGCGATTTTTACACAAAATCAATGCCCTGCTCCAATTGGGTCTCTTGACCACTAATTTGGGTTGCCATTTGGTGGGCTCAAGCATTGTCCTACCACTTAGAATGCTTATGGATATAAACAGAGCAAAGCCCACAAATTTCCGCCGTCTTTCCAACATGTGCAAAGGGAAGCTAATAGGTAAAGTAGATGCTTTGGCTAAGCAAGGGGTTAGTATTAGCAATTCCGAAGGGTAGCTCTTTGGGCCTAGGACCACGGTTTGCACCCGGAGGTTGTGGGTTTGAAACCGCACTACCACACTGGGGCCACAAGGGGATTTTATTCGGCTTTCTCTCCTGGGACCGTAGGAATTATTCTGGCCTAAAGGGCTGGAAATCCTGTATTATAAAAAAAAAGTATTAGCAATGTTTGTTTTTGCCAATATAGTGCTTTTTGCCTCTATGAGCCCCTCCATGGCCGTCAGCCCACAGGCGACAAGGGAGGACTTTTGTTCTGGATTTGGCCCTTCCGGGTGCCATTTTGTTCGATTGGGGGCCTTGTACATCCATTAATGTATTAGTCCTCCTATATTGTTCAGCTGTGATTTTCTTTACCTCTTCAATGAAACAGCCTGACAATTGCACGATTTAGAAATCATCAACTAAATCCCATTTTTCTTTCATTTCAAGTTCGAGTAGTTTACCCATCTTGGGGGTGGGTTTTGTAAGGTTTTAGAGTTGGCTAATTCATGGGTTAATGGACAAAACTGGGCTTCTTAAAGTTGTAATTCTTTTTAGAATAGACTGCACGAGTTTTGTTTGAAAAAAGACTCCTAGAACATCCTTGACAGAGGTCGCTCGAGCGGTCCTCAATTCGCTCGAGCAAACCCAAGACAGAAGCTTCTCCGTTCGAGCTTCCATTACCCTTCACTCAACCTTGCGGAAACAGGAACGAGGTCGAGCGAACCTGTGCGAGTTTCAAGTTTCCATCCGAAAACTACTTCCTGTTTTCTCTCAAGAGGCCTATTCTATTCTTCGTATCAGAACTATTGAGGCTTGTGTTTAAGCTTATTTATAGCCTTTATCTCTCTATTCCAAAGAACTTCTCATCAATACAGTTCATCTGAGAAGATTCTGAGAGATCCATCATCCCCCCAAAGCTTCTAGTTGTTGTGCTAAAGATCAAGCTTTGGTTCTAGTTCCATTCTACTCACATGAAGTAGAGAATCCTTGAAGACGACTTCGAGGAGTTTGTTCAAGCACAGTTGAAGGTGAACGACGAGTTGTCCTTAGGTTGAGTTACCAACTGGGAAAGGTTGTAAGTGTCTCTTGTAACTTTCGTTTTACAATAGTGCTTAGTTGTCTGTTGGCCTAGACAGTAAGGCCCGTGATTTTTTCCCGAGTTGGGTTTTCCACGTATAAATCATGCGTCCTTCTCGATGTGTGGTCTGGTTGCTTTTAATTGGATTTAGGATTAATTATTAGATTAACCACGTGTGGATTGATAACTAATAGAGATCTCGTTATTGGGACCTCAGCCTGTATCAAGGCCGGTTTTTCAGGTTTTGCTCCCCATATCTTATATTCAAATTATGTCCCAAATTTATCCCATGTGCATTTGTGTGAGTTTGACCGGCGCCACCCAAAAATTTATTCCCAGATAAAAGAGCTCAGGCGTTGACCAAATCATGTGCCTAAAACCTCAGGTTGGCCCACTAACTAGTGCCCTAGAGTTTATCATTTAATAGTGGGTGGGTGTGAATATTTGTAAACTAAGTGTGGGTGACTTAACCCCGAGGGGTAGCTTAGTTGGCCTAAGACCACGGTTTGCACCTGGAGGTTGTGGGTTTGAAACTGCACTACCACACTGGGGCCACAAAGAAATTTTACCCAGCTTTCTCTCCCGGGCCCGTAGGGATTATTTGAAAACCTGCGTTATAAAAAAAAAAAAAGTGTGGGTGACTTGGTTTACGTGTAAATGATTTTGCTCTTCACTTTACATTGACAGGTAAATGGATGTGTACATGATTGACAGATTGATGGGTACATGGTGTTAATAAAGTGGTATTAGGTATAAATCGATGGATACATGGTCTTAATAGCGTAGTATTAGGTAAAAATTGATGGGTACATGGTCTTAATAAAGTAGTATTAGGTATAAATTGATGGATTTGTTGGTTGGCTTACCCCTATAAATTTGATAAACGGACAAGTCACTTTCATTGTGATGACCCCAGAATGTTAACACCCACCCTCGAACATAAAAAAAAAAAAAAACCATTTCCATCATTCCATGCTTTTAATTTTAATGTCTCTAATTTTATTCCTTTCACTGTTAAATGACCCTATTTTGTAAGTTGTGTCTCAAATAAACCCAATAAAAAAGATTAGCCGAAGTACACCTAGGACCCTGTTTTTAGGCAGAATTTGTGACTGCAATAGTTCCCAGAATATCTGTCAAAGGGGAGATATTTTTAGGAATGACCATGCGATTTCCAACTTGAGGAATGGTGTAACCATAGTTTAAAATCGCGGCATGGGTCACCATATCGGCCAAATCCAAAAATTGATATGGCATCGGTATTGGTCACGGTTTGTGGTCCGTCGCGGCATGGTTTTTTTTTTTTATCCCAAGATTTTCAAAAAATTATCCAAAAAACTCGAAATATTGTAAAATATTGAAAAACAATAATTTTTTCCATTAGTGACAACTATAGATCAAAATATGAGTCCCCTTAAGTCATAACATAGTGCATTGTTGTCTTAACTAAATTGTAAAAGATATATTTGTAATTAAATAAATTTACATATATATACTAATGTAAGTGAAGAAATCACAAATTTTATGAAATGCAATCATAATTATGACTAATGAGCTATCTATTAGTGTCAAATTTAAGAAACTAAAGCTTTCACTCACTCAGTACTCAATACATCTATGCCAAACTAAGAAGCCACAAGTATTTTAAACACACTTCAAACAAATTTGAGTAACTATTTTGCGAAGATCTATAAGATTTCAACAAAGTTTTCAGTTTATAAAACCCTAAATAGTAAATCTAGCCTTAACATGTATAAATCAAAGAGAATGAAATGTGATGATGCCAAAATAGGGTTTCGGACACCACCGATCAAGTAATAAATGCAGTAAATGCAATAATTAAAGAAATGGGAGATGGGATTATAGTGGTTCGGTCAAGATGACCTACGTCCACTGTAGAAAGGCAGAGATTGCCTGTGGTGTTTTACTTCCTCAATGATTATTACAAACTAGAGGAATACAAACGTCGAAGTGAATGGAGAGAGATCCGTCCTCCTTGAAGTGCTGGTGGTGCTCCTTGATTTATAGTCCTCCCCTAACAGATGGGGACGACTCTTCAGCAACGTTCCTCCTTGGAACCCTCGAACTGCCCTCGCGCTGGAGGAGGCAGGTGAGGAACTGCCCTCGCGCTGGACGAGGCAGGTGCGATATTTCTCCGCAGGACCTGGTAGGAGCGGGATTGCTTCCGAAGCAACGTGGCTGCCTTGACTTGGTCTCTTCGTGGGCTTGGACCTGAGCTTCATCCTCATGGGTTGGGTCATTTGGGCCTGACTCATCAAAATGTATCCACAACAAAAGAGCATGCAATACTCATTTCTAAGCTATTTCTGAATAAATCTTTTTAAAAAGATTAAAAAAAGAACTCAATACTCATCATGGTAGAGTTGTTTATGATTTTTCCAGATGAAATCCAAAAAAAAAATGACTTTTTAATGGCTGGAAAGAGAACTAGGTGTTGGGAAAGATGAATGATAGCAATTGATATATTTGGAAAGAGAAAGAAATGAGTAAAAGAGGAGAAATGGAAAAAAAGTTGTAAACATTGTCGCCCAAAATATCAGGCAGTATATCAGCCCATACCAATATTCTGAAATATCAACCGATAAATTCCAATAATTTTAAGATTTTTTGCCAAGTAGAGACCGCGATCGGTACACTTACTAATATCGAAACGATATAAGCCAAGACCGGTACGTATTGGCCAATACAAAGAATTTGAACCATGGGGGTAACCCTGTGGCTCATCTGATCCCTTGTGAGAAGTTTAAGCCCTCCCCCATCCAACCCCACCATACCCACCAGGCACACACTCACACCCTGCACTTGTTCATGAGCCCTTTTCATTAGAATTGCCTTTAACCCAAAATTGTCACTCATTTAAATTCAGTAATCCCCCAAATGAGCATGTGAGATTTGGCAGTCATCCAAATTTTGTAAGTCCCTCAATGGTGGTGTTGGCAAACGTGTCCTCACGTGAAATCGCATGTAGGTGGGTACTCATGTAACAGATAATACGCTTCTCGCTTATGGTAATAACTTTTATTGGATTTTCCATCAAATTTAAATCTTAGCATCCCTATCTTAGATAAGTTTCCTAATTAGTTGAGAAAATCTCTGTAAAGATAAGTTTTCTAAATAGGGAGGTAAATCTCTCTCAAGACTCAAGTTCCTTGAAGATAGAAAGAGAAAAAAGATTGCCAACCATCTTCTAGTTTTACCATCAAAGTGTCTATCGATCTTATCCCTCACCTCAGAGTGAACTATACAATAAGGCTCTATATTTCCATACAACTTAGAAAAAGGCTCCTGCCTCCCTTGACTAACGGTCCAATTGTATAAAAAGGAATTATACTCTCCAAGGTACTGTTTTTGGCCTATTCATCCTTGAGAAAAACTCAAATGACTCAAATAATGATTTTCTCAAAATCCCCATTTTCACTCCTTTTTGGGCTTTCATATATCATATATATTGAAATAGATCCCATTTTACTCTATTTGGACGTTATTCACCATTAAATTTTATCACAAGAAGTTTGTGCAGCATGTAGTCATTGAACTTTGAGGACATAAAATTAAGGATTAGGATCATTTAATTTGATGATATTATATATTTTCCTAATCCATATCCACTCTTGTTTCATTTTTTTAATGAAATCTCCCTTTAATTAACGATCGACCTATGTCAAAAGTAAAGTAAAATTACTCTCCAATTTATCATTTAAGATCGATTCATCCCTACAAAAACTCAAATGACTCAAACAATGATTTTATCAAAACACCCGTCACATAATTCCTTTTTGGACTTTCATATGGGGGCCGCCTTTGATCAATCATGCCCATTCACACACACATGCAAGAACCTTGAGTTGAACAAGTCCCATTTGACGCTATTGTGGACATTATTCACCATTGGATTTTATCATAAAAAGTTTGTATAATATATAATCATTAAAAATTGATGAGATAAAACTAAGGGCTAGGATCAATTGATTATACGTATTTTCCTAATCCATATCTAAGCCTTCTAATTGCCATTCCTCCCTTGTTCATCATGCGTCTACACTTTCTCCATCTAACTTGAGTTGAGTGAGTATAATTTGCAAAGCTTAAATAAAAGGTATCCTTGTCATTCATGGATAAAAGCTAACAATTATTGGTTTCACTATTAGTAAAAATACAATATATAGGGGCCCTTTTAGGTTGTCTAAAAATGTAAGGGTCTTTCTGTTTAACCCTAGTTATATTAAAGAAAGGTGAGTTGGTGACAAAGTGGTGGCGTTAGATCATCAGGGCCGGCCCAAGGGGCAAGTGGGAGAGGCCGCCGCCTTGGGCCCCCAATAATTACAAATATTTTAGGGCCCTATATTATTTTATGTATTTGTATATATATATGTGTAAATATTTAGTCTAATATGTAAATTGAAAGTCCCAAATTAATAACACATGTGTGTAAATATTTAGCCCAATAAATAAATTAAAAGGCCCAAATTTAAAGCCCACCTTATTTAAAATAACCATTATTTAAAAAGCCAAACTTAAGGGCCACCATCATACCACCATAAGATAAGACTTTAAAAGTCAAACATGGGCCCACCACCAAAAGATAAGAATGGATGGTACTTTTCCAAATGCATGGATAGCTTATAGAATTTTGTTGACCATACCGGTTACTGTTGCCTCTGGAGAAAGAAGCTTTTCAAAGTTGAAGTTCATAAAAAATTACCTTCGGTCGACTATGTCACAAGAAAGGTTAAATGAGTTAGCTATGATATCAATTGAAAAAAATATGGTAGAAAAACTTGATTAATTATACAAGTTTGATTAGTGACTTTGCAGCTAAAAATGCGAAAAGATCTTGTTTTCAGTTAAATTTTTTTTTTTTTTTTTTTTTTGTTTTAGGTTTATTAGCCTTGCTTTTTGGAAGTGAATGTTGGTGTGTGAATTGTAGGCTTTTGGCCAGGGTGAGTAGTTTAAGAGAACTACATTGTGCTTGATCCTTGGGATTAAATATAGCCTCCCTCGGTATGTAGGCAATCCTAAAATTATATAAATGCAGCACTTTTTTGTAAAAAATATCAATTTTTTTTTAGAAAATTGTAATGAATTAATTTTTTTTTAAATAATTGTATAAGAGTCCCATTTTTTAGAGGTCGCCTTGGGCCCCCTAAACGTCGGGACGGCCCTGCATATCATACATGGTTGTCAACGTCCATTCAACCTGAGATTTTGAACAACATGCCCTTAATCAATGCCTCTTGTAGTTTACAGGACTAGTGGATCACAAAAACTTGCTACTCAATATCCGGATCTCTCACACGTTACATCTTTTAGAAAACTATACACCACCCACCATATCTTCTTCTAAAATGATCGAATTACCCTCAAGTGCTGTCTGACGATCCAACCCTATCTGTGAGAGAGGGCTTAATGTCCTCTCACCATGCTCTTCGTAGCTTTCAACAAGGAGCTAGAATATATCTTCTGCAACTATTGCAATAGGGAGCTCCACGTTTTATCTAGCTAGATATTCTCTACAACTAGTGCAATAAGAAGTTCTGCCTTTTTATCTATGGACATGCGGCAGAGTTTGTAAAGCCCTCGTTTCGATCCCTACTTGGAGAGGACTTTGAATTTAGTCATAAAAATAGTCATATGTTTCTATTTTAACAATTTCTTGGTAGCCTTAAATTGAAATAGTTGCAAAATTCATTGGACATGAGATTTTGTAAATATTTAATCCATAAAAACCATTTGTAGTTGACAGGTGGCCCCTTGAAAAAAAAATATTTACTCAATGGTCACACTCTTTGAAGCTTTCAACAAGGAGCTAGATATCCTCCACAACTATTGCAATGGGAAGCTTTGCCGCTTGTTTGTTTGTAAGGAGGAGCTAGTATAAAGAAATAAAATTGAGTATTAAATAAAGATGAAAAGAACAAAAGGAGTTATAGGGAAAAGCACTTGTGTAGTCATTTTGTTGTTATTTAGAAGTATTTTTTTGTCATTTTGTGCTTTTGAGGAGTATTTTATTATCATATTGTGCAACTAAAAGTGTCATTTTGTGATTTCCCCTCCAATTTGCTCTACTTTTTTATTTTGATTTGATACTCAACTTTATTTCATTTTAAATCTTCTCACAAACAAACAAGCCAAACATGACATTGTGGCAAAAGTTATGAACCCTCCCTCCCCCCAAGAGAGGGTTGTGAATTTAGTCATAAAAAAAAGTCATGTGGTTCTAAGTTAATTATTCATTTGGAAACCTTAAGGAGTCATTTATCTGTACACATTTACATATGTAAATGGAGAATATGCATAATATTTATACATTAGTCATGTTTGTATACAATTATTTACGCATCTTGTGTGTAAAAGTGTGAAAATGGGCTAATTTTCACACCAAGATTTTCACACCTATTGAGGTGGGAAAAAGAGAATACCAAAACACATGGAATTTCAAACAACATAGTTGGAGGCAGACGGTTTGGTTTGGGAAATTTTTGTCAAATAGGTTTTGGGTTCAAAACCACCCTCAAGCGAAATAAAAGAAGCTTCAAAATGAAGAAACCTATGAACGAAAATCCTACCCTAAAAAACCTTTCTCCCTGCGTGAAAGTAAGTTCTCTTTCTCTCTCTCTCGCCTTGTTTTACCAAAAAAACTATGTAAAACCTATTTACTTTCTAGGCTTATTCTTTCATAATATCGTTTCTTGCAAATCCTTCGGGGTTTAATTCTCTATCTTCTCTTAGCCTTTCTGATTTTCTTTTACACATGTAGTTTGCATGTTCCATTTTAAAATTCTGAATCACATGTGATTTTGTTGTTTGGAGGTTTCATTTGATTTCTAGAGTTGGGTATACAATGCTAGTTGGTTATTCATGGTGGGTGAATATTCCTAAGTCAAATAAAAAAACCAGTGGGAGCCCACGGAGAGCCCACCATATGCAATAAAAATACAAGAAATGAATATAGTATTTTTAAAATAATTGTACTTAGAGTTGAATACAAGAAATATCAAAACCAGTTGGAGCCCACTGAGTGCCCTGCAAATTTTCTGAAGTTGACTCTAGAAAAATTATGCGTGCAAACTACGGCCAACTAACAAAATAAATCTTCTCAATTTGGCTCCTCTAAGCTTGGATTCACTAGAAATTTGTGAGACTCAGGTGAGATTTACCTATTGAAAATCTAAATTACTCACCTTTTAAGAGATTGGCTAAAGTTTAATACAATTGTAATTGAGTCTATTGTAACTTTGACCGCATATAAAAACATATTGGCAAAGTTGTTACAAAAAATTCATTTATTATTTCTCGATCTGTTTGACAAGACGAGAGGGGTTGTTTATTTTTGGGATTCTGCCCGTACAACTGCCGTAAGACATAACATTCATTCACCCATCATCGGTTGAAGTTAATAAATTTCCACAGCATTGTTCGTACAATATACTAAAATCGTGTGTATCACACAATGCGATATCCTACATCTATATGATATCACACTTTTATTGAATGAACAACTCTATGGAAGTATTTAAATTTCAACCGTTCAAGAATAAATATTAGGTATACTAACAGTTGAACGGTCAAAACCCCTTTAATTTTTTGTGGTAAGAAGAGTATGTTTTGGACAGTAAAAGAGTCTGAGAACATACTTAGCTCAAGGTTGGAAAGCTTCGCAAGTCAGTTCTTCACTCTCCCTAGTCATCTCATTTCGACAAAGGCCACGAGTCAAATACATGGGAGACTCATCAGTCACGTCACCCCATTTTAATAAGTTGCTTCATTCTGTACCATTTGATAGGTACATCTAACTTTTAACGACTAATTTTTATCTTTAAGTAATTATGGATGAGGTTTCAAGTTGGCATTTTAAAAATGATACATTCGAAACTTCTATTTAGTCTTTTACATTTAATGTTTGGATTAATAAATTATGTTGTATGCAATATTTTTCTTTTATTGTTCCACATTATAGTATTTTTACTGCATGTAAAAAATTATTATTATGAATTGATTACCATGAATGCATGTAAATAAATATATATTGATATTTTATAGGTATTTGATTTATTTTTAAATATATTTAAAGCAAATATAACCGGTCGAGTTTCCACATTCTCCATATTGACTCTATCTTAATTAAATTTTTCGTATTAAACAAGTTAAATTTGAGCCACGAGTTTTCCAACCCTCAGCGGACATAAAACAGTCTGTGATGAAAGTGATGGAAAGGGAGAATCCATCAACATCATCCTTGAGTTAATGCAGGCACTACTCTACTCGGCATACATCTTTATCCTTGTTGCCCTCCCCAGTCTCCATCCACGTTATCTTGTGAGTTTGCAATTAACTATTTTATATTCTTATTAATAGTCTTTATTTTCAAGGAATAGCCCACTCATGCACCAATACTAGTAACTCACATCCTTGTGAAGCCAAGAATTAGATGTGAAAATGATATTGATCGCTCAGTTTTAACCTGAAAAATATTTCTAGCCATACACTTTAGCGAAAGTGGTTAATTTGGTTGGTACAAACCACCTTGTGGACTCCACTTCAACTATTTTTTTGCCCGATGGCTGTTTTAGAATAAAACTTCGATACATTAATTGAGTTAGGCTCAAAATATTTGACCTTATTTTGATAGTAGAAACAATTACCGAGTAAGTTTAGTAACAGGTTAGGAATATGTGGATTTCATGATTCTTCACTACCATTGGAATAAGGATTCTTTACCGAAAATTTGCATAGCCGAGGATTTCACATTGATACCGGTGTGTATCAATGCATATAGCTGAGAAAAATGGAGTTCGTTGTGCAAATCCATAAAATGTGAGGATTTTCAAATCTTATGAAGGGATGTTGGATATGAAAATCCTCAAACTATAAGATTTTCATTCATCCAAATCCTCAAAATTTTACGATTGCTAAACATGAGTTTTTCACTGCTTAATGGAATTTGAGAATCTTTTCCCTAAAGATTTAGTTGCCACATGGAATTTAAAAATGTATGACGAGAAAATTCCCCATGAAGAGGAAAAGTTATTATGGTTTATTGTGTCATCTACTTTTCCATTTGCAATACATTTTTTTCTCAAGAAAACAAGACACATTATTTGTTTTTTTCTAAATATAGAGGATTTGGGTTTCACGTGAAGAGGAAGAAAATCCAAATTCTCTCTCCTAGGGTATGTTTGTTTGGGCAGTTTGGAATAAAACGAAAAAAAAGGAGGAGGGAGTTGAAAAATAAAAAGAGAAAATGATAATTGCTTTAAAGTAATATCACCATTTTTTTTATTGGTGGCAGGGAAAGTCTACTGTAATCTCAATTCAATTAGAGAGATACAAAATTCAAATTGAGCAGGTAGAAAAAAATGTTACAACTGTAAAGGGTCAAATTTATGTACTTATGATGGTTTATTACAGGACCCACTTAAATCAAATAAATGTGAGCCCTACGCATGTCAAAATCATGCAATTACATGCCAATATGCTATCATTGTGGTGGTGCTTAGATCTTTTATCAAATAAAAGTGGCTAACGGGGCAATTTTGGATGATGTATAATCATCAAGCCAAATTGAAATAATGGTCATCTATGAGTCCGGATGTGACTTTAGGGGGTGTTTGAATAAAGGTAGAATATAATATGATTAAATTTAAATATTGTAAGATTTTATTATCACATAACAAAATAGTATCATATTATAATATTGTGTCATTTATGGTGTTTGGTAATTCTACAAATTTCAATATATATTTCAAGTGTTTTGCTATTTATAACAGTTTCATTAGATGATGCATCGAAACAATAAATGAATAGAAAAACATGGATGATTGATCGAGTGGGAACCCACTAACGAGTAGTCACACTAGAGTGATTTAATACTAGTAACCACAGTAGGGCCCATTTAATTAGAAAACCATTAGACTAAATGTTAATAACCACGAGCAATATTGTTTAATCAATGTGGGTCCACCAAATGTTAATAACCATAATATAATACATCTAATGGTGATTATAACGGAGAACCATGTGAGTGTTGAACATCATTGAGAAATCCATCTATGAGAAATAAATGTAAGACCCATTTAATGCTAATCATCACATTAACCAAGCTAATTATAGTAATCATGAGGGCACCATTAAACAATATGACTCATTTAATGATGGCAAACTAGTAATTAGTCCTACAATCCAATATTGGTAATTAGTATCGGACCCATATAAAGTTGGTAGTATGGGACCCACTTAATGTTGGTAATCGTGGTAGAAATTATCTAATGTGATATTTGTAGGACCCACCTAATATTAATAATCAATAAAAAAAAATTATGTAATTATGACAGGGCTATGGGACCCACATAAAATTTATAAATACTAAAGGGCTCATCTAATATTGAGTCATTGTAGGATTCCTATAGAAACGATCAATATTTAAAAAAAATGCAGTGGGCCAAACCCTTGTTTTGGTTAGTTGTCTTAATGAAATATTATTTTATACAGCATATAGTTGAATATTATAACGTGAAGATTTTTGTAAGAAAGTGAGATATTGTAGAATACTTTCTAAGTTATCCAAACACTTAGGATTTAGGTGGGTAGATTATATTCTAAACTATGATATAATATAACAAAATCTTTAGAAATATATAGTTTCCAAACACCCCCTTAATTTACAGAAATTCTGAGTTAGAGGAGTGGAATTCTATAGTGGGCTCCGATCAAATTTTAACTGTCATAATAAATTCTTCTAGGTATATGGGGTATTATTAAATTTTATATAAATCTTAATTTTCACCACCAATACGAATGTTTAGGGGTGTACATGGGCGGTTCGGATCGATTTAATGAGGAAATTACCACTCAAACTGAACCTATCGGTTTTCTATTTTTCCAAACCGAAAGTAACCAGTTCGGTTCAGTTCGGTTACAATTTTTTTATTTTATTTTATTTTACAAAAAAATGGCAGTTCAATTGGTAAGAGACGTTGGCCTTCAAGTAAAGGACTGAGGGTTCGAGCATCCTTCAAGTAATTTTTCATATTTTTTTATATATTTTATAAAAAATATATATTTATATGATTGGCTTGGTTCGATTTGAACGGTTTAACCGCACTTTAAAACCGAAAATCGAATCGAACCGAACAGTTTGAAGGAAATCTGAACCGTAACCGAACCAATCTTCTAAAAAACCGATCTAAGCCGATTGGTCTGCATCGATTTAGCGATTTTTTTGTGCAAACAACCAATCCAATAAAGGAATAAACTTGGATTGACATAAGTTTTTAGGATACCTCATATACCTAGATGTCGTGGATTTTGATATGATATTCAAATAATCTCGATTTCGATAGATGGGCTCCATTGTGGAGTTTCACTAGGTTAAAGCCTCGGCCATACGGCTTAACTCTAGATTATCCATCCAAGTATAGGAACTTTAAATGGGCCCACCCCATAAAAGGAATTAGGCTAGATAATGAACTTCACCCATAAAAATCAATGTCATCTGTCAAATCCCCACCAAATATTACCACCACCACCATCAGAGTGCGGTGTCTAGAAGAAAATACAAACAAACACAGATCCACGTAGACGCATGCCACGTGAACGGAACATCCGGCCGAGATGATATCACGACCGTTCATTCCGCGATGGGAGACGCAATATGTTTCGGACGGACACGAGTCCATAAAAAACGTCGTTTCAAGGTAATCGCATTGTCTGCCTTCCTCATCTCAACCTTTTCTCATCTCAGAAACGCACGAACTCGTGTCGGTGGAGCCAAGGACCGGTCTCTCGAATCCTCCTCTCCCTCTATAACGATTCTAATCGATTCTCTCCTCTTATCTCTCGCATTAAGGTGTTCCTGATTCTCTCTCTCTCTCTCGCTCTCTTTTCATTTGATTTTGTTTGTTGGGTTGGTTTTTATCCTTTGTTTTTCTGAATTGGGGTGCGTTTTTTTGCAGTGTTCTTGTTCAATGGTTGAATAAATGGTCAAAAAGATTTGATTTTTACAGTTTTTTGGGGGAAAGAAGAAATGGGTTCGACTCCTTTTGGAAGGTTACTTTTTTTTTTCTTTTTTTTCATAGAATGGGAAGATCAGACGGGCTTGATTGTGGATGTCTCGGTTTTTTTTTTTTTTTTTTTTTTTTTTTTTTTTGAGAAAAATTTTTTATGAGAATTTCAGGTGGGTTGGAAAAGTTTTGATCTTTTTTAATTAAGAAAAAAATTTTTCAGTTGGGTTTGACTTTTTTGGAGTTGATCGAGTGAAAGGAAGTTTCTTTTTGGTTTTTTGGGAAGTTCTTACGGTTGAGGATGTCGAGTTGGGGAGGAGAAGAATGGTTCTGTAGGTTTTTGGTTTCAATAATGTTATGCAATTCTTATTATTGTTTTGCATTTTATTTTGTTTGATTCTGATATCAGATCTGTTCCTACCAAAATAATATTGATAACAATATGGGTATGTTTGGCAAAGGGATTGTAGGAATTCCTAGAATACAATATGCTTAGGTGGCTATGGATTAGAGGATTTGGGGAATGAAGATATCAATGGTGAAATTGTGGGGTGTGGAATATCTTTTAGAATTTGGTGGAATTTGATAAATTCCTTTTACTACAAAATACAGATTTTAAGGGATAGGAATTTTCCTTGTCCCCTCCTTCCTCAGGATTTGTGAGCTTTTCAACCCAAAATTCCAACAAAACAGACCTTTAGACCCTTTTTTTTCCCTGGCTGGGTGATGTGAATTTGTGTTGGTAGTTCTTCTGCTAATGATTCTATGTTAAGACTCAGAATTCTGTGCAATGTAGGTGGGTGTTTGAGAAGAAGGGAAGGTGGCTTCTTTCTTGAAATGGAAAATTGTGGGGACTTCTTGGAGAATCTTGGAATCGACGTGTCAACAATCGTGCTGACACAATTAGATGATCCCTCGGATATTGTTCGCGTGAGTTCAGTCTCATGCAGCTGGCGCCATTTCGGTATGCTACTTTTCTCGACCTGAATTTACCTTTTTTGTTTATAAATTACATGATTATAGAACTGTTAATTTATGAATCTTGCAGCAATAGTTGAGGTCTTGCTATTTTTTGGTTTTTGCAAACTAGTGTGAAGTTTCCAAAATGATGTGATAGAATTTTGGCCATGTTTTGATACCTTAGCCCCGGGCATGTGTGTAAGAACAATGAGACTGTCTTGGCTGAGCCCTGGGAAACTATATATTGCCAGTCCAATAGGTGCATAAAAAAAAGCATCTGGCAGTAGAGAAACGGAAGAATGAGACCATAGATAGAGTAAGAAAGTAAATAATCTTGATGTAACTGCTTTATCCGTTTGCACATGTTATCTACCTAATTTACTTTTCCTTGATCTATTTAGAATATTGGATGTATCAATGCATCCATGTCAGTGGCCAGTTGATCTTAGTCATTTGTACAATAGCATGGTTAATAATATGATAGATTTGGGCATGCATTGAATGCTTTATCTATTGCAAGTTCAATGGCATGTAGAAGGTAATGGGTATTTGATAATAGAGGAGATGAAAATGATAGATACCAATGTAAATTGAGAGACTATGGTCTTGTATTAACTGCTTTATTCATTGGACTTGCACATTTCTGAATTCATTTACATTTTTATGCATCTGTGCCAGTGGCCAATGGATGATGGATTTGATATCATTTGTGATATTAAGTAACACATTCCATTGTCCTTTATGTTTGAGAGATGAAGAGTCAGTGCATCATTTGATGATCCATTGTCCTTTTTCTTATAGAGTTTGGATTGTTATTATTAATCTGCTTGATGTGAATCGGGTCATGCCAAAGACTATGGAAGATCTTTTTCTTCAATGGAGTTTAGGTAGCAAATTTGTTTGTGGCTAAATTTTATGGAAGTCAGTTCTTTATGCTACTTGTTGGAAGCGTTGGAGGGAAAAGAATAACATAGTTTACTGCAATCAAAGTAAATAAGTGATGGAGATTGCTCAATCTATTGTTTGGATGGTGTTTGAGTGGGTTAGTAAGCGAAAGAACTTTGTCGGTGCCTCTCTAGATAATCTTAATGGATCTTGGGCTCCTTACCTTGAGGGAAGTTATCATGGTAAAGTAGTGTGAAGAGTTCTATGGCTGAATTGCATTTTCATTGGAGTTATTTTCATGATGTTCATTGAGGCAGTATTGGTGGCACTGTTGCAAAAATCGGCCTAGGCGGCCGCCTAGGCGCTAGTCGGCTGTCACCGCCTAGGCGGCGCCTAGGCGCTAGGAGGGGATTAATCAGGATAAGCGGGGATTAATCGGGAATTAATCCCTATTCCATGCCCACCGTCTAGCGTCCGCCTAGCGATTTTTACAACATTGATTGGTGGAGTAATTCAGGATTGTGAGGGCATGGTGATTAGAAACTATTCTGGACCTGTGGATTCTTTGAATGCTAATGAAGCTGAAGACTGAAGTCAATGTAATTCTTGAAGGTGATTCTTTTTCAGTCATTTAGTGGGACTCTGGAAAGGCTTGTCATCCTTGGAGATAGGCAGATTTGGTGAAGGAAGTGCTGGATATTTCTAATCGACTTGGAGCCTTGTTTCATCACGTTC
Organism: Litsea cubeba; assembly: GCA_012931725.1. Taxonomy (NCBI): domain Eukaryota; kingdom Viridiplantae; phylum Streptophyta; class Magnoliopsida; order Laurales; family Lauraceae; genus Litsea; species Litsea cubeba. The sequence continues at coordinate 60,888,463 of CM022953.1, forward strand.
ATAGGGAGGCGAATGTCGTGGCAAATGCTCTTGCTAAGGAGGGAGTTTTTCGCACTTCTATTATTTTTGACGTCTCTTGTTTTCTCTATCCCCTTTTTTGTTTTGTCGAGTTCCAGCTTGGATTAAGTGGTTTCTCTGCTTAGTCCTCTTTGTTGTATTTTTTCTAGTGAAATTAGATTTACTGTTTAAAAAAAAAACTATACTTACTTACCTTTCCAAAAACAAAAGACAACTTGGCCGTGACTAGGTCAAGTCTGTACTATATAGCTCAGCTTCTTAGTTCTTAGCTCTTGGCCAACTCGTTGTTACACATAAACTCAGCTAAGTTGATGCTAATTTCAATGTATGCTTGACCCCCTTTTTTCTTATTTGGCCCCTCAAAAATGAGTTGACTCGGCTGAGTGCTGATTCAACTCAGCCAAGTCAAAGCAGATTTCATTGGATGCCTGACTCTCCCTGCTATTTAACTTGGCCCCTCTCAAAAATCATTGGTTCCTGTTGTGTCTACTCATTCAAATTCTCATGGACATGATTTTGTCGAGCTCTTGTGCCTTAGCATTCCCTTTCCACCCACTTTTTTCTTCTTCCTTTTTTTTTTTTTATTTCTACATGGAGGACTCAGACTCACATACTCTTGGTGTCCCTAACCAGCTGGCTGATATATTAGTTACAAGGGTAGTTACTTTCTATGTGCATATAGTGTAACATGTTGCATAAGAACATGGTGCCGAACATATATATCACTATATATTGGTGAGATGTTAAATAGGATTAATGTGGAAGTTCAGATCTCTTTGACAGGGTTGATGTAGGATTAGTACCCTGTTGTTTTTGGTGATTACCTGCTTTGTTTGTTTAATGTTTTGTGTTTCTTTTCTTTTTTTCCCTCACTTCTTTTGCTTTCTTCGACTAAGCAATGATAAAAGTGATAGGGTGAATATGTTATTTTTATGGATCGCACAGTACATATAAATCTCTGAACTACTATGTAAATGTCTTGCCAAATCTTTTTTTCCTTTGAGAAAATGAATAGGATCATGAAACTCTATTTATCTGGTCATACCCTTGTTCTGAATTATGGTGATTGATGTGTGTAGTTACTTCTTTCTTGTAGCTCTATACAGATGGTGGTTTTGAATTTAGCACAGTTATATTTGCTGAACTCCTAAATGAAGTATTGAAACAAGGAATTGTTTTGCAGTAATTGAAAATCATTTCTGTAAGAAGTTGTGCATACGGTTGTTTCCAGAAGTATCTCGTTTTACACGTGTTATTGAAGTAAGCAATTCAATGGAACCTACAGAAGAGGTTGGAACTAGCAATTCAGTTGCATGGGAGAGTCTGAAAAGGGACCACAGAATCTATGCCCATTTAGCTCAATGTCTCATGTCTCCATTGACAATGAAGGATTGCATTGAAACTTCCATACGTGCTTCAAGTACTGATAATGATCCAGAAGAGAACATTGAGAATACGTTAGATCCAAGAGAAAGGGTGGATGGGAGGCCTTCCTATTGGTCAAGCACAGGCAAAGGTGATCCCGAGGTGCCCGAGACTCTAACATACAAACTGAGGTCCCAGTTGTGTGTTATCAATGAAATCAACATAAGGCCGTTCGAAGGTATCCTGATTCTTCCATATGAACTCCACATGTTTTGCATCCTCTCTGTAGTGATTTTCTTTACTAATTTTTTTTTTCAAAACTCAGCAACCTTTCAGTATGGCCATCCCATTTATTCATCAAAAGCTGTGAGATTTAGGATGGGCCATCCCAAGGTGCCTTTGGATTGGATAAGCAGGAGAGAGTTTGTGTCAGGTTGCACTGATGACAACTATGTTTGGACATATGTCTCTCCAGAATTTCCAATGGTACAGGTAAATTAACATGATTGGAATTACTTATCTTCTGGCGTTTGGTCTCTATTACACTTAAAATTGTGACCATATCATGTAACATCATCCAACAACTGCTGAGAACCTCAAGGTGGAGAACTTTTAGTAAAATAGTTGGGTCATTGCATTTTCTTTGTATCTCTGTGCCCCAAATGCTTCTGCTGTGCTTTTTGAAGCCTTCTTTTCTTTTCAATTTTTCCATTCGGCCTTGGGTATGAATATAATGTCTCTCTTTAGAATCTGAAGGAGAATTGTGAGCTCTGAATTTGCAATTATTTCCAAGAAGTAATGTTTAACTCTTTTGAAGGAGAACTGTGAGCGCAATTATTTCCAAAAGTAGAGATTTAATCTTTTGCATGGCATGAGAGAGAGAGAGTTTGGTGGGGGGGGGGGGGGGGGGGGGGGGGGGGGGGGGGGGGGGGGGGGGGGGGGGGGGGGGGGGGGGGGGGGGGGGGGGGGGGGGGGGGTGGGGGGTGTTCCTTTGACACAATAAGATGGAAAATAACAAGTAAATTAGTTGGCTTTGCATGGTATTTGTTGCTTCATTTGCCAACATGAACATGTTAGAGTAAGAATCTCAATCAACACCAAATTAGGTTTGCTGCAAATAGCAGAAACTGCACTAGATTTTCACTTCACGTATAAATTATCCACATCTGTTTCAGGCCTGAAATGATCCAACCATTAGTCTTGGCAAACATTAGACACACTTCCACACTCCTCAAGTCACCCCAATTGTACCTTAAAATCTATGGCTTTCTTTGTGGAGTAAGCATAGTCAAGCACAATTGCACCTTTTTTGGCAGTTAAGTGTAATTGCACATTTGCACGTTTTGATGGTGAAGATTGCTTTACTCTTCCTTCCTTTCTCCTTTATTTTTCTCTTTTTATGTTGGAGATGGAGCCATAGAAGACATGATGAATTGGTGAAATTCATAGGTATGCCACGCCAGTTTTATCATATTAATGCTCCTCTAAAGGCTGACTGGTAGTGGTTTGCGAGTGTCCTATGTAACTTATCTCTACTTTTTTTTCCTTTCCCCACTTCTTTAGTAGCTTATTCCATGTTGTTTCATGTATAGCTTGTAAATGGGTGCACGCATTTTCCTGTAGCATAGTCCAGTGTTGTTTTCCGTGTTAACCCAATTGAGCTGGATATTGGGGCAGGTCTTTTGAATCTGATCCAGATTTGTCACGAATCTTGGTTCCTTGTTTTTTGGTGAATCCTCATGGACAGTGGCGGAGCCAGGATTTTCTTGGAGGGGGGAAAAGGGGGAGGGGGGTGGGCAAGGATGATTGACCAATAATTTAAAATGGACCCACTTATAAAAACTCTAAATCATTAAAAAATGCCCGCTTCCCTATAGTCTTTATGAGATTTCACTTGGGTCCAATCAGAATGGTAACTTTTGAACACTTAAATAAATTATTATATATTTAGTAGAATGCTTAGATAAAATAGTATAAAGTATAAATATTTTGCAGAGATGGATCTGACAATAGGCCTACATTATTTTAGAATAAAATTTCTCAAAAAAAAGAAAGCGATTCTCTTGTAAGCCAAAAATGATTCCAAGCTTCCCAATGTAAACTATGCAGTAGGAAAAAGAAAAAAAGAAGAGAAAATGAATCATAGAAGACGGCCTCCGGTTCCCCTCAAATGACACACATTTAGGGTGCGTTTGTATAATGCCTCATTCAATGGAATCGGAAGGAGTTCCGGCGCCTTCCTCGTTACCATTTGGTGCGGCAAGGATTCGAGATTGGAAACCATCATTTTAAGCATTTTTTCTTTAATAGAGAGGATCTGGACTTCCTACCTGGCATGGTAGGAAAGCGGTGCCACAGAAGAGGAAACACATGGTTTCCTCTTCCACGGCCTTTACCAAACATACCCTTTGATTGATATCTTCTTCTAAAAACTCAAAAAAAAAAAAATATATATATATATAAACAATTTGAGTATTTCATATAAATCAATTAACATTGTGTCCAGACCGTATTGAATTAACATCTTTATAGAGAACAGGGCATTTCTTTTATAAGGTTTGGATCCTTTTTACTAAGCCCCACTTAGGAGATCATCCCTAGAGCCATAATTATCAGAATCCTACGATTCGTATCCCAAATCTTAAGGAAAATGATTTGTATCGATGTAACGAATCCCATTTATATATGAACTTTAGGATTCAGGTGTGAATCCTACGATTCGATACTCATTTCATCAAATCTTACGATTCAAGCAATTCGGCTAAGTGAGAATAGCTACAACCAATAAGTTAATATTATTAATCTTTTACCTTATTTTCTTTTTTATTTTAGCGCTTTTATTTTTAAAACGTTATTTCATAGTTAACGAAACCTCCTAAGAATTTTTTGCGACTTTGATAAAGTTTTAAAGATGACTAGAGAACATGCATTTAATTAAAGCATTTGACTATGCATATGATGCTTGTCTATATCTTCTTTTTTTTAATCTATTTTGGTTTTTTTCTTCATGAACTCTTTCTTAACTTAATGAGATATCCTACTGTATAAGATTGATGGTTTGGATTATATTTATTTTTTATATTTTGATTTAAAGATAATAAAAAATATATATTGATACTTACACATGATTTATTTCATATATATATATGTCATGATGTTCTTGATATGATTGTATGATAGACTTACTTATTATTATATTTATACTGCTATAAATGGAAAAATAGATTGTTATGAATAATTATTTTTATCTATTTCTTTTAATTTTTAATTATCTTTCATTTTTATTAGAACAATAAAAAAATCCTACGATTCGATTCAATTCGTGGGTATGAACGATTTGCGATACAATTCCGATTTTGAAAACTATGCCTAGAGCATTCGCATTTTGGGTCTACTTTGATATTTCTTAAGTGGCTCCCACTCGAGTTTCATGAAACTTTACTTGAAAGAGGTGTGGGATGCCTGTTTTACAGATGCAAGAAAAAGAATAAGAAGTAGAACCCTCCAAAGAAAATGGGATATGATAAGTTTGTTCCTTTCATCCCTTTATGAAGAAAGCAAAATACAAGATTATCCATATTATTTTTTCAGAACTGTCTTCTTTGAAAAGAGTTTTTTTTTTTTGAGGAGAGGCAAAGTAGGTCAAATTAAAATGCTCATGAGTCATGACAATCGCCAAACTTTATCCCTTTTATTTGGAGTGAAGAAAAGGTCAAGGTGGGGCGATCCTCTTCCGCCAGCAATTGCTCATGGATGGCTTTAACTTGATTATGATGGTGCATCATTTTCATGCACCAATGTTAGTTCCCTGTTTTTGTGCCACTTCAGTTTCACATAGTGGATGTCTAACAAAAATTTAATAGAGCTGCACGATCCCAAATCTAAGGTTTCATGCAGTGAATTTGAGCCATATGTTTGTAAATTTGAGTGCCACATTTAGTGATCAAGACCAGGGGAGAGGAGAGAAAGAGAAAGAAAAAGAAAAAGAAGGGGGGGGGGGGGGGGGGGGGGGGGTCCACATCTTTAAAACCTGAGCCACTAAAATGAATATATCTCCTTTATTGGTGTTTCCACAAATCTTACTCCAATAGGAGTTAGTCCAACTGTAAGATGGAGCACATTATACCATAAAAAAAAAAATATTGAGCACATTTTCTAATAATGTGCTCAATGTTACGGTGGGACAACTTCTATTGGAGCAAAATTTGGGAAAAATCCAATTAAGGGAAGAGGATTTTTTATGAGCAGTACGGATATTCAATAGGTGGTTCCCATTGTGGAGTTACACACCCCTTACGAGAAGCGTTGAGTGAGCTACTCATATGATCCAGACTCCTAACTTGCATTAAAATACCAGTCACACCTTGACTGTTCACCTCTTGATGGCATTGATGAATGAATGTCAATGGTGTCGTCTCGACCATCCATGCCTGTAGTGCATCGTGGCCCATCAAACAATCAAAAGTAACCAAAAAATAGATTTTCAACCATCCATGTCGACCATTGGCATCGTAATCGTAATCCATCAAAATATCACTAATAACCAATCAACATAATTTCATTAATTATTTGTGGATGGATTAAACCAGTCCGGCATGGATCCTACTTTGATGGAATGAGATACAACTCTTAGTCCTAACACAATGAGTAAATGTTTATTATGAGCGGTATGGATTTATTACAGTAAGCACGCACTATTATTTTCATATTTTAACTATCCTCGCAAAGTTTTGAAAAATTACCTCTTTAAAAATAGAGATATTTTCAAATTTAGGATTTTTCTTTGGATATTAAAAAAATCTGAAAAAATATTTTCAATCAATAAATAGAAATTTTTATCTGTTTCCGTTATATTAATCCTGTCTTTGCCACTGTCAGGCTACTGGGCGAGGTTATATGACGTTTAGTTTTTTTCAGCACTAGTTGATCTAGATTGTGTCTCGCTAAATTAGTTGTCTTAATGCTCAAGTCTCAAGCAACAAGTCATGGGGCCCAGATACACAAGCTTAATGATTTTTGTATGTGGTGTAAAACATCATGTTCAGTATCATGTAATGCCTCAGACTTTTGAATTACATCCTTCACCCTGAACAAGTGATGTGTGTTTTCTGTTGTATGGCAAATATTTTAGCTATTTCATGCCTATTTCAGTGGTTACATTCTTCTTCCCCAGTGTTTGAGTGGAAAACTCAGCTGCAACCATTTTAAGGAACTGTCGCATCTAGCACCTCTGATGATCTACTGTTTCCCGATGCCCAATTCTGTACAAGTCAGTTTTCTTGATGATCCATTGGATTGGGTATTACAAGAGCCACTATGGGAAAGGTTCCTTAAAATCCCCTAGAGTGGAAGAATAGTTTTAGAGCATCCCCCCCTAGATGCAGCCCAGGATCCAAGATCGATTGGACCAAATCCACATATGGGATTTGGATGAATCCAGATGGATTCATAGCATGAGGGAACACACAAACAGAGTGAAACCAACACAAATCACTTAAAACTGGACTTTTCTTTTCAAATTCAAAGGTATCAATCCCAAAAGGGGATTTACATATTTATAGAAAAGGAGGAGATGTTTCCTTTCACTAGGACTCTATTTGCTAAGATTAAAAGTTCCTAATCAACAAGGAGAGTTAACTAATTAAATGCTAAAGCAAATGGGAAACTAGATACTTAATTTTTATTTTGATAACCAAAACTAGATACTTAATAGAATCCTAAATAACATGAACTTCCCAACACAAATCTGTCAGCTGATCCCATTATGATCGTGGGCTGATCCAATGGGTTGGGCCAGGTTGACCCAATAAGTCATGTGTCCAGCTCAGTGGACCTGGGCCTGGCTCGTCCTGCACCAGTGCGCCTCAAGACGACCCTTTAGATTTGATATTATTTTATTTTACTTTTCTTGAATAATGACTTTTTTGATGAACCAACCCTCTAGTTTTTTGTTTTTTTTTTTTTTTTTGGAACAGTAACCAAAAATATATTAAGGAAAGGAACAACAAGGACCACAAAGGGAAAACTACAAATGAGGGTCAGGGGTAAATGAGCTAATTGATACCCCCCCACCTAAAACAAAAGAAAAACCCTCTAGATTAAATAACATAAGGCCCACATAGGCCTTATCTATATGGAATTGGGGGCATTTGAAACTGTATGTTTTTGCTGCTCAGGACCTGTACGACTTGGATTCACTTCAAAATGGACAACACATCATTTTTTATACTTCATTGAAATTTATATTGTATTTGGGCATCATGGGTTAAAACCTTTTAATACCTCCACAATGTGTGAAAACCTGACTTGTCTTATAATTGAGATGATTAGAATCACATGCCAATATTTTTTCCTTGTTATATAATTTATCATTATCATCAATCACTCTTGTTAGATATGTCAATATCTTCTTCAAAGCACTTTAACTGCTTGAATTGTTGTTTTTCCAACAGGAGAATAGCTTGCAAACATTCAAGCTACCAAAGCCTGTCATCTGCATTGGTGGAATTCTACAGATTGAGCTGCTGGGGAGGATTCAGAAACAAGAAATGGATGATTTATACTATATGTGGTTAGTCGTTGGAGGAACTTGGTTTCCTTTCTGGAGTTAAAATTTCAAACTATGCTTTTGGAATGCCCCCTCTAACTTTACTTAGACAGCCCACCTTTGACCAATCCAATCCCTCCTTAGACGTATAGTCCCCATGTGTTAGCATTGATCAAAATTCAACACTAATCCAACTATTATTCACTTCTGGATTCATCACAGGAAATTTGCACTGTTTGAAGCCAAAAAACTTTGAGGCCCATAAATGAAGGATTAGAGGATCATGGTTTTTTCATCCAATGGCAGACGACTAGGAAACTCAGTGGGTTGACAAGGCACATCAGTAAACTAATGTTTGAATATTACATCACAAAAGTAAATGTTTAAAATAATTAAAACATAGAAGAACACGTAAAAATCTACACAATTTTCGTGAGAGTAATTATTTCAATCCTTTTTTTTTTTATTTAAGTTTCCTTTGACTTATACCATTTCTTTTGCTTGAAACTTATTCACGATCATTGTTCAAAATCGCTCACAGTCGTCATAGTAGTCGATCCTGAAACCGTTATGACGCGACATCGAGTCGTGGTTCGTAGTCCATTACAGTGCGATTTTTCTCCTCAAAAAAATCTGAGAAATATTCGAAATATTATAGCATGCTAGAAAACAATGTTTTCCCCATTAGTAAACACAATAAAGAAAAGTATCGATTCCCCTAAGTCGTAACATCGTGTATCGCTGTCTTATTTGAAAAACTGAAACTACATAAAGCTTGTTTTGAATCAAATAGATTTACATGTATATATTAAAATAAGTTGAAATATCAAATTTCTGAAAAAATGCAATCATAACTTTGAACTAACCTAATTCAAGATAGATCGGAATGAAGAAACAAAATTCATGTAGCCAACCCCAACATAGTTGGGACAAGGCTTTGATGATGATGAACTTTGAGCTAACCATTAGTGTTAAACACTTAAATTCAAGAAACTAGTATTAGTACTCAATTAGTCAATCATCAAGTAAATTGATAGTGAATTTCAATTACATTGAGATAACATTTACTATATCAAGTTGAATTAATTAATTAAAGCAATGGAGTATGCGCATTTACCTAGATTGGAGGGAGGAGACTTGAATGCCTAAGACGAGGCAGTGGCAGAACTCAATACCAAGTTGAGTGGCGGCCCAGCTCAATATCATTGCAGTCGTCATTTCGTTGAGGGTTATAATAATAACCAAACTTCTGTGCCTCACTCCCATACCCATATGGGTATTGTGGTTGTGGTTGAGGGAAGAAATCCTCATATGAGTGTGTCATCCATAGTTACCTAATTCGTTCCATGCACCATCAAATTGCGTATTGTTCAAATTGAACAATTCACTAATTGATTGGGTTGGTTCAAAGTCTTGGAGAAGCTCCAAATTGTAGTTGTTCTTAGGATGTTGCAATAGAAGAAAAGAAGATGAAAGGAAAAGGACAACAGAGATTTTTATAAAAAAATTAAAAAAGAAGCAAGGAAGATGAAAGGATTGCAACAAATGAGATGGTATTCTACAAAAGGTGAAAAGGTGGACAAGAAAGTCTGTCGGTCTCTTAATCTATTTCAATGGGATTTAGGAATGGACTTAATGCATGGAGAAAAAAGTTCATAGGTCTTTTATTCTCTTTCCTTTGGATGAAGGAATGGAATTTAATGCATGTACTGTATTTCTTTTTAATGGAAAACTGGAGTGTCCATCGGTCTCTTACTCTTCCTTTCACTGATTTCTTTCCATGGATAAAGAGATGAAATTAATGCCTTTTACTTTTCTTGTTTCATCTCTCTCAATATAGGTCCTCTATATTTTGGATTCACTGCAACTTCATGAGGCTAGTATAGCCCACCAATTACAAATCCAAATCGAGGAAAATGAGTTTCTTACTCATTTATATGATTTAATTAACTTTGACTTCAAAAAGAGATGGGCCCACCTTGAGATTAATCACTTATACATCACGTGAATATAATAATCACCTTGAGATGGGCCCACTATTTTTTTGTGTGAAAATGTTTAAATATTAATTTTTTTCATATTCTTGGTGAAATATCATTATTTATATATATCCATTAATGTATCTAAAATTATAGTAAACTGCTTATATATATATGGATTGGACTTACAAATTATCTCAAAACTACGTTGACATAATTTCGAATTAGGACATCGAATTCATCGAAGTCAAATCGCTAATCAAGTGAATCAAAAAACGAATTAACTGAACCTATTCAATCAAATTTTCGAATTGGGCCAAGTGTCAACTGTGAACTACGAACTCGAATCCGAATCGGTTGAATTGCGAGTCAGGTAATTATGGTGTTATTAATAGACTGAGACAACTGAGGGTTGTCTCGTTGCTAAAATTTGTGGAGGGCATAACAAGTTGGTGCATTCGGATTGTAGGCATACTTGTTCAACCCCATATCTCTGCTAGAGGAACTAGTGGCAATGGCATTGCCGGTGGCTAATAAGGGTAGCGTCCATACATGGCTTCTTGGCGGCCGACATCCTTCTAAGATCTCATACTTTTTCTCCTTGCCTTTTCTATGTCCGAGTCCACATCATTATTAGAGGAAAGTACCTTTTCCTCCCTAGGCCCACATACCTCCTCTCTACATGCTTCATACTCTGCCTCCCTCTTTTATTCAGTTACTAACTTTTTTTTCCTTTCCTGCATTCAAACATTTCCTTCTTTACTGGCGTGGGCACATTTGGACATTTTGCCACTTGGCCCATCCTATGAGCCAAGTATTACTTGAATCTCGTAGTTCCACTGTTCAGTACGTTCTGACAATAGTCACATCTAATTTTAGTCGTCTTTCCATCAAAATCAGTATCATGAGACCACGCCGGCTCTATTTCTTCGCGTGCCATTTTATATAATACAAAAGAGAAACATCAAACGCATAAAGCAAAATTTTTAGATTTTTGAACATAAAAGAACACCTTTTTTATTTAGGATATACATTGAATGAAGGAGGAGTGGAAAAAACAATTTTTTATGAATCTTGAAAAAAAATTATAAAAATCCAAAAAAAAATAAATTACAGTTATCATTCACAGGTTTCTGCAAGATGTTCCTTCATCCTCTAGGGCTCCTTTAAAGACAGATTCTAGGAAGTCAGCGGAATGTTAATCCATTGCAAGTGAAGGGGATAAGGAGATGGAAGCTAGACAGACGATTGTAGTTGGCAAAATGCTGGGTACGTCTTTCGGAAGTAATGAGGCAGAAATAGTTAATCGGGTCATAGTTTTGGAAGAGTTGGAGGAGAAGGGTGATAGAATGGGTGAGCCTGGTCAGGCGACTTCTTGAGCCAGGTAATTGGATCTGTAGGGGTATTTTTGTTTTGTTCGAATTATGATTATAGTTAGTTGGAATATAAGGGGTGCAGGGAAGTTGGAGAAGAGGATAACAGTTAGAAAGTTAGTCAAGAAATATAAAGTAGATCTTCTTTTGCTATAAGAATCTACCATTTCTAAGAAAATCAACTCCATGGTTCGCGATGTTTGAGGTGTGCAAAGTTGTGGGTGGGAGTGGGTTCCTTCAGAAGGCTCATCTGGGATTTTAATCTCAATTTGGAATGAGGATGCTATTTGAATGGTGGATGCACATAAGGAGCCAAGGGTGTTAGCGATGAAGCTATTTAGCATTTCATGTGGTTTTGAATGGGCTGTGGCTAATGTGTATGGTCCCAATTATGATGCAGCTAGAGCTCCCTTTTGGGATAATCTTTCCATGGTTTTGTCTCTGTGGTTCGTTCCGTGGTGTTTGGGTGGAGATTTCAATATGGTTCGGTTTCCTCATGAAAAGAAGGGTGGTGTAATTCTTTCTCGCAGTATGGAAAGGGTTTCTGATTTTATAATTGGTAATGCACTTGTTGATTTGCCTCTGGTGGGAAGGAAGTTCACTTGGTCTAACAATCAAGAGAGGTAGGCTATGAGTAGGATCGATATATTTTCTCTTTTCTAAAGACTGAGAAGATCTTTATGCAGGGATGATTCAAGTTGTGATTCCTAGACATCTATCTGATCATTGCCCCATTATGCTTACCCCTATAATGGCGTAGCCTGGGGCCCTAGACCCTTCAGATTTTTAAACTGTGGGCTGTCCAATAAGGATTTCCTAGTGAAGTCATGTGAGTGGTGGTTGCAGGTGCAAGTGCAAGGCTTTGCCGGTTTCAGAATCTGTAAAAGGTTAAGGAGTGAACGTGGTAGTTGCAGGTGCAAGTGCAAGGCTTTGCCGGTTTCAGAATCTGTAAAAGGTTAAGGAGTGGAATTCAGAGGTGTTCGGTAAAGTCGATGTTTCTAGGGATACTCTTTCTCATAAGGTGGAGGCGTGGGTTCGGTTGGAAGAGGAATATGGGTTGTCTATGCAAGAGAGAACCAGCAGATGGGATGCTATTAAGAAGATAAACGATTAAACGATTTAAATCACATGGAGGAGGTGATATGGTGGAAAAAATCTAGAGTGAGTGGGCATAAAGAAGGTGACAAGAACACCAAAATCTTTCATCGTATGGCGAGTGCGAGGAATAGAATTAATCTCATTGGCAAAATTAAAAAGGGACCTTGTTTTATTGAGAATCCGGAGGATGTTAAGGAAGAGATAGCCTCTTTTTTGAGAATTTATATCGGCGTGAAGAGTTTTCAAGGCCAAATATTGACACAATCTCTTTTCCTTCACTTCCGGTCGATCATATCGCTTGGTTGGAGAGAGATTCGAGATGGAGCAGATTAACCCTGCTTTAGCAAAATGTGATGGGGATAAGGCGCCTGGTCTTGGCGATTTTAATTTCTCCTCCATTCAATCTGGTTGACATTTTCTAAAAGAGGATTTTCATGAGATGTTGGCTGAATCTCACCGCAGAGGAGGCTTAATAAGGAGCTAAATGCTACTTTTTCTACATTCATTCCAAAAATTCCAAATCTTGTGGAGCTGAAGGATTATCATCCTATCAGTTTAGTGGGCTGTGTTTACAAGTTGTTATCAAAGATCTTGGTGGACAGGTTGAAAACAGTGTCACCATTCATCATTAGTCCTTTTCAAGGTGCTATTGTCAACAAGCGGCAAATTCTTGATGGGATTTTGAATGCTAACGAGCTTATTCATTGTAGGAAAAGGTCACGTAAGGAGAGTGTTATTTTTAAGATTGATTTGGAGGGGGCTTATGATCATGTTCCATTCAAAAAACAAAAAAGAAGAAGAAGAAGAAGAAGAAGAAGAGGGCTTATGATCATGTTGATTGGACTTTTGTGGATTATATGCTTGGAAGAATTGGTTTTAGTTCAAAATGGAGAGGATGGATTTGGGAATGTATTTCTTCTACTTCATTTTCAGTTTTCGTAAATGGTTCTCCCTCGAGGCTTTTTAGAGCTTCTAGAGGTCTGAGACAGGGTAACCCGCTTTCTCCTTTTCTCTTCACTGTGGTTGTTGAAGTGTTGGGAACTCTGTTAACGAAGGCTAAGGAGATGAGGCTCATTGAGGGCTTTGAAGTAGGGTTCCAGTGGAGAGGCAATAACTCATCTTCAATTTGCAGATGATACTATCTTATTTTGTTTTGCCAGATGGGAGGAGATTGTAGTCTTGAAAAGAACTTTAAGACGTTTTCAACTGGCGTCGGGATTAAAGATCAAACTATCAAAAAGTATTCTAGTGGGGTTAGAGACTATGGAAGATCACATTGCTCTTATGGCTAGGAGATTGCATTGTCAAGTCAGCCAATTACCGTTTCAGTATCTTGGAATGCCGGTAGGTGGTAATCCGAGTAGAAAGGCTATGTGGACTCCTGTGATAGAGAAATTTAAAGAAAGTTATACAAGTGGAAGAGCCATTATCTCTTTTGGGGGGGGGGGGGGGGGGGGGATGATCTCTTTTCAAACTGTCGAAGGCAGTGATTGAAAATTTAGACCGTTTTAAAAAGGAATTTTCTTATGGAAGGCCAAAGCAATAAAAAGAAAATGCATCTTGTAAGATGGAGTGAAGTAGTGAAAGCCGAAATGGGCGGAAAGGTTTGGGCCTTGTTGATCTTGGGCTAAAGAATTGGGCTCTTTTAGCTAAATGGTGGTGGAGGTTTGGAGAGAGAGAGATGCCTTATGGAGAAAAGTCATTGTGTCCAAATATGGTGAGGATTCTTGTTTCCTATGTTTTCGCGTCTCTGGGTTGTGGAGAGTCATTTCTTAGTTTGTGGGGCGAGTTAGTAAGAGGGGTATAGTCCTTTATAAAGGAGTGGGCTTCAGTGTGGGGGAGGGAAGTCTTGTCCGATTATGGTTTGGACGGTTGGTTGGGTGGGGGCCTTTATTTCATTTATCTGCTAGACTTTTTCGGGTGGCATCTAATAGAGTCTTTTGTTAAATATTGTTATATTTGGGAGGGGAATGTTGTCTTGGTGTGTGTGTGTGTGTGTGTGTGTGTGTGTGTGTGTGTGTGTTTTTATAGAGTTTTGCGTCCGTTTGAGTTATCTCAGTACGAGTCCTTGTTGACTTTACTTTGTAACACTTTTATTTGCAGAGATGAGCCAAACATACGCATTTGGAAGCCTCATCCCTTTGGTCAATTTTCTCCCAAGTCTTGTTATAAGGCCATGGACTCTTCGATGGGGGCTCAAGCTCCTTTCTTACATATTTGGCTTGGTTTGGTACCTCCTAGAGTAGAGGCTTTTTGTTGGTGGGCAATTGCCGGCAAAGTGGTTGCGGTTGATAACCTTCGCATGAGAGGCATGATGTCAGATGATTTGGTAGCTGTCAAAGTTGCTAGCCAGTAATCCCAAAACCAATTGGTGATAGGAAACTGCACAAACAATAGCAACTTTGACATGGTATCAGAGCCTAAGGTCTCGAGTTCGAAACCACGCAGGGCAGAAATGCCCCATGCCGCGTTGTGTGTTTGTGCGGGTGCAAAATGCGCAGGGCAAAAAGGCCCCATGCCGCGTTATAGTCTTGTGCGGGCGTGTGCTTCGGATCCGGGGCGGTGTCCCGCTCGAGGGGGGTGTTAAGTAGTTGTTTGTGCAGTTTCCTATCACCAATTGGTTTTGGGATTACTGGCTAGCAACTTTGACATTAGCTTGTTTCTATTTGTGTGGGAAGGATGGTGAGTCAATTAATCATGTTTTCTTGCATTGTGACTATGCGACCCATCTTTGGGGTTATTTCTTAAGGAGGTGTGGTCTTCTTTGGTGCTTTCTATGCTCCTTATGTCAGTTAATGGAAGAGTGGTCAGTGGAGGTTAGTCCTTTTCATGGTTGTTGGTTAATTTTGTGGAGGATTATTTCCTTTGTAATTTTTGTGGTCTCTTTGGAAGGAAAAGAAATGCCAGTATTTTTAGGGGATCTCCTTCGACGCCGGAAGATCAAGTTTCGCTTATGGGATTTTGAATAACAAAATGTGCTCTTTTAAGAAAGGAATTTAATGGTATGAATTTAGATTGTATTCTTCAGAATTGGGAAGCTTGTATGTCATGTGATCCATCCAAGGAAAGGAAAGTGGTGTGTTGGTGTCCTCCATCAGGTTGGTTAAAATTCAATGTTGATGTTGCGGCAAAAGGCAAGCCCAGGATAGTGGGTATTTGGTGGAGTTCTTCAGAATGGTAAGGGTGAAGTCAGAGCCGGCTTTACCATAAAGCATGGAAAGCCCTTGCTTTAGGCCCCCAAAATGCAAAACATAAGGCCCTATAATAGCAACTGGCATCTTTTCAAATTCAAAAAAAAAAAATGACATTCTTTTACTTCTCCCTAAAAACAAGGCCCCATAATAACTCTCTTGAGAAGATACGATCAAGATCTTCATTTCCTCAGTCAAGCTGCGTAACCAATTCCCCAGATCACCCATCGCAAAAATATTTGTCCATTTCTTGTCTTCCATGCTCTCTCTCTATATATATATATATATATATTTTGCCCCTCTCTGTCCACTTTAAAAAGGTTTGACCAATGCTTGAAGCTTTCGTCTTCGTATTTGATTCTGAGAGAGTTCAGACTTAATTACTAATAGCAAAACATAAGGCCCCATAATAGCAACCGACATCTTTTCAAATCCCAAAAGCCAACTTAATTAGTTAGTAGTTCTCTTCACAAAAAGTGAGAAAAATAGATTTTAAATAAAACATTTATAATACCAACGGGCGGTAGCACAGTTGGCCCAAGGTATGGGTTTGCTCCTTGTGGTCCTGGGTTCAACTCTCCGCTCTATAAGGACCCCTTGGAGCTGCAAACAACTCCCAGCATGCACCCAGTGAGTGGGACAAGGGGAAATCACCGCCCGGGGAGTGGTCAAGTGCTCAAAGAGGCCTGTACACCTCGTTAGCAAAAAATTAAATAAATAAATATAATAATAATATTAAAAAATAGAAAAGGCCTCATTTAGGATTTTCGTTTTAGGCCTCAAATTGTCTCGAGCCGGCCCTGGGGTCAAGTGTTGTTTATGTTCTCCAAGAATGTTTGTCTAAAAGAATCTAATGAAGTGCTTACCATTTTGGAAGCTTTAAGGATTTTTTTTCTTCTACATTCAAGGAAAGCTTAATTATGGAAAGTGATTCTTTTAATGCTAGTACGCGGGTGTCTAAAGTGGAGAGGGGTACTCGGAGACTTCAGTTGTATCTTGATGAGATTAAGACTTTATCTTCTTCGAATCAGGTTTCCTTCTCTCATGTTCATCGGCCGGCAAATGGTATGGTAGACTCGCTAGCCAAACAAGGGGCATGCATAGATTTATTCCGCTTGTGGCCCCTATTGCTTAGGTTTGTTTTGTTGTTGTGTTTGTTGTTTTTTTTTTTTTTTTATGTTGGTTTAAGGCCTTTGTACCAATTCCTTCCTTTGTTGGAGCTTTCCTTGTACTGTTGTTCTCTCCTTAATTTAATTTACCGTTATTGATAAAAAAAAATAATAATAATACAATCAAAACATACATATATGAGGTATAAATAATAATTTAAACATAAAACAATAAACAAACTCATTTTTTTATGATATCATCAAAAAATACTATTGAAATATAATTATTTTAAAATCCAAATTAAATATTTAATAAAATAAATTTTGGATTCAAATCCTTTAATTCTACCCATTTTCCAAGTAGAACTACTACGATTCAACAGCATTATCAATTATTTAAAGTGCAAAAGATGAACCAAAGCCCATGGAAAAGATAACGGGGAAGAATGTAGACCCGAACTCATTTCAAGGCGGAATGCAGATTGAGGAAAGATTGAAGCGTTACACAAAATGAAAGCGGACATTAACAAGCTGCACCAAAAAGAGAGAGCTTCCAATCATGTGATGGATCATATGACACCAGTTGTCCTAGAAGCACCTATAGAGACATCTAGAGATTATTCGTTACAATGAGTCCAACTACACCTCAAACCATTCAAATGTCCAACACTGGCTTCGTGTTTGTAGATAGACGGTGGATGCATACTCCTGCTAATTCAAGTGATGGTTCACATTTTCTCATGGATCCTGGTAAACCTAAACCCTTTGTTGATCCAACAACCGGTGACACCAGATATCCTATCTACATTGTTGGAAGATGCGCTGCCTCCCCATGTTACTTCTACGAGAAAGAGAATGGAAGACCATGTGTAGCATCAAACCAACGACAGAGGAAGATCAATTGACTAAATGCAACCCAATTGCATCATGGGTTAAAACTTAGAAGGGCTACATAAGGAGGCCAAAATAGGGCCACAACTGACCAGCCCATAGTGTGCTAGCCCACTGGGCCAAGCCTATAGTTGACTAGTCCATCGGGCACATCTATATATCTACCTTCTTAGAATAGAAGATTTTCTAGATCTACATTCTTGGTTTAGAAAATCCTAATAAGTTTCCTTTGATTTAGCAAAGATGGTTTATCGGCATGTAATCAATGAGTGAGATGAAAGAAAACCCTATACAGAGAAAAAAGAGATTGACGTGTAATTGCACAGTTGAGAGGAAAGGCAATCGTAGGATCCTTAATAAGCAAGAGTGTCATCCTATTCTCCACAAATTCCCTTTTATTCTCTCTTATGTGATTGAGCAAAAATTCCTTTCCCCATCATCCTCTTTTTTTAATGATAATGGAAACATTATATTAATGGAGAAGAATTACAAAGCTCCACCGAGTATAAGAGACTTACACCCACAAAAGAAAAAAAAAAGCAAACAATTACATGGTATAAGCAATTGAAAGAAAAGCCCTATCCACCCTTTACTTTGCTAGAGTATCTGCCATAGCATTAGCCGACCTTCTAACTGTAAGATACCATGTACCAACCTAAAAGCTTAAGCTAATAGGTGGAAGGCGCAAACAAGTATATGAAGCCATGTCCAACTCAGGACTTACGCGATGTGGGATGTGGGACTTCCCCAACACTCCTCCTCATGTGCAGGCCCAACAGATTTCATGGATGGGCCTACCATGTGGGCTACACAAGAACGACGGGATCGGAACCCACTCTGATACCATGTAAGATACCATGTGCCAACCTAAAAGCTTAAGCTAATAGGTGGAAGGCCCAAACAGGTATATGAAGCCATGTCCAACTCAGGACTTAGGCGATGTGGGATGTGGGACTTCCCAACACTAACATGCTTAAACTTGACAAAACCTTGGGAAGACAAGGACTTGATTTCTGCAAAGTGGAAATGGAACCTCTAAGGACCCTCATCCTCGAGAATCCAGGAGATAGCATTTGAGGAGTCAATCTCCACCAATAATCAATCCTGAAAGGAAGAGAAAAACAAACGATGAGCCTCTAAAATGGCCAACACCTCAGTCTCATTCGATTCCTTAATGCCCACATTCTTAGAGAACATAAGCAACTCATGCCCTATGTGGTCCTTGAGCATGCCTCCAACGCCGGCTCTGGATTTCTTTTCACCGGGGCGTCCACATTGAACTTAAAGAAACCTCTTAGGGGCAGACACCAAACTTCAACGATCCTGATTTGAGGCAATGCAAACAAGCTCCCCAATTATGTAGAATGTTGTCTATTCTCAAATTTATCAAATTACTCCCTCAAGGTAGCCCACTTATCTATTCGCCAACTTACAACCGAAAGAAGATACCCATAGACCATCCTTGCTCCCCTAAATATTCTTTCGTTCTGTTCTTTCCCAATGGACTACACTATGGCAAAGTGAATAAGTCTCCAAAGAACTGCCCCCATGGCCTGAAAAGGAACAAAAAGTCCTAGCCTCAAACATACCAATCACAGAGCCTGACAAACACCATGCTAACCCGCACTCTAATCGAGTTCTCTCCACAAATAGGAGGTAACACTACAATGCAAGAGTAGGTGATTCACGTCCAACCCCTCCTTGCATAAAGGGCAAACATTTGAAATCTCCTCCGATGATAAGTCTCTCCTTCTGAGATTATCTGCCGATGAAACCATCCCTTTAGCTGCCAACCAACATAGAGTCTCCACCCTAGGAGGCGCCAATCCTGACCACGCAAGCAAGCAAGGGGATCTAGAAGAGGATACACCCTCTAGGGTTTTATAAAAAAAAATGGTAGAGAACACTCCAAAAGGACTGAGAGTCCAAAACTCCCCCCCTGCATAAAAAGTTAACAAGGACACATACTGAGAATGACACAGGGACCTCCTGAAGGACATTGTCTTAGACAACACAGACGCAGCCTCCAATCCTCACCATATTTGGACACAATGACCCTCCATAAAGCTTCCCTTTTTCCCCTTCTTTCCCATGATTGAATCAAGTGTTTTCCTATTTACTATGAAAGTGTGATGATTCCTTCCACCATTGGGTCTCATCAGCAAGAGTTATCCTATCAAAACTCTCTGATATTATTTAGTTAGTATCTAATGATTAGCAAGCTGTCATTTTTTCTTCTTCATCCTAGTAATGGAGCGAATATATTCAAAAGAACCTTTCAGGTTATGTTTATGGGTTTTAGGATGATGACTTTGACAGAAGAATTAGTGTTTATACGTTTCTTGCTGCCTTTTTTTTACTATACAAAGTGGTTCTTGAGTTCTCAAGACTGGGAGGTGATAGGAAGTGTCCTAACTTGATCAAACCACCAGTTAAGAAGCCAAAGAACTGGGCCTACTTTCCTAATTTAGGGTAAGGAGATCCACCAATTACACTCACGGAATAAAAGTAAAGAAACTAAAAGGCTTATGCTGGTTGCCAATATTTCTTGTTCCTGAGGCTTTTTTTTCTTGTTCCTGAAATTCTTGTGTATCCGATGTCGTAAACTTCCTTAACATTTCTGTCGTGTTTGCATATTGAAGTGTGTGCCATGTTCAAGCCATCGGGCAGACACTGTCACCAGTTTTCAATGCTGATATCCTAGACTCAGAGGGTAGCTGTGTCTTGAAGTACTCTCCAAATCCTGAAAATTGCCTCTCGCCAAAGATTGCACACCAAGACGATGTTGTTGGATCCTCTGGTTGGCAAGCAATAGCAGCTAGAATCAGGCAGATACGAGATGGTGGGGTATGGAACCGGGTGGTGATTCTGAACACATTGCTTGGAAATGCTGCTCCCGGAAGCGATTATGACTCGGATGAAGACTTTATTAAGTGATGCTTGATACATGGGGAAGTTCATGCGACTTTGCTGCTTAAAATTGTATTTACAGACCACTTTTGGTCAATTTTATCTCATCTTGCATGGTCAGCCATGTTTGCCTTGAGGATGACAGTTTGGCCTCCTGTTGTACAATCTTACTCTTTTCTTCTCCTTTTACTAAGCCTTTCTAATTCTGCAAATACTTGTTTATCATCAATGAGAACTTTACATTATGGAATCCAATTCGGCTACTAATAAGTAACCCTTCATTCATAATTTCTTGCAGCCCATTTACACACTACAAACTGGCAGGTAAGTTGTTGCTTTTGCATGTGCTGTTTGCTTGGCTCCAATGCTATGGACTGTTGGAATGTCAGGAGGAAGGGGAAAATGGGAAGCAAATAAGTAACTTTACCCCAAGTTTGTCTCTCCATTGATTCCCCAACTTCAGGATCATTCCCACGTATGGAATTATTGTGTCATGGAAGTTGGAAATTCTTTCATTGGACAGGGTTACTATACAATTTGTGATGATGGATTCCTCAAAAGCTATGGACAGGAGGATACCAATAGAATAGTTTTCTGGGATTCCAAGGCACAACCAAATTTAAGAATACATTCTTCAAATCTCCAATTCCAGGAATCCGGAGAGAGGATCAATTTCCTCATCATATTGTTTGAGGAAACAATCTCCTGGTTCAAAGGTGGCATACTTATTGTGCATCTCCCTTTTATCTCCTGTAGAGAAAACTTAAATTGCCTGGGGCACAATAGAATCTTGTAACAAGGGGTGTCTATGACAGAATCTTTATGATTGCATTGGCAAGGTGGTGTTCACAACTGATGTCCCCATGAAGCACATGCTCCTGGTAACTAATGCCTGTCCAAGAGTAAAATTGTACGTGAATGCATCTTGTTCTCAATTGTTGTATGACTATGAGTTATAGATATATGGACTCCACGGCGATATGTGCCATCTTTCACTGCAAGTCTATAAATGCCATACAGGTACAGTCCCATTATCAGAGGTCCAGAGTTCGAGTTTGAGAGGCCAGTTAATGGTTTAAACAAGGTGGTCAATGTTTCAATACATACATGCCTTGAATGCATTGCAGAGTATGGTTGCATGTAGATGTGGACTGTATTCAGGCATGACCATGGTGGATGTGGCCACAAACTTAAACCTGTTAAAATATATATATATAGGTCTATTTTGCTTTCAGATTTATGATTAAAGAATGGAACTTCATTTTTGAATTCCTTTAGTAATAGGTGGATCACAGATTTGGCCGTGGTAAAGTCCCAAATGGGATTTGGATGCAAACATCTTTGGCTCACATATATGCAATAGAGGGCGAGGGCAATTGCTTTACTGTGATAGCCATCTCTAATCTCTATATTTCATTGGAGCATTATAAGTTTACTCGCTTCATAGAGGCAAAAGTAGTGGGCATCTGTACCTTTTTCACGCAAACCAGATCAATGAAGTTCAAGTGGAAATAAAGCTTGGTATGAAAGCAGAGTAGGGCAAGGAAGCTATTAAATTGAAGACTTGGCAGAGACATTGGTGGATCCCAGCAATGCAAATCTGGGATGTGATTGCAAGATGAAGGATCAAACATCGATTGAACAACATCATGACCGACACCACGACTGAAAATAAAAATAAATTCAACAACCCCACAAGCTTGGCTGTTCAAACGTAGTTTTGAAGGCTTCAAGGATAAGTTTCTTGATGGGAGTTGGGATAGCTCATTGTAAGGAAAGCAAAAGATAACTTCTTTGCACTTATTTTAAGCATGAGAAGCCTCCTGATACCACTACTGTTTCTGCTGGATAGAAGAATAAGTAATGTCTTTGAGTAAGGGGTTCTTTTATCATAAGGAATATTATGATACAAGGATTCTTTCAGTTCAAAACTTCTACTCTAGCATTTCCCTATTTGATTTTTCAAATAATCTAAATTCCAGCATTCAAAAATCTCCAGCCTTGTGGATTGGCTTTTTTTGGAATCTGTATATTTCAATTACCAATCCAGAAGAAAAAAAATTTTGTTTGCATATTTTGCAAACTCCATTAGGCGCTGAGTCAGTGAATTGACAAAGATAACACTTTTTTTAACAATTGCAAAGGACAAATGTAGTCACTAACTGCTTATAAACCACCATTAACATTAGAACTGTAATAAAAAGACAGTTACAAATGGCAAGATCTCAAAACTGCCAACACCAAACTCTTGAGAAAAAAACCAGAGATAGAAAAGGAGCACATGAAACAATGAGACAACTACATTAGAAAAGGCTTATGTACAATACTGGATTGATAACCAATCAAAAAGGGCCATTGAGGAAGAAATAGTAACATCATGGCTTCCAGGTCACTGTAAAATATCCTATTTTCTGCAAATTCATGGGGAATCTCGTACCACAGTTCCACAAGATGAGGATTCTGCAACACAAAGACTAAGCCATTACTAGGCCGCAGAAATTGTTAGCAGCAGTTTTTTTAAGGCTTGTGTACATTGCTAAGTTGCTAATTGACCAAAAATGGTAATCAGGCAGTAATAGCAACATCATGACTTCCAGCAAAAATCTATAGCACCCAGCTCACTGTTAAAAACCCCATTTTCTGCAAATTCACAAGGCATATCTTGTACCAGTTCAGCAAAATGAGGATTCTGCAACACATCTGGACGTAAACCGTTGTTGCTAGCCACAGCAGAGTTGTTAGCAACAGTTTTGAAACTGTTGGTCCTGCATGGAATCGTACTGGCAACATTATTTGGACAGACAGTTTTGCTACCAACTTCTGCCACAACTGCAGCTCGCTTCGATGGCGAGCTTCTTGCTCCATTCACATCAGTCAAGGAGTCATCAGCAGCATTTCCATTTGCATTTTGCCGACTTAGAGGCTGTTGTATACCACGATCTTTACTAATCATCTCCTGCAGCATTTGCGGGCTCACATGCTGCTGTAAATGTGGGTTAGCTAGAGAAGATTGTTGTTGATTATTTTGAAGCAAATGTGATGGCTGCCGACTGAGACTTGATAAGCCATTGACAGTCGCATTTGGTAGGGATCCCGAGAACGGAGAAACAGGACCCTGAAATGGCAAATTTGATGAACTTGGACCATCAAAAGAGCATGGTGCTTCTGTCTGAAGAGGGTTCGATCTTGTATTCATCGAGCTCTGTCTCAGCAAATTCTGGTAGTTTCTCAATGCTGCTACCACCTCTGCACAGTTATTCATGGCCCCATTTCCCAAGTCATTGTTCAAAT
This sequence comes from Litsea cubeba, assembly GCA_012931725.1. NCBI lineage: Eukaryota > Viridiplantae > Streptophyta > Magnoliopsida > Laurales > Lauraceae > Litsea > Litsea cubeba. The sequence continues at coordinate 60,912,235 of CM022953.1, forward strand.
GGCTGGTTAAACCAGGACGCATAGCCATTATTTTGTTCAGGGTGGTTTGGTCAATTGACAGACCCTGGGTATTTGACAGTTGCTCCATTTCTCGCATTTTCAGAGCTTGAAGCTTGGCTGCAGTAGCCTGTCGAGGATATTCCTTCAGACTCTCTGCAGATTAAAACAGCAATAAATGACAAAAATATAAGTACTGCAACTAATGGAACAATGGAAGCAAGTTCTTCATTAATCTATGATAACAGATAGATATTTTAAGCATGGGGACTTTGGATGTACCTCAATTAAATTTGCCCTTAAGTTTGACAGAATGGGGTTTACATTCTATTGTAGAGGAGTCACATATTGGTCCTCTTTCCCCACTCTATCCCAAATCAGTATCTAATTATTCATTGTGAATGATTTTCACAGGAAGTGGATGGAGATACAGTTAGGACTTTAGGAGTGCTCACGGACCGGGCCAGACAGGGCCCAACTCACTTTGGGCCAGGTTTGGGCCTTGGATTTTAGTACTTGGGCAGGGCCTAGATCTAAAATGTGGGCCCATTTAATATTTGGCTAGGCTTAGATTAGATAGAAAGTCCATTGCCCGGCCCAGCCTGGCCTGGATAAGTGCTTGTAGTTTAGTGATTGATTTGCACAAAGCCTGAACTAGTTATAGAAAGCCCGGCCAAGGAATATTGACTATATGAGAAGGATTGGGCCAAGCATTAACCATGTCAGGATTGTGCTGAATACAGGCCTTTGTTTCTAAGGTCGGACCACACCTGGTCCATAAAGCAACTCCCCTAGAAACAGTATCCACACCTAATGTACCATTTCCAAAGTGCCCCAAACGTAGATAACATCCATTCATCCAGAATATTTATGTCCTGATTTGGTGTCCATGCAACCGCACCTTAAGCATACATAGTAAGAGGGCTACACGATTGGTTTTATCAGTAAGTATTACACAAATAATGATCAGTCCACATTCCTCAAAGTATTTCTCAAGTCTAAAAAAAAGTGGTACTTGTCCACACTCGTTACAAAAAATATATGCTTAGTATAGGATAATTTTGTGTATGGGTTCTGAATTATTTTGTTTTATGGACTGTTTTATACTTGTCCTCTCCTCAACAACTCAACCTTTCCAGCATTAAGAAAAGGTGGAGGATCATTTAGTCAAGTAGCATAACCAATAAATTTTCAATTAATAGACCAGATGACATGACTGGTGTCTCATTTGTTTGATGCAACTCTATTAGCAGCCAACCTCATCCAAAAGAATATTGCATAAACAAGCTATGATGCATTAGTGTCAAGTCAAGACCTGAGGTGTAAGAACATGTGTAAAGTGCCTTTAGACCATCAATTTGGTGGAGCCAAAAGAACAAATCCACTGGATTGCACTCATCTACAACATGTGCGCTGGCAAGTCGGCCTTCCGAAGGGGGATCTAATGCTTGGCCAACCTCAACCCAAGGCTAGACAAATTCACACCTACGTTGAGAGATCGCCTAAGAAATGAGAGATTCTTTCAATTGAATGCTTCTTCAACGTTGGTTGTTACAAATGAATGGTCCTACTATATACAACCAACAATCAATATTAGTTCAAATGTCGCTCGTCTGACGAATGGGAACCTTCTAAACCCTACTCAAGAAATTTCTATATAAACTCAATCCTATTCTTAATCTCATCCATACATTCCTTAGATTTCTACATTATTCAAAACTACCCTAACTTCTTAAAGAGTCTTCTTGACCCTTGAAGATGATCAATCTAGATCCTTCTATCCATCTAATAGCAAGTGTATCCATTTAGACAATCATGATGCACATGCGACTCTAGGAAACCTCCATACCGGCTACTGTGCATGTACTGTCATTGGCATGCATATGGTGCTTGGTGATGAATTGTTCCGAAATCTACACCAATCAAAAGACCTTGAGCATCCAATACATAGACTTTGGAACTTCTCAAATCTCAATCCTTATTAGATGGTGCAAATTACGGTGCCGTTTGACAATTCTACTTTTTGCATCTACCTGACTTAGAATTTAATCAAATATATGTTTGAGTGCTTCAAAGTCAGATTGGACATACCAAACAATGATATTTCAAACAGATCTATTTAAATCAACTTCAGTTCAAACAGAAAAGACTTGCCAAATAAGCTTTAAATTCTCAAGCACTTAAAAGACTTTCTAAGCTCGGCATTGTGCCATGGTGTTGCCAGTACCAACCTATGTATCCAATTTTTTGGCCTTATGCTTTTATGGTAGAAGTATTTTCAAATATTTAGGGCCTGTTTGGATGCGTGGACAAACATAGGGAAGAAAAAATTTTCTAGCGAAATAGATTTTTCCCTAATGCCTATTGGATCTTCTTTAGGACAAAATTTGTGCAGTGAGAAATTTTAAAATTTTGAGAATTTTAAGGTGAAATCCACAATTGTTTCTGAACAAGCCCTTCTAGAAAGACAAGTAATTCTCCACTCAAGTTAACTTTTGCGAAAAATAGGAGAAAAGCTTTTCTCCTCAAAAGGGGTAGAAAGCACAATTTTCTCTAGTTAACTTAAATTTTGGTATTAATATATAAAAGCATTTAACTCTTTAATAAATCCTTTTATTTTAAAATATTGCACATAATTTCTGAACAATTTTCTCCATGCCAATCTAATTAAATAGTCGCAAGTCTTGTTCTCAAGGGGACTTCTCTCATTTTCTTGTTTTTAGCGTCTTCGTATTGTATTAGTATTCCAAAAAGGGGAAATGTCATTATATTGTGCCAATTCTTTTCAATCCCCTATTTTCAATGATCTTTGTACTTTGTTTTGATTGTTTCTTCCTTTGGAAAAACGAAATGTTTAATATGTTAATGCAATGGTTAGCCAAAAAGGGCATGGTCCTGACGCAGCCTCTGAATCCACGATCGAAGAATAGATCAATCTCCAGAAGGATTGATCGAAGATTTGATCAATCTTGAATCCAAAGATGGATTCAGCCACTAGGGCACACTTATGATAAGGAAACCATAACTGAAGAGAAAACTCTCATTACTCAAATCTTATTGATAATTAAGCATTCCCTTACAACTGAAGCATAATCATCCTTATATAGAGTAGGATTTGGACACTAAGACTTTCCTAAACAATAAAGGAAACTAAACCACTAAACTTGCTTAACAATCCAACTAAAATAAAACTCCTAATTTAAAGACGGGAGATGCTCCTATGAGAGCATCTCTCACCTTACTATGAGAGATAAGGTGGGGTCCCTCATATTCAAGTTGTTGGCATTGGATATGGATGTGAGGGTCTCCACCTTATCTCTCATAGTAAGATGAGAAATGCTCTCATAGGAACATCTCCCTTTAAAGACTTTCTAAATAAATAAAAAATACTTAATTAAGATCCCTAAACAACCTAAGCTTCTAATAAATAGATGTCTTGTTGGGCCAATGGACTGGGCACATGGCCTAGAGTGCATCAGCTCTCCTCGTCTTGGAGAGAACTCGCCCTCGAGTTCTTTTAATATCCTAGATCAAAAATCAATCACACAAACTTTTGATTTTTCTTTCAATCTCTGTTTTCTTTGCATGTCTTGCAAGCTTGATGCAGTCTTTTCCTCCACTTGGAAGTAGTTTGGAGGTGTGGTTTCTTTTGATGTCTGCATTTAGCGCAAAATGTGTGATCTGACCATTAGATGCTGCAAATGTTGCCGCCGTAATAACATATCACAATCTTCCAATGTCCATCGTTGATCCCCGAAGAGGAAGCCGATGTAGGGGACGTCAACAATTGGTTCTTCTCTTGATGCCTCTTGAGCATTGTAATTGTCCTCCCATCATCCAATTGACGTTACTGAAAGTGGCATTACAATTAGATCCACCATGTTCAATCTCCTTGCTAACTGGATCAAAGTCTTCAATGTTTGCTTGTCCTTGTTCTTCCTCGACCCTTTGCGGTTCTTGATTGACACTATCTTGATCAATAATGTCCGTAGAGAAAAATATGGCCTCCTTATCTTCCACTTCTCCTGAATTTTCAGTGAGATTATTTTTGGCTCGAACTTGCTTGTCTATGTCATTCTTGATGGGTGGAAACACATATTTTGGTTTCACATTCTTTTTCGTCCCTCGTTGACCCTCTTTGTTGATGATCCACAAATAGCACACAGTCGATATCTAATAGTTCTCCTTCCTATTCTGGGCAAGAATCAATTATGGGCAATACATAGGAAGATTCGCTTTAGAGAATAGGTTCCACATGTTTTTGGAACTTAGATTGTTGCATGTGAGACCATTTAAGGATATGCTCAACACGGAATGCGTCTAAGTATGCCTCTTGAATGGTTTCGCAGTAATTCATATTCTCCACAATGTTTGGTCTCAAGCCTCTGACATAATGAACCGAATTATGTGTCTCGTTCTCCTCTAGTTCACATATATCTTGCAACTCTCAAAATTGGTGGGTATATTTATCAACCGTCAAATTTTCTTACTTCAAATTAAGAAATTGTTCAAAGTAGAACTAATTCTTAAAATACCAATTTCCATGTGTACTGATATAAAATTCTTTGATGTTCAATTGAATGTCCAGAAAATCTCATGGTGGCTTGGATGCAAGGATATCATTTTTTTTGTTTTTTTGAAGAATTTACCAACCTGCTGTATGGATCATAAGGAATAGGACACCTTGGAAAATACGGATCGTCGATCGGATGACAGATGGCCCAAATATCACCGCTCAAAAATTGATGGCTGAAAGTCAATGTTGATGTAGAATGGGTTGGGCTTTGGAAGCTCCTTAGTGAATCGGGCTTGCCTAACCCGATCTACAAGGTTCTGCTTGACCTTTTTTTTTCGTTTTTTTGTTGTTGATGTGGCCGGTTCGGGTCAAACCCAAACTCGAGCCCAACTGTTGGCTAGCCTGGCACGTGTAAGTAGGGCTATCGGTGGTCGGTCTTAGTCGGTTTTCAGTCACCTTTGCACCCGGGCCAAATGTTCGGTTTTTTTGATATAGATAACCGAAAACCGACCACTGTATTTACTGCAAGTGGGAAAACCGAACATTCGGTTTGGTCGGTTTCCGGTCGGTTTTCGGTTTTGGGCTGGGTCCTAATTTGAATGGGTCAAGCCTCGTTTTGTATGGGTCTAATTGGCCATTGGGCCTTTAATTTCATTAAATAAATTAAGTGTCCAATCTAATTTAGTAACTTTCCAATCTAATTTAGTAACTTACACACAAATAAAATAGGCCCAACGGCAATTAACAATAAGTACAGGCCAGCAGCTAGCTAGTAGTACTTAAAAAATGCAGATGCTCAACAGTTCAAGTCACTAAGTTAGTGCAGTCTCCAGCTGCTTAACAATTCGGTCGGTTCGGTTTTAACCGAACGGTTTTTTAGTTTATAAAAAAACCGACCGTCGTGTAATTTTTAGGTGAAACAAATAACCGATTGGTCGGTTTTCTTTAAAAATATATATATATAACCGCCCAAATGGTCGGTTCGGCCGGGCGGTTCGGTTATTTCGGTCAATTTTCACAGCCTTACGTGTAAGGGGCCCAATTAGAGTGCAAGGAGTAATAAAAGAGTAGAGCTCTTATCCACTCGAATTCGATGAAGAAGAGAGGAGAAAGGGACCCGAGGCCAACTGGGAGATGTTGATTATAGAACGGAAGGCCGACAATGGAGCTTGTGGTGCTGAGGCGCGGTCTCAACAAAGCTATGATGAAAACGATGAAGAATAAGTGCTCTGAAGATGGAAGTGGGCTCTCACGACTGCATCGATCGGAATGACAGAGGCAAAGCTCTGGCAAAATTGAGGAAGGCAAAGGAGGGCAGTGGAGGTGGGTCTCGACTTTAAGGTACGCTTCTATACTCAAATCGTCTTCTTCGATCTCTTCCTGTCCTTTTTTTCTCTTCTGGGTTGGGTTTGTGAAACTGTCGAAGTGGAAGGTGCAGTGGTGGTTTCGGGAATGACAGACGAAAGGGATGTTGCGGTGGGTTTGGATTTAGGGTTTTAGGGCTTTAAGGGCCACGGCTGTGGTGAGTTGGAATGAGAGGCTTGGGTTTTAAGATGGTTGAGGGTTTTTTTGGGTTATGGTTCAGTGAAGGTATCAGCAATTTGAAGACTTCTAAATAAAAAAACAAAACGCCTAATTTGAAGATTTCTATATAAACTTGCTTAACAATCCAACTAAAACAAAACGCCTAATTTGAAGACTTCTAAATTAAAAAAATACTTAAGACTCCTAAACAACCTAAACTTCTAATTAAATAGATGTCACGTTGGGCCTAATAGGTTGGTTAACCCATGGTCTGGCCTGCATCAGGTCCCCAATAGTAGGCCACAGATCAAAGAATAATTTTATATCATCAGGTGAAGTAAGACACTCACCAATGGGACCAATGTTGCGCTTCCTGCTGAAATCTATCAAGTCTTTCATGCTATTTACAACCTCAGCTATCTGTTGATAAAAAATACAAATAATTAAGAAGAATGATTAAACTAAAAGAAGAAATTATTCACAATGAACGGAGTTCACAGTTTAAAATGCCAGATGACATAAATTTCAACCCACGACACCTGCAAGCATCGAACAAATCTTTTGGAAAATCCCAAGTCATTCAGCGATTGTAAATCCAGGTTCTTTGGAAACTGACTGCACGCTCTTAAAAACCTAAGAAAAGCCACCAAGTTAAGATGCATAAGCAGCATAACTAAATGTTAAACAATCAAAACTCTATTGCAGATTGCACATACAGAAACGAAAGAAATGGTTCGCATTAAGGGGAGAAAAAATACATTATGAAATAGCTGGCATAAAAGACGAAACCTAAACCATAGCATTACTTTTTTTTAACCAAGCAAAACCTACAAAATAGATCATTTCAGAAGTAAATCTGTAATGGACATTGGACAACGTCATGCAACCCCTTAAAATGAATGCACATGCATATTTTTTAAATGGATATATTTTTGACAATGCATGTGAAGAAATGCAAGGATTAAAATTAAAACGAGGAACAGCACAAATGCTCAATTCACTAGCAGACTAGAGAGAACTGCATTGTAAACATTGGCATTTTATGATTATTATTGATTAAAATACTCAGTGTGGTTAACGGCATGAAATAGCAAGCATAAAAGACGAAACCTAAACCATAGCATTACTTTTTTTTAACCAAGCAACCTACAAAATAGATCATTTCAGAAGTAAAATCTGTAATGGACAACGCCATGCAACCCTTTAAAATGAATGCACATGCATATTTTTTAAATGGATACATTTTTCATAATGCATGTGAAGAAATGCAAGGATTAAAATTAAAACAAGGAACGGCAAAAATGCTCAATTCACTAGCAGACTAGAGAGAACTGCATTGTAAATACCATTCAAAAAAAAAGAACTGCATTGTAAACATTGGCATTTTAAGAATATATTGATTAAAATAACTCGGCGTGGTTAACGGTATTCTAGTTAGTTGGCATCTTGACATGATCTTGACAAGCACGCGTCACAGGCTCACAGCAGTTCAGAAGCCAAACTTAAGATTCATTGATCAACTGTTATGTAAGCACAGGTTACTCCGTTACTGTTCCATACTCCCAATTCCATCTGAAATTGCATTGTCAAGAACAGCATCGCAGTAAACTGTCAAGTAGTCCACAATGAAACATTCATTATATCCAATACGCACAAGATAAAAACACCAAGAACCTTTAATTTTAAATGTCAGACACAAACAATTAAATTATAAGCAGAAGATGAGATGCTGATGAATGACCATACACTTTACAAAATAAAAACGACAATATCACATTGACAGATTTCATTGACAATAGAACCATCACGCATTAACTTTGCACATAATACTCGAGAAAACATGAATATGGAGAATGAAGTCTACTTTGAGATTTAACAATAAAAAATGGATTTATTTTGTGTGATGGGGTCCATATGGTAATGATGCTGACCACACCAACTTCTGTGGAAACAACATTCCAATGTATTGATAGAGCAGTACCTCAATGACAATACAGGACACAAAATATCATGCAAAGCTTGAGAATTAAATGGCAACAGTAAAAAAAAGGGAGTAAATATATGTGCTAGCAGAAAAGTATTAATTAACTCACGTATCGCCAATCGTTAGTAAATTCTGAGGAGAAACTCCAGCGGATCCACTTTCATTTACGGTAGCCTGGTATTTCTCTGCAACCTGCACCAGATGCTTCACCTGCACAGGGAACATTATTCAAGCTTAATGTCATGTTTTTTCATTCACTGAAAGGGTAAGATCACCATATACATTAACATGAAAATTAAAGAAAAATTTTCAGATACCCAATTGTTTCAAGCCCCACAAGAGAAGATTTCCATTATAACTAGTTCAAATAAAAGAACTTCTCTCTCATGCAAGTCTGGTGTGCTGACCCAACCAAACCCATGGCCCAAATTTCAAGCCCACAATAAAGGATTTCGTTTGGGATAGTTTCCTGTTTTGGGAAAAATTTTAGTTTAGGTAATTTAGTTTTCTTATATATTTGGATGTAATGCAGTAGGAAAATTATGAGTAGAAGATTTAACAAAAGTTTATGCTTTGAGGTTCATTTCCTCTCTCTCTCTCTCTCTCTCTCTCTCTCTCTCTCTCTCTCTCTCTCTCTCTCTCTCTCTCTCTCTCTCTCTCTCTCCTCTCTCTCTCTCTCTCTCTCTCTCTGTATAAAATCCTAAAAAAGGTGTCAAATGTTGCATTTAAAAGTAAGCTACCGGGTCCTAATGACGTTTTAAGCAACAGTATGAGGAGAATGGAAGGTTAAGGAATATAGAACCCTTCAGTAATGTCTTCTTTAAAAAATCCGTCTTCAAGCTATAAGGCCATGCTCATTGGCAGTCTTTCTATCGACATTAGTTTGGACAGGTCTCACCTGACCCCACCAAGAGTAGAAGCATCTTGTTGGACCACAAGAGCTTGAAAATTTTCAACAATGGATATTCCAGGCACAACAGTCTTAATCATCCAATGACTTTTATTAGTTGATGATTACGTTTCACATTTGTTCATTATTTATCTCTTTACACAGCAGGTATGAGCACATTCTTTTACAGTTGTTTGCATTGTTGGGTCTTCATGGATTCATTCGCGGATAATATCAAGGGCATTGGCCCAATTCAATACAGGGCGGTTAATGGAAAGCTTTGCAGCAGCATCCCCATGGTTGAATTGGAAGGAACATATTAATAACATGGAAAAAGCGTACAAGAAATTACAGAAATCATTGAATGTAAGATGAAAAGGATTTCAAAATATCAAGATGAAAAGCAATAGGGGTCCTACAAGATGAGACAGGGAACATTAAAACACTCACAGTCCTGGTCCCAGTTGGAACTAAAGAATATGAAGAACTAGATCTTCTAACCATAATAGAAGCACTAAGGTCATCTAGACTCTAGGCTAGAATATCATTTTCAAGAAATCTAATGATTGAATGTGATTGTCATAAACTCATAATGCAATTGTATAGGCAAAAGAAAAGGGGAGGATCCATACAGATTGACATTCATTTTGAAAGAGACCAAGGAGGTAAGAATGTCAGACGACTGTCTCTTTCACTAATAATGGTGGGGGAAAAAACGGAAGTGGCAGATTTGTTAGCCAACGAAGGGAGATGACACATGCTTAATAGTGCAGTCATTCCCTTAACTCATGCATATCTAGTTTTGGATGGTACATGTATGGTTTTCAGTATATGTCGTATGCAGTGTGGCTTTACCCATCTCAGGATGCAGTTTTGAACTATTTTCTAAACAGAAGATTTTCAACTAACTTGAATTCACCCAACCTCATAGTTGACACAATGAGCACCTTCCACTGTATTATGCTCATATTTTGAAATTAATTTCCTAACTTGTCCATAATGCATATTAATATAAGACTGAATAATTTAAAATATGTTCTCTATGGTAAAAGGTAACTTATCCAGAGGTTTCCTTTGTAAAATATTCTGACAACGTCAATCCAGGAAAAGAAAGAGAAAAGAAAAGAAAATCTGCAAGAGTACAAATTAGTGACAGAAAAGGACACAACAAGGTCATATTTGAATAATCAATGGTGGGAACAGGACAACCCAGAAGAGTACATGCGTAGCGTGCCCTCTAAGAATAGAATATACACCTTACAGACTAACAAACACTATTAGTCTTATCACCACAATACCAATACGTGTAGAGCACTACATGCTAAAAATCTAAACTATCAAGGTAAAAGGCATAAACTTATACCTGAGTTGATATCGTTTTGCGAGGAAAAAGCTCTTCATGGCATCGTGCACAAAATTCCCAAGACAATATCTAATATGAAAACAAGAACAGCATAAATTAATAAATAAAAATATCTAACTTCAAACATAACATGATAAAGGCATCAGATACAAACATGTATGACCAGAGGAAATGCATACTTCCATACATAAGTAAAATCAATGCATAATCTGAATACAAGCACTAACAAGTAATTACCTTCAAATCAGGGGTGAACATGATGCGGAGTTGACCCTCACGAACAATGCGAAGTTGGTCGTATACACTCTCTTGAATGGCTTTTCCGTACTCCAACATCATTAATCCTGATGGGAACCTAAATTCGTGGGGCTTGTCAACAAACAAAAGTTCGTCGACGACCCCACTGTTAAATTCAATTGCACTGAGCCTAGGAAGTATATCAGCAGTTATCTCTGTACCAAATTAAAAATAAAAAGGAACTATGAGAGATAAAATTTAAAAAATAAAATACCCCTAAAAAAAATCTCCAACCAACAGCAAGAAGGATGGATATCTAAAAAGTATAAGCTGAATTTAGGAGAAAACTCTTTTTGGTCATTAGTATACATTATTTAAGACAATCAAGTATGATAAATTGATCTTAAAGAGGGTAAAAAATAATGAAGGACTTTTAAAATATAAAAAAAAAAAACGCATAGTAAAACAGCAGAAATTGTTACAATTGGATAGTCATTCTAGCAAAAATACACCAGTAAAAACATAAAAGACAAAAGCAACACATGATCTACATAAATTCTCAATTTTGATGATAAGATTGTTGAGACATGTATACAGCCCCTACAGCAAAAACAAAGCAACGAACAATGATTATAAAGTAAATGAAATATAAAAAGGAAAACATGTGATTAAAAACATTGCTAGATATATTCTTAGACGACATAATGGCGATCGTTAAATCTACTAACCGAATCCCCTTCCTGATTTGGAACCACAAATATCACAGTGCCATGTATCCAGCTGTAAACAAGCAAATAAAATAATCTGATTGTTAGTTATTACGATGCAAATTATCTTTATCAGTAAAAACTAAAAGAATATTGTGCGCACATGGATATGTGTGCATGTCTTTAAAGCATGCAAGAGAACTTAAGAGTAGCAGAAGTATGCAATAAAAATTGCATATGATTTGTATGTTCACTATGTTGTGAACTGAAGAATGTATTGGCGGTACAGAAACTCACCATTGCTGCCTGAGGAAAAACACCAAGAGAACAATGTTTGGCTGTATCATATAAAGATAGACACCACCTTTTCTTAGCACAAGGTGCAAAGTACTCATCCACGAATTTCCTCCAATAGAAGATGTTGTTGTCCTGGAGAGAGAGAGAGAGATTAAATTACACCTAGTATGGAAAAGCATGTATTAACATTGTCAAAAAGAGGCGAAAAGGAGCCTACACCAAAAAAAAAAAAAAAAATCATAGCATTAAGCACATAAAATCACAAATTCACCTGTGGTCGTTGACGCAAATGATACATATATTGCATCAGCCGTCGAGCGCATATTCCACTATCGAAAGATCGTTTCATGCCAGATGAAGGATGCAGGAGATGCTGTAGCTGTTGTTGTTGCATACTTGCCTGCTGTGTAGGCATAGACTGCAATATCTGCTGCTGTTGCAAATTGCGCTGTTGCTGGAGTATCTGCTGCGGGGTTAAAGTTTGCATCGGCAGATTATGCCCTTGTAGTTGAACAGAATCTTGCCTCCTCAGCAATTGTTGAATAAGTTGCTGATGCAAGACACGGTCCTGTCTGATATCTAGTCTAGGTTTCTTCTGCATTGGCGATGAATCATGTGGCTGCTCACACATTTGCAATGAAACTTGCCCTGTTTGTGATTCCAACTGAGAAGTTGGAGATGAAAATCCTTGTTGTTGTTGCTGCTGCTGCTGCTGCCTCCTTTGTTCGGTTTGCTGAGAATTCTGGACCTGCTGGGAGTTCTGTTGTATCATAGATGACCCATCAATGACACAAGATCGAGGGGCATTGATGTTATTAGATGAGAATGAAATCGGAGACGCAGGTAACCGCAAGAACGAATCTTTACTAATACTAGCACTTCTCTGCAAATGCGGTCCACCCGAGAATGCCGAATTGGCATCGGTGACGAACGAACTCGTCGCACCTGGTCCTGAGTTCCCCCCACCATTCAACGCCCGGCTCACAACCCCAGTTCCAGAAACAGAGTTAGCAGAACTCTCTAAGGACGGATTCAGCTGGGAACTGGATGGGTTATAGATGCCAGACAAAGATGAAGATTGCGCTTGACTGCCAGCAACCAGAGATCGCGCCCCAGGCGGCAACATCAGATGATGATGGGTGGGATCCAAATACCTCTCCAGAGCTTGGCCTCTCTCACTTTTCACTCTCTATGGCTAAAACAATGCAATCAAAATCAAACATGTACCAAATATAAAACCCTAACAACATCTCAAACTTCCAATACAAACACTGAAAACCTAATCCAGAGAACACCCCCCAATCATCACATGCAGCAGATAACTCAAATCTGTGAAGCCAAGAACAAGATTTTCATACACCCAATGCATGAAATTCCATTCAGAAAACCCTAAAAATCATATCTTTACAGAATCAAAAGGCATGAAAAGGTAAATAAAATAGTGTACAGATTAAAAAATTAGGGCTTTTTTTTCTATGCGAACCTTCGAATGGATGTGAAAAATCCAAGCATACACTTTCTCGTCTTTCGCTCTGATTTCTCTGTTACGGAGAGAGAGGGGGCTTTTATAGTCGTCAGATACCGCCGCGGGAGTGACGGCCTATAGACGGTTCGGAACCCTAAGGCAACCGGGTACAGTCGGTTCGGCTTCCTCTGTCGTTATCGAACGTACACGTGTAGGGCATGGATTGGGTCAAAGAGTCCAAGATATTCTTCTGGCGCGGCCGCAGTGCGAAAATTGGAGACGACAGGAGTAATTAGATTCGGCGCGTGCGGTGGTCAGCGAGCGCAAAGATCGCTCCTGTGGTGCTGACGTCAGAGCGTTTGAGCAAAGCCCTGGACAAAGATTTTTGGGATGTTGCCCCGCCAAGCTGCATTTAGATCCCAAATTCGCCCCCTCAAAATCAAATAATTTATTTTGGAGGGCCGTGCGATATCCCACGTATTATTTTATATAATATTTTAGAATCATTCGATATGATACTATAATTATATAAATAATTATGAAAAATGTCAGATGTAAGAATAGTCATATGGTCAATATCCAAAAAAAAAAAAATAGACGACTTTTACTCTCTATGCTTTCTTGGTGATCCTGGCCGTTGATTATTATGTTAGGGAAAGATTTCGTCCATGTGATATTTATTCTTCATGCGTGTTTGTTTACATGTTGTGGAGGATTAAAGATAAAGCGAAGGTTAAATTTAAAAAAATTAAAAAATAAATAAATTGGGTTAAACTATAAACAACTTCTTCTCATAAGTTTTTTCTTAGAAACAGTGAGATTAAATTTTATTAGAAAGAAGAATGTCAGAGTACATCAAAAGATACTCCACATGATCATATACTGATATAAGAGAAGTATATCAAATAGTGATCAGACCTTCATTCAATGACCTTAAGATTACATGAGCGACCCACCCCCTTTATTCAGCAAGAGAATCCCCTTTACCATTAGCAGACTTACTAATATAACAAAAAGACATTGAAGAAGAGAGCATTATCAATCAGAGAAGAGATCACTATTTCTACTCATAAGTTTACTTTACTACTGTGTGGGGAAATTTCCAGAGCTACAGGATTAAGCTAATCACAGCCATCAGATGGGGCTAAGCATTCTCACGTGCCATCCGCGTGCCATCTACGTGGCACTGATCTCATCCCGGCTACCAGGGCAGAGGCCTTGGCCGACACCAGGCATCTCCAGGCCACAAGCGTCGAACTGGACCACTCGGGCATCATCTCGGCAAAGAGTCCACCCCGGCAGGGCCACCCCGGATGCCATTTCCGCAGAGAGCCCTACCTCGGCTGAAGCCACCTCGGCTGAAGAAGCCAGGACAGTAACCGAAGCAAGAAATAACATCCGCTTGGGCCCCTCATCCCCCACGTCACCAGGCACGTGGAGGGATAGGGTCACGAGCTAGTGGGACAGACACGACATCCAGCCGCCCACTATCTTCACCAGATCGCCACATGGCAGCATCCAGCGGCTGAGGCCACATCAGGGCAAGGCCCGAGGGAAGATCCGCTGGTACTCCAACCGCCAAAGGCGCCCAACACAATCTGGCCCAACAAGACACGCATTTAAGGCAATGTGGGCTGACCCGACTAGCATTAAATGCTGAGTGGGCCGGATTAGACCGCATTTATTACTTTGTGGGCTGATCATGACTTCCCAGTCAGATCATGGGACCCACACCAAGATATTCTCTGAGAGATACGATCCAAACCTCTATAAATAGAACTCCAAACACCATGCAAGGTATGCATAATCCTACTCACAGAACCCTTACTCTGTCTCTCTTCTCCCTCTCCTTCCATCGTTCCAGTTCCCATACTGACTTTGGCATCGGAGAGCCTTGCGCCGCTCAGGCCAGGGTCCTCTGACCGTCTGCTACTCTCTTTTAGGCTTCCGGACGGCATCCAGACATCCCAGACACCATCATCTTCTCGGATAAGTCCTGTAAGGCACCCTCTTATTGTGGGTCATAATTTTCTGCACCTACAATTGGCGCCGTCTGTGGGAAAGCAATATCCCAGCCTTCCCAACCTTCTCCGAACCTTTTCAAACAATCTTTCTAAACCTCAATCTCTCAGAAGCCATGCCTCCGAAAGCTAAGAAGGGTGTAGAATCGTCGAGAGCAGCACTCGGGCTGCTACCACCGCCGGCGGACGTCCCTCCTCAGGGACGGTCCCGAACGATCCAAGGCACATCCGCAGGCGAGGGTCGCCTGGGCTCCCAACTCTTTGTCGAGATCCCATTCCAGGAGGGAGTCGAGGCCTCGCTCTCAGCGGACGAAGTCGCGCCACCCGACGCAGTGAGCGTCAGCATAAGCGTCCCCGGAAGGACAAAGCCGTGGCCGTAGGAGAAACGCGCCACGCTCAACCCCCTGGAGAGGTTCCTGAAGCTGCCCTCCTCCAGAAGCAACTCCAGAAGCAAGAACGGATGATTCGCGAGCTCCAGCAGCAG